>OY101448.1:45976598-46376598 GCA_956483635.1 Panzeria rudis | reverse complement strand
GAATCAAAATATTATGAAATTCTCTCCGTGTTTAAGTAAGGAGAACAAAAGTCTGTTGTAAGTATTTTTCATGTTTACACCTCTGGTATGATGATAACACATAAGTTTCTAAAATGGTTTAGAAAATAAACATATACCGATCGCTTGTCAAATGTTGTATCCGTATTCTCTCCTACTCGATACATTTTGCGTTTACATGATAAGATTTTTTCATTATACAGAATTTTTTGACATGCCGTAATACATGTATTACCATGTAAACATACCTTTAGCGACATCACTTTAAAGACTGCCACCAAAGACTCTAAATATATATATATATATATATATATATATATATATATATATATATATATATATATATATATATATATATATATATATATATATATATTTATATATATATATATATATATATATATATATATATATATATATATATATATATATATATATATATATATATATATATATATATATATATATATATACATATATATATATATATATATATATATATATATATATATATATATATATATATATATATATATATATATATATATATATATATATATATATATATATATATATATATATATATATATATATATATATATATATATATATATATATATATATATATATATATATATATAATTTATAGCCGTTTCTGCCACTGTTATTGCTTTCAAGATACATACTCGTACATATACATACATACATAAGAAAATTTTAAGATTCTATTGCTCAATTCACAACCTGTTGTAAGTGTTGTAAATCGTAAACATGTTGTTGGTAATTTCCACATAAACATGTATCTAAACAAATGTTTATTTGGAAATTACCAACAACATTTATACGATCTACAACACATACAGCAGGTTATGAATTGGCCATATATATTCTGCATGTGTAGTACACCATCCCCCGCACCTATCCCTACATTTTTTACCTAACTTCGTATTTTGTCTTGAAATCGATAATTCCTACTGAATATTCCAACTATTCTAGCTTTCCAGATATCACATAATTATTAGTTACTTTGTATAGATAGTACCACTTCATCCGCGACTAACCCGTAAGTTTTTTTTACCTAACTATGTATTTTGTATTCAAATTACCTCATAGCAAAATTTAATAATCTTACGGGGAGTCTCCTCTTACCGCCACATACTCTGTAATTTTTTTTTTTACCTCACCTCGTCTTTTGTATTCAAATTAACTGATACCAAATTTAGACTTTTCAGATAGCAGATTATTATTAATTATGTATGCACTGTGTATTCCGACAGTTTTCAACTTCATATATTTAGGGTGATTATGGAATCCAAGTCAGAATTGTCATTTATCAGAATTGAAAAATTTCTTGGTTTTGCCCAAGGCATATTGAACAGGTACAGGCATTACTAAAACAACTGGAAATTTGTTGTAAAAGTACCTTAACAGTTGTCAAAAAACTGGTGGTAGTATTATCAGTGCAGATACCTCTTAAAGTATATGTCAAACACTACACAGAAGGAAATCTATATATGGTGTTTGATAGTTTAAAGGTAGTGGTGATACTCGTATCATGAGCATTTCACCAGCAGTACTTAGTTTGACGTTTAATCAGAAGACTCAGCTGACGTAGTGATACCACCTGTTAGATACACCTTGGTTTTGCCTTGATTCGATAATAAACAAAATCCATGTTCGAATCAGCTGTTTTGCTTTGTGTACATTTTTTTAGTATCATTTTAACGAGCAGAGTTGCCATTTAACTTTTTCGAGAATAAACTTAACCTCTTTTTCATCTTTTAGCCTCGAAATTTCTCCATAAACTTGTGTGCTTTTTAAAGCCGTTCTTAATAAAAAAATGCCTAACAAGCCTTAATATATTTCCATAATTTTGGTACAACGAATTTTTATTGAGGAAGTAAAATCTAAAAATTGCAATACATATTCATCTATTTGTTGGTTTAATTATAATGGCGCATAATCATAGTCAAAACAAAGTATACTTTAGCAGCCATATTCATAAATATTTAAAACAGGGTAGTAAACTACTTTTAAGCAAAATATCATATAATTGCATTCATAAATGTACATTACATGAAAATTTTAAAATAGGTTTAAAGATGGTATGCACCTTCTATAAACCTTAAATAAATTCGTATCATCGAAATATCAATTTTAACTTTAAATATCTTTGCAAATTTAGCCGACAGGCTAAATTTGCAAAGATATTTGCAAAGACATTTGACGATAAACGTTATTTGTGATGTTTCCGTTTGGGGAGAAAACAAATATTGCCTATGGTTTACCGACTCGTACCATCTTACATATCAAAAGGTTTATTGCTCGCCCTACTTTATGGACAATTGGTAACAAACTGAAAATTTTATAAATATCGCTCCATTAGTTTGAATTCTAAGAGATTTTAAACGAATATTGAAAGCATTTCAAAAATGTTTCTTTTATACAAGCTTCGTCCTTGGATCCTGAATGCAACAACAACAACAAAAAATAATCATACAAATCGGTCGTACCGTTTTCAGTCAAAATTCTTTAGGAAATAAATTTATTTTCTATTTGAAACAATTGTAAACGAAAGTACCTTTGAATTGTGTGGATGTATTCGCTTAATTGCTAATAATTTTCATGATATATGGCTTAGTTCGTTCGTAAGACACCACTCCTGAAGAATAATAATTAACATAGTAAAGTTTTGCAGCTTTAATGTTTTTGTGAGTTTCTATAAAAATAAATTTTTTTAATTTGTGAATAACTCTGAAAGAGTTGATCGAATCATAAAACTAACTACATTAGGATAGTTTGCAGGAAATTGTGTCACGCATCTTTTGGTGTTCTATTGATCGAAATATTAGGCATGCTCATCAAAATATTTTTAGCTGATAGGAAAAAACTAGGTACACTATTTAGTAGCGCATTAAAGGGCTTAGAAATGTTCCAAAAAGGAATTTCAATGTCGGTATGTGTAATTACAGTATAATTCGTTTATAAGCCACATCGCTTATAATAACATTAGCGATATATTCCAATATGTTAGTTTTTCTGTCATCTATAAGTAAAATACCTGCAAAATATTTTTCGCTTATACGTCACCAAGATTTGGTTTGAAATATCTTATATATGTATATGCAAGTTATGGAAGATATAATTCAAAATGCAAAAGTCAAAAATAATATATTTTGTAATCATAATTTTATGAAAATATTACTGATATTGAAGTAGAAATTGTTTTTATTTTAGCAATCTTAATTGCAATATTTTTGAATTGAGTAAATACGGAAGTAATTTCTTAACGTTAGTTTTATTTTTCTTTGTTAAAAGAAATAACTACTCGTATATGGGGGTTCGCATATAAGCCACAAATTGGTTTATATAAAAATCAAGATATAGGTCAACTCGCCTTATTATAGTCCACAAAAAGGGTGCAAATGAGGCAGTGGACTATAAACGAATTTTACTGTAATTATATTACATATTTTGAAACTTATTTCAAGGAGAAGATCATGTGAATATGTATATGTATGTATGTATGTATGTAGTATTACAAAGATTTTTCGCAAAAAGGGGAAAAACTAAAATTTGCACATACATTTTATAAAAACCGGTTAACCGGTTTATTTGCACAAAGTCGTATTCGAAACCGGGTTTTTTAGAAAAGCTATTTTTCGATTAATTCGAAAACTGGTTTCTTGAAAAATTCCGGTTTTTACGTACATATACGATATATCGATGTTTTGTCTCGAGTAGACAAGTTCTAGTATTTACCCCCCATATCTCAGTTCCTGCAACCCAAACGTACCAGTCTAAGGTCAGAAAATTAAAGCTCGCAAAAAATCAAATGGAACTTTTGCTAAGAAAATATTTCGATAATTGCAGAAGACCAATTAAATTTGTATTTTTTTTTTGCCGAACGTAGGCATCGCGTTTTTTTTTAATTTTTGCTTAAATTTTCTTAAATTAAAAAAATATTGCTCAAAAAAATTATCAAAAATTAGAATTGATTTCAATTAATTTTAGAATTCAATCGCGTGATCAAGAATATTATTATTAACTAATTTTTAAATATTTGTGTGTAATTCAAAATTTGAGTTTTAGTAATTAAGTATATAGTTTTCGTCGTAGGTTGAACTTTAACAACAAAAGTAATTAAGTACATATGCAGTTTTCGTAATTGATATTATATACAATTTTGTTCCGTGTAACGAGTAAAATCGCTTTGTGCCGCGGTGTTTATTATAACCAAACTCCACTGTAGATATGTATATAAAAGTGCATAAATATGTATATGTATGTATATACCCTTCGATCCTATAAGGAGCATAGGGCCTCGAAAAAGTGCATAAATGATATTCAAGTACATATTTAGAGAAGTAATAAAAAATTTTAGGTACTGCGTGATTGTACCCAACCAATCCCGTTAAATAATAACTCCCATATGCAAAAAAAAATAAAGTGTGTTTGAAATGTATGTTAAAACCGGTTTTTCGATGGAAATTTTGTTTTAACATACATTTCAAAGACACTTTATTTATTTTGCATATGGGGGTAAGTCTTTACATAGTTCTACTATCGTGGAAAAGTCAATAAAGTAGGTTATACACATGAAAAATTGTAACCAAATAAATTTTTCGAACTTCAAGATTACACTGTATGTACAACAAAATCAAAACTTTTTCAAAATAACAAGGTTCTAGCGACTGATCCTTTTGAAAGCTTATACACGTGATTCATTTTAGAAGGGGCTTCAGTTCCCCTTTTTGCGCATTTGTATAGTGAATCAGCATAGGAAATCTTGGAGTCCTTACACTTTAGGTGGAAGGTGCTTTCATCTTTTTTATGTAAAACATTATGAGGAACACTTCTTTGTACCACTTTTAACCCTCTAACTTTTTGCGATATGGATCTTTTTGTCTCTTTCTTGACAAAGGGAGTGAAATAGGGATGTAACGAATACCGATACCGATACCGATATATCTATCGGCGATACTTCAGATTTTCCGATACATCGGTATCGGCGATATTTTACTGTCGATACGACGATACTTTTAAAATTTTTCCAGAGTTCTTTTTAACAAATAATTTATTTTTGTTGAATTTTACCATGAATTAAATTCACTTCGTTATTTTTTAAATCTTATTAATATCAATTTGAAAAACTAATAATATTTTACGCTGTTATTTTGTAAAAAAAATATTTATTTTTTGTTAATTTTACCATGAATTTGGATAATTTCTAATTAGTTTTACATATCCTTGCCATTGCAAGAAGTTCTGTTTTTCGATTACCAATCACCGAATTGGAAGCGATGCTAGGACAAATTTCTTTTTCGGTGTTCTATATTGATTTTTCCTCAAGGAAAAATTATAAAAATTACCCATTTTCACAATTTTTTTATGCGAATTTAAACTCAAAACTTTATTTTCATGTAAATTTAGGTGAATAAATATAAACTTAGAAGACTTTTAATAATTAAGTTATTTAGAAGAATATTAGTTGATAAATGTCCTTTAAAAAATCAATTTTTTAAAAAGCATGGCGAGTATTTTTTAAAGGAACTAAAAATTTTTTCTTGCTTTTCTACTAATTATCTGCATATTTTTAAAATAGATTTCTTGGAAGCAAAGAAAATGTAGCTCCTTAAAAATTACTTCCAATTTTTTATACTGGGTTAAAACCAATTTTAGCTATTCTCTCTTACAATGTAATTTTGTATAATAAAAAAATTGCACTTGAGTTTTGTTGATCTAAATATGTTGATCGAATATTGAACTCAATTTCAATATTAGTATCGGTATCGGAATCGGTATCGGCGATATTTATTTTTAAATATCGGTATCGGTATCGGATCGGCAAAACGGCGTATCGTTACATCCCTAGAGTGAAACGTCCTACAAAAGTATTTGTCATAAAATTCTACTATAATACCAAAGTTCAAAATTAAACTTGAACACCAGAATAAGCTAAAGCTGGTGTAGGACATTTCAACCCGCTATATCGTTGTTTAATAGTGGAAGAACCTGATTTTCCCAGGTCACACTATGTACATGGCTATTTGGCGCAGAGCCAGGATATCAAAAACGAAAAGATTCTGGCAATCATCGCGGCTCAGAACAACCGGAGTGTGAATGAACCTTTGGAAGGTAACTATGAGGAAGAACGATGGTCCACTTCTTCATTTAATAATGGCCCAAACTCTTGGAGACCAATGGCCGGATTGCTTACCGCTTCACCCACCTGAAGCTGTCAATTAAGGACGCGCAGAAGGAAGGACCAAGCGAGTACAGGAATAAGGGTCCATTCCAAGTTGTAAATGGAAAGGAACTTGGTGTTCCTAAGGATGATGGTCCATCCACTAGCAAGGCCACTGCAATGAAACGGATAAAACATGGCTAAGCCAGGTGTAACAACCCAGCAAACGATTAGCATGGCATTTCCTAGACACAGAAAAAAAAAGTTATGTAAAATCCACATGCCGCAATTTTAATTGGAGATCATATTAAATTTACAAGAAATAATTTGTCGTTTGTGTGTGTTAGTGTTTATTTGCTTTGTTCATTGCTACAATTCACTGTTCTGCTTAGTTGTGTGACTTGTTGTTGTTTATTCTTACATGTGTCGGCTATATAGACGATAAAAACGAATTACCAGCGAAAATTTACTGCTGCTGGTTTAAAATTACCGTTGTTTCATATTAGTTTTAAATGAAAAATTATTAATCCAACCTTAAATCATCCTTAAAACAATTTTGTTATAAACGTTAAGTTCCATTTTCAATCGACATGACTATAACTTTAATTTCAAATAAGTTTTATGTTAATTAACTTTGATTCAACATGATTCTTCGTGTTGTTCCAATATCAAATTCACGTTGTTTCAACTCGAAATTACTTTGATTCAATATGATTTTTTATATATTATTTCAGTATCAACTTCATTTTGATTTAACTGTAATGGAATATTAAATCAACATGAAATATAGTTAATTCAAAAGGAAAACTTTTCTTTCAAGATTATTGTAAATCATGTTGATTTAACATGAAACGCCTATGAAGCAAAATCACTACCGAAAAATGTTAAATCAACCTGGTTTTCGACGAATTTACATGGAAATTTTTCTGTGTGTACCTTTAAAAATGCAAATAACTCGGTCCGACTCAATAAAGGACCAAGAAGAGCGTAGACACGGAAGAGGTGTGAGCACCACGCAGGGGCTACAGGTGAACTTGCATCACGCCAAAGGAGCTTCGGCCACCCTGTGCAAGGTTTTCGCCGAAAAACGGATACACATGGTTCTTGTGCAAGAACCATGGGCTATCGAAGGTAAAGTTCTAGGCCTTCAACAAGAACCAAGTAGGTTGATATTTCATAAAGGAAATTGTGTTCCTAGAACGGCCAGTTTAATAAAGTAAAACCCTATTCTCAGTTTGGCGAATTTGGTGACCAATTTTTTTTATGGCCCTCCAAACATTCTGAAAATCAGTAGGGCCTCAAAAAACGGTGTCATCAGTATTTGGCCAACACCTAATTCAAACTAAATGATACCGCTTAGCTATATATGGCAATAATATAGCTAAGAGTCCGCTAAACAGATTTTTCTAACATTTTATGCCAAAAAAGTTTATTTTTTTCGTGAACTTTTTGTTGAAAAAATTAAGGAAACCAAATTTTTTTACTTTTTTCAGAATAACTTACAGGGACTCGTAATTTTTTACTAACAATATATAGCAAACTTATAGTTACGGTAGAGCTGAACAGCTTTTGGGAACATATCAATACAATCTGAACGTATTTTGGCACCCTAATAGCTCACACAGAACACTTTTTACCTTGTTTCTGTACTTTTTCACTATTTTTTATGCTAAAAAAAAAAATTTTTTTTAAATACCAAATTTAAGTGTGTTCGTTTACCCCAAACTTGAAAACTTTTTACAACTTTGTACTGGGTTTTACTGAAATGCGTTCGTTTACACATAAATTTGCAAAAGAGAGCACCGCTTGAGAGAGTAAAGTGACAGTTGCTTGACTGAGAGTCTGCAATTTTTTACTGGACAAATTTGTGCCAGTAAAAGCCAGTAGAAGAGAAAAACATATGATTCAATAAAATAAACAAACAAAAGTAGGCAATCAAAAAGTATACAATTTTTAATAAAAACGTTTAAAAGATGAAAAGCTGAATTAAAAGTGCAACAAAAACTGAAAATAATTATATTACATACATCCTAAGCAAGTTTCTTATCACTTTGTATGCTCCAGAAGAGCATACCAAGTTTTCTTTTCTTGGCACCCATGGCAAACATTTTTCTTTTAATTGTTTTATTTACATTAATGTTTTAGAGATGTAAAGCTTTTAGATATTTGAGTACTTATTACTGCATATTATTTTGGGTACCGAACATTAAAAATTAGAATTGATGTATTTTCGTACGTCATTTAACCAGAAACAAACTTTAAAATCATGTTCAAAATAAATAAGTGTAAACGCTTCCTCCGAAGTTCTATTTACTACATACATTTTGCCACGAATTTCTAATTATAGAAATGCATTGTATCAAGTACCAAAAACATGTATCTACTGGGTAGTCAAAACAATACATATATTACATCACTACGCTTTATAATGATCAGCTGTTTTGATTATCCTGCAAGTTTTTGCAATTTTTCCATTCGCGTACTTATTTGAGAGCAAGGTAGATTGAACAGGTACCACTACAAGAACAGCTGTTTTAGTAAATTTTAGAATGTGTGCGTCACACAGACAATAGATTTTGACACATGTCTGGGATTTTTCTATCAACAACGGGCATGGGTTAGTAAATTTGAGAGAGCTTATGAATGTGTGCGACTCACAGATAATGGATTTAACATATTTCTGGGGTATTTCTACCAACAAAATACATGTGTTTTTTGGTGTTGTATTTGTTAATTAATTTCTTTATCTAAAAAATGTTTTTCAAGTGTAAAACTCTTTGCTAATGCAACTATTTCTTGAACACGTTTTTTACAGTCTTGCAGAAGAATGAATCAAAAACTTTCCGTTTTCACGAAATTTGACATACATAAACATGTGTATATTCTACTCTTACGTGCGGATCACGTGGCGTAAGAACTCGCCCGATACTTTTTATAGTTTCTTTTTATAGCCGTCTAAACTTGGGCATCTCGGCCATTTTTTGAGAAATTTTCTTCATATTCAAGATTGAATAACTTTAGAGCCCGTCATCGGATATTAATAAATTTTCTCTCATTCGAAAGGTTTCAGTCTCCTTCTAATAAGTATTGATTAAAAATGTCATAGCTTCCCGCCAGAAAGCTCTCTAAAATGTCAAAGTATCTTGAAAAAGGTATTTCAAATTTTCTTTATTTTTTAGCTGACATCAAAAAAGAAGGTGGTTATGAATTCGTGTATATTTTTTTATATTTCTATTGGCATAATTCTGCCATTTGTGAGCCGATTTTCAAACTTCTTTTTTTGTTTGAAAGGGTTTGGCTCCACAAAGGAAATTTTTTTTATGGTTTGCCTGCAGTTTTGTTACATAATTTATTTCCAAAAATGGGTGCGAAAATTTGCTCCACCAAGCATAAGTCCGTCATATGTGAACCGATTTTAAAAAGTCTTTTTTCGAACATCTGTATGACATTCTCCCCTCACCCGGTAATATTGATTATCGCATAATCCTCCATTTATGAACCAATTTTCAAAATTCTGAAAATCGGGCGGACAAAGTGGTAGCCCGATATATTAATTATCACATAACTCCGACATTTCTTGACAGATTTTCAAAATATTTTATTTGAAAGGACATGAAAGGTTTGGTACTATGAAAAATTGCGGGCGGACACCCCATTTGTAGACAAGCACACCATTTGATCTAATGCAAAATCGCGTTGGTTTGGTAATCTGGTACATAAGACCTTTGCATTGAAGTCGGTTTTTTTTAGATATGTAATTATATTTATTACAGAGTTAACAACAAATGACAGGTCTTTATTGAACAAAGACTTTAAGTGGAAATGAAAACAGATTCAAAACTTAGTTTTTTTATGATAACCTGCTCTTTTAGTGGATTTAATTTTTATAAAACGATTCGTTTTAAATCGGCCCGATTTACAGAACAGGCGGCTGTATTACAACTTTTTTAAATAAAACTAAAAAATTAAAATTCAGTGCTTTTCTTCAAGAATTACGCGTTTTTTTTACTTGTTTCAGTGCTTTTTGAAATCTAAAAGTTGACAACGCTGGTTCCACATAACAATTTTTGCACAATTTTGAGAGCGAATGAGAGAGTAATTTTTTTCATTTCCTGTACAAAGTTGTACGAACTTTTTCTTTTTGGGTAAGTTTGGAGAAGAAATAAATAATCAGCTGTTTTGTGTTTACATATGAAACTGAAATTATAATCAGAAAATTTGCAAATACAAGTTGCAAAAAATATTAAAAAATAAACGTACATATTACTTACTAACTTACCATTTCGAACATGGTTTAAAGTTCTAGGAGAACATGCAATGATTAGCTGGCTTTCCATTTGACAAAAATTATAAATTTAGGTTGTTTTTACTTTTTTTCAGTTTATTTTCATTTACTTTTTACAGCTGTTGCCAATGATGCAAATTTTTGTTTTTATGATGTTATCCGTTTTAATCGCATAAAAACAACGACTAAAATCGCAAACTTAACTTTAGTTGGCACTATCGAAATGTTTGGACTTAAAATTGTGGTTTTTCGCGTTCCAGATGTTTTGAGCAACTTTTATAATTTGAGAGAGTAAATGTTGAGTTTACTCTCATTAGTCCAAACTTGTCCGAGGTTATCTGGAACACACCTAATATGTCACCGAATTCGCCGAACTGAGTATATGGTTTTAGCACCAAGTGGTAGTGAAATCGAACCTATACTGTCAAGTCCGTGTGTTTTTTCCACTGTGTAATTGGTTGTGACGCTATCCCAAGGACAAGCAACCGACCTGAGCTTTGGAACTTTATATGAAAGGGACTGGTAACTTTAACAACATGGCGTTGTCATTGGAGGGGGACAATTGACCTAATTAAGATAGCCAATGAAAGGCTTTAGACCCAAACTTAAGCTACTTGTCCTATGATGGGTTCTTTAATATTAGCTAAATTACTGAACTTTAAAGAAATATTTTTAATTTGGAAAAATCTGCTCATTGCTTACACATCTTATACATCTTTCTTCTACTTTTGTGATATATTGTGATATGATTCTTTTCACCGGTCACGACCCAGGAACATATCGTACCATTCCCAATCATGAGACAAGTACGTTCAAAACAATTGGTACAACATTTCCTGCAGGATATTTATTGACTTTCCCTCGTAGTACGTTCACTGTACAAACAATTTGAGTATATCTTACGTTTTTGCCTCTCCAACCTATGTGCACAAGCATAGGAGAATATCACAACTAGTAGGCATATCCCCAGGACATTTTTCTTGCAATTCTAAAATGGAATAGAGTTAAATATAACATACATAAGTATACATATATATTATGAATCCAAATTGATTATTAAGTTAAGGTTCGTAACGTTATATTCAGAAATAATCAGAATAAAACTTTTAGATTTTAATCTTTTATCAGAAAGCAAGGTACATTCCAACTGAGGCTTGGTCGCCATCCATAATCGGCTTAGTAATATTTTTCAAAAATTGAGAAATATGCATTAACAAAGTTTTTATAACTCCGGAAATATGCATTTATTGCCAAAATATGCAAATATAAGCACTTACCACCAAAATATGCAAAAATATGCAACTAAAAATCTATGCCAAACTACTTAAAATTTGATGATTCGCATAGATAATTAGTCAATACCTCTTTATCAAAAAACATGCATTTGCATGAAAGTCCGAACTAGAGGTGGAAAACTATCGATAGTGTCACTATCGAAAATTTTCGATATTTTGAAAAAATATATCGATATATCGATTCTAAACTATCAAAAGTTAGACAAACTATCGATATATCAACGATACTATCGTGATACTATCAAAGTTTTATACTTCTTAGAGAAAACACTAAACATATGTGTAAGAATGCTAAATAAAACCGGTTCTGAAACAAAACAGAACTTTATTTCTTTGTACAATAAATAACAAAACTAAAATCCTTGCAACATTTCAATATATGAAAAATGTCGTGAGTTCAATGATTTTTAAATCCAATTTAAATAGCGGACGATCGTTGAAAAACATGTCTAGCACAACAATAGTAGTGGACCATTTACTATCGATAACGGCAAAAAATATCGATTATTTTGAAATAATAATCGATTGACGAATAAAACCATCGATAGTCATAAAAAAAATTAAATATCGATATTATCGATAGTGCCATCGATAGTTTTCCACCTCTAGTCCGAGCCCTGATAATAATATATGTATATAAAGTTCTTTGCATATTGTTTAAAGCTCCCATTATACAAAATAAAAAGTGATATATTATCGCGGTAAAAAGTACCCTTAGTTTGAAGCAGGATTCTAAAGTACCTCTATACTAAATTTCATGAAAATCCGTTCAGTGGTTTTTGAATTTGTTTTGACTAGAATTTTGACTAGTATCGTTACTAGTCTCGATACAACTAGTAATATAATTGTCCTTTTTTTGCTAGTATCGTTACTAGTCTTGTTACAACTAGTATAATGACTGTCGTTTTTTGACTGTTATCATTACAACTAGTATATGACTGTCCCAAATCGTATCTAGTTGTAAATTTAGCTGCTGGGAAATCACAATTTCCATACAACAGAAAAATTTTTTAATGTGTGTGTGTGTGTGCTGTATGAAAATTGAAATTTTTGTCAATAACGTTTCCTCACTTAATTCTAAATAAAATCCACATTTGATCATCGATTTTAATGATTTATGGCTTATTTTATTCATAATATATCTAGCTTTCTGATAAAAGATAAGAATGTGAAATTTTTACCCACTTCATTTTTTATAGGTTTTCAAAAACGTAAAACAATTAAATTTTGCATGAAAAAATTTTTTTCGCCGATAACTTCTAAATAACTCCGAAACAGCTGGAAATACAAAAAAAATTTATAAGTGACTTAAAGATAATTTTATTCCGCATATTTTGGTGGTTTAATTATTCCAATCAGCCAAACTGTTCTCGAGTTAGAGAGAAATCTACTTATGTGCCCAGTGGATATATTAGTCATGCCCATAAAAAAGCTGAGCCTGATAGAAAAAACTGAAAGCGGATTTGAATATAGCGCATTAATTTTTGTATCTTCCATATATTGTTATTTAAAGGCTAAAAAATTTTTATTTTTTTGCAGACCGTGTTAGCTTATATTCAGCCATGTCACAGAGCATAATTCCGATCGAAAGTGCTTCGTTTATCGTTTTCCGAAGAAGCCACTTGCGGAATTGAAACCCCTTCCAATCGGAATGGTATTCTGTGACATGGCTGAATGTAAGAAAATTAATATCCCAGTGAAAAAAAATGCTTCGAAAAACGTAAAATAAATTGTTGTCGGAAGGGGTGCAAGCTCGAATAGCTTTTAAAGATTTTTGCATATGTTTGGTATTAAATGAAGCGACCTTTTTTGATGTCCATTATTTAGATTTGAAGTCATATTCATAATGTTAAGAAAAATCGGAGTTTCGGATATGCTATCAAATATTATATGCCGCAGGATACATTATAGATTTTTGCTGGTTTACAGAAGTAAAATAGCATTTTAATGGTTTTATTAATTACACTGTACAACAAAATCAGTCTAACGACTGATCCCGGTAGAGGAGACCAAAAAAAAGATGTTTCGGCGTTTTGAAAGTTTGAGTTCAGTTTGAGTATTTTTTATAATCAACCCTTAAAAATATTTAAAGTTTTTTTGTTGCATTCAATCGAAATTTTGAATCAAGCAATCACTGAACTTTGATGTCTTTGAAAACTTACAATAGAGCTTTATGGGAAATATTTTTATAGGATATTTAAGCCCTTTATTTTGCTGTTTATGGAGAGTTTTGTGCAAAATAATCCATACAGCAAAGAGTTAGAGTATTAAAAAGTACCACAAAAATATTATCTGTAGTGTTTTACATAAAAGCGCTAAACACACTTTATACCTAAAATGTAAGGATTGCAAGATATCCTATGCCGATTCACTATTACACTAGTGCAATGTGCAATGGGGAAACTTTAACTCCCCAAATAAATCCCAGGTGTAAATTTTCAAAACGCCGAAACACGTGCATATATTTTTTGTGGTTCCCTCGGCAAGGATCAGTCGTTAGATTCTAGTTATTTTTTTTTTGTACGGTATTATTGTATTATTCATAAACAGGGCTCGGAATTTCATGCAAATGCATGTTTTTCTGGTGATAGATAAAGAATCATCAAGTTTTAATTATTTTGGTATCGATTTGTAGTTGCATATTTTGGTGGTAAGTGCATATTTTTGCATATTTTGGCAATAAATGCATATTTTTGCAGCTATAAAAATTTTTTAATGCATATTTCTCAATTTTTAAAAAAAAAATATTAATTGACCGATTATGGATGGCATCCGAACCTGAGTTGGGTTGCCAGTTGCAGAAAATGATATGTCTGGTGGCAACTGGCAACTGAGAGCTGTCAACTTCAATTGCTATTTAGTGCCTTTCTGGCTACCATTAATTTTCAGTTGCCGACTGGCAACGCAACTAAAGTTCGGTTGCATTAAATAATAGACCAAATTATGTTTGTTTTATTTTTTTTCTATAATAATAGGGTAATTCCATGTCAAATCAAGTAAGAGTTAGACACGACCCCTTTCGATTTTGATGAAATTTGGTCAGATGTCATTCATCCTATAACGAATTTATGTCAGATGTTGTCATTCATCCTATAACGAATTTATGTCAAAGGAAAAAAATTAAATATGTTTATTTCAGAAGTTATGACATATCCAAAATATCATTATTTCGCCAAATTTACCGAAAGTGTTGAGTTTAGTTTTTAAATATCTCGAAAACTATTTTATATACAAGATTGATTTGTATGTTATTTTAAGCAGAATATTTGGAGCTACAAAAAATGTATAGGGCATACATTTTTTTGGAAAAGTGACTTATCTGCAAAGTTTTGAAATTTTCAAAACTGATTAAATCAAAAACCTATATTTTTTTGCTGATTTTTTTATATAATATCTCTAAACGTCCTTAAAAAATCCTGAAATTTTTAAGGAGGTGTTTTTTTTCTTTTTTGAGATATGACAAAAATATACATTTATAACACAAAATTTACAACATAAAATTTCACCGAAAAAACAAAGGCACAAATTTGTCAATGTTATTACTTTTTCCCCTTCAAAAACTTTAAATTAAATTAAATTTAATGCATATTGCTCAAAATTACAAATTTAAACTATTTTTGATACTATATTCAGTGTGGCCATATTAGCTCTTTTGGAGCTAAAATACAAAAGTAAATTGTATGAACATTTTAAAGAAGAAATGTCAAATTTTTGCGTAGGTGATATTACTCTTTTGGAATTACAATGGCAAAAATCACTTGAGTTTAAAATCGCTAATCTCACTTTTGCATGTACTAAGGATCGCGCCGCGCGTTCTGTTTATTTTTCGAAATAATCTTCGAAAAAGATTCTTATCAATGCTCTATGTTTTTTGAAACCATAGTATCCAACACAGAATTTTTCAACTATTTTTAGATTTTTCCCTATAAAATCGCCATTTTTTAAGTAAACAAAAGTAACACAATAAAGCAACATACTTTTTAATTTAGTATTTTGTATTAAAATGTATAAAAATTTTATTTTTTTTATTGATATTAAATAGAAATGGTTTAATTTTACTGGAATGCTTTTATTTTTGCAATTTGATACCAAATTTTTTTAAAGAGGAAAATTCACTTAGATTTCACTTTCCTCTTTGCTTGCGAAATGAAATAGCTAAGTTTCTTGTGATTGCGATTTCCAACAAACCAGTTTAGTGACTTTGAGTCGTAATCGTATTTATTTTGCGAAATGCTATTTTCAGCACTTGGGTGGTTGTAATTGATTGAATGTTTTTCATTTAAATGAGCCAAAACTATAAAAAAAATTAAAAATAATGAAAAGTTACTATTGCAAAGCTGTAAAAAAATTTAGCATTTTTTTGGCTTTAAAATTCCTTCTTTAGCTCTTTTTAGCTCTATTTAAAACCTGGTTGAAGATTGTGAAAGAAAAAAATCATATATCAAAAAAGAAAAAAAAGACACCTCCTCCAAATTTGCACGACTTATTAAGGATGTTTAGAGGTATTATATAAAAAAAAATCAGACGAAAAAAAATAGGTTTTTGATTTAGTCAGTTTTGAAATTTTCAAAACTTTTCAGATAAGTCATTTTTCCAAAACAAATTTTTGTTCTATGTATTTTTTGTTGCCCCAGATATCCTCTTTAAAATGGCATACAAAACATCCTTGTACATAAAATAGTTTTAGAGATAATTAAAAACTAATCTCAACACATTCTGTAAATTTGGCGAAATAATAACATTTTGAATATGTCATAACTTTTGAAATAAACATTTTTAATTTTTTTCCTTTAACATAAATTTGTTATAGGATGAATGATAACATCTGACCAAATTTAATCAAAATTGAAAGTGGTCGTGTCTAACTCTTACTTGATTTGACATGGAATTACCCAATAATAAAATAATTTTAAAAATATTTTCATACCTTGTTTGTAGTTAAATGCATATTTTTGCGCATATTTTTCATTTTTAGGCGCATTTGTTAATCGCTAAAAATCAATTTTTAGTTGCATGAAAGTCCGAGCCATGTTAATAAATCGAAATGACGTTCACATTTTTCACTGGGCTATAAATATATATTATGGACAAAGATTTATTTGTTGAGGGTTAAGCAATGTCTATATGCATTTAAACCATACTTTTGAAAAGTCTGAAACCTCTTATTTTATGCACAGACTTTCAAAAGTATGGTTGAAAACTACTGATGATTTAGCACCAATGAAATGCACATTAACATTGCTTAACTTCAACAAATAAATCTTTGTTTTAAATACAATTGGGAAAATATCTCAAATAATAAATTTAATAAATGCTTTAATTTGGATTTTATTTTTCATTTTGCCTTATAATTACTTTTATTGTCACCCAATGTCACCCATATCGAATATAAATTATTTGTTCGGTTTTGTATAAGTTTCTATGCCTACTACGCTTATTTTATTCTTTTGTGATTTTGAAAAAAATTATTTGTAAATTCTCAAATGGTTTTTGGAAGTCTGTGCATAAAATAAGAGGTTTGAGGCTTTTCAAAAGTATGATTGAAGCAAGGCGAATTAATTTTACTGCTGCAACAAATACAACAAAACAAAAATAACAGGCGTATTTGGTGTACGGTGCCTGTCAAACTCCATATAAAATATAAGGAAAAATAAACCCCAATTGTTATGTATGGAGCTTTACAGCTAACGTACACCAAAAAATTGAATTCGATGCCGCTATGCTGTGACCTGTAAGATGAATTCGCCTTGGGTTGAAGTGTACTGACGATTTGGTAACGCACCAATGAAATGCATATATATAGACATTTGAGAATATCTCAAATAATAAATTTAATAAATATTTATTATGTTTAGAGGGTTTTACGACTTGTAAATTGCGAAAATATTGTTTTACGATTTAAAGCAGTGGACTTTGTTCACGTTGTAGAGTAGTCTGAATAGGAATAGATTTGCACACGTTTTCGATTCGTTCACATTTTTGGGCTCAGCACGTAAATACATACTTGAAATTATAATTGTAGATGAAGTTTTGAGCTGTCCAGTGCGCCCACGTTTGCACTTTAAATATGTTATTCCTTGAACCATTAACATAGAAAACTAAAACTTACCATTTTTATTCCTTAAATTTTAATGTTTCGTCGTTTAATAAACAAGCACGTCTAGACAACTAATTAAATTATCCATTTTAGTAGAACCTTTTATATATAAAATTTAGAGCAACAAAGATATAAAAATTATTATTTCCTACAAATATTTCATTGAGAAAAAATAAATATTATTTATTAAGTTCAAACAAAATATTTGGTTTCAACATTCTAGAGCTTTGTTCACAACTTAACAACTCCTTGGATTGTTTTTAAATTTAACAAATGTGTTTTCACAAGTGGTTTTCTTAAAATATTTTCGATCTGAAGGTCAAAACTTGAAATTTTTAAAAGTATTAAGTCAACAACATTAAGAAACTATGTACATGTCGTTAATAGCTGTTTTACACTATCTCACAAGCCATTCGACTTCTGTAGAAAATGCAACCCTGGTCTACTAAGTTTATGGAAAGTTTTAAAAAAGCAATAACAACACATTATAGGTCTGTTCATTTACTTTCCTAGCAGAAACTAGCAACGAGAGAGTAAAGCAGAAATTTGTAAAATTACTCTCCCAGATATGAAAAAGTAAATGATCGCTTTACTAGCAAAAATTTTCAAGTAATACAATAAACAGTTTGTACACCCAGAAAACTTTACATTAGCTGTTAGTACTTTGTATGAAAAGTTAGACATATCGTAAAAAATATATGAAAATTTTATCATTTTGAGGTACATAAACACAACTTAGGATAAAAAGTGTTATCTTTTAACTGTCCGTAAATAGAGCTTTATGAGTAAAGTATTTAAATATCAGAAATAAAAATACAACTGCTTATACATAAGGATTTTTTAGTTAAAATATCTGTAAACAGTAGAAATAAAGTTAATTTCAATGCAATTTTGGAATTTTCTTTATTAATTTAGTTAAATCTGTTCTTTGCAGAAACTTCCCAGGCTTTTTTCTTATATTTGACTCACATAATATTTCGAGTGTAACCTTTATGATTTAGCCTTAAGGTGGAAAATTTTCTGCCACCCAATTCAGGCGTTTTAAACTCTTTAACGGCCACTGCTGCAGTCAAATTAAAGAAAAATATCCAATCTTACCGTATTTAATATTTTTGACTTCTTAAAAAGTATTAATTTCTTAATAATTCATTAAAATTAGAAAAAGTTTACTTTATCATGAATTTTTCCAACATTAATTTTGTAAACAAAAGATCTAAACAGCTGTTTGACTAATTCCTGCTAGTAAAAATTTTACTAGCAAAAACTTGCAACAAATTTTTTTTCTCTCAACTTTTATGCTCTTTTTTCACTCTTTCGTTGCTAGTTTTTCGAGTACGTGAACACTTTCCAGTAACAATTAGTAACAACTTTCAGTTATTGAACAGACCTTATATCAGAGCTGCATTTTGTGCAGAAGTCGAACAGCTTGTATGTATAATAGTCTAAAAACAGCTTAAACGAAACTGAAAATGAAGGAATGAATAATTGCAATTTGCACATCGATCGATATTTCTTTCCGTTGTATTTTCCTTTCCTGCGGAAACAGTAATACGACCCATTTTGTATTTTACCGCAACCAGTTTGGTGTCGGTGATGATTTCTCTCGATTTATATCGAGCTTTCTCAGGGATCGCTCTATACGAGTTGTTATAGACGGGATCTAATCGATCATCTCACGAGTTCAAGATTATTTCAGGGGTACCACAAGGCTCCGTTCTTTCTCCTACCCTATTTCTTATTTTTCTTAATGACCTTCTCTGTCAAACTTCCAATCTCACACATTTCACGCGGTATTTCATTAATTTCATCACGAATAGTTTGCTTGAGTTGCTCAAGCGTTTCTGGTTTGTTTGCACAAACCTTGCTTTTCAGATATCCCCACAAAAAGAAGCCCGGAGCAGTCAAATCGGCGACCGTGGAGGCCAATCAACATCACCATTTCTTGAAATAACTTGTTGTGGAAAGAGGTCTCGCAGTAATTCCATTGTAATCCTGGCTGTATGCGATGTTGCACCGTCTTGTTGATACCACATGCTAATCAGGCCTAAAGCATTCAGTTGGGGCGTTAAAAAGTTTTCAATCATATCACGATATCGCTCCCCATTCACAGTTACCGTTACGCCGTTTTCATTTTCAAAGAAGTAAGATCCGATGATTCCTCCTGACCAAATTGCACACCAGACTGTCACTTTTAATGGATGCAAAGGTGACTGATCAATAATTTGAGGGTTTTCCATTGCCCAGAACCAACTATTCTGTTTACTCATATATCCATTCAAATGAAAATGTGCCTCGTCACTCATTATGATTTTTTCATGAAAATCTTTGAAGACCAAGCTCCTGAGCACGGCGTCGAATTGAGGTTGATGGATTGTTTTGAACACTTTCTTGAGCAGCAGTAATGTTTTCAGCCGATCTTGCAGTACGTTGTGGTCCATGATTGGGCCTATCACCTACAGACCCTCTTACAGTACACGATAAATAGTGCATTTTGTTGGCACGTTGTTGTTTCTCCCAAAATTTCACGTAACTTTCTCATCGTCACAGTAATCGATGATTGATTTTGATAAACTGTTTAACGATAAAACACATTGGTTTATTGAATATTTTTCCATAATAAATTTGCCACGTGTCTACTTCACGACTGCCAAATATGAACTGTCAAGACTAATGTTTACCAAAATGGCGGCAAAACAAAATAGTATACCTTCCCGGCGGACACTATGTACTTCACCCCATCTGATCTCCTCAATATTTAAATAAAAAAGCAAACACAAATTTTAAAAAATTAGATTTATTTCGACTTTATTTCAAATCCAAAAATCTTAATCAGAAGCACTTGGAATATTTTTTTCTGTAAAAAAAAACATCTAATAGGGCATTTACATTGTCTCGAAATCTAGTACTTACGAGATTTCGAGCTAAATCTAGTTGTTTTTTCTAGATTTCCCATACAAAACGAAATCTACTTTGTCAGTAGATTTGGACGAAATCTACACAAAATCTAGTAATTTTATTCATTTTTTACTACCCTGTGTAACATTTTTGTATAAAAGGTGAGTGAATTAGCTACGCTCCACAAGAATTGTATACAAAAGGTGTGTGAATTAACTAAGTATGCACTTGTTGGTTACAGTTTAAGATAAAATTAAAAAAGGGGTTAATGTAAACGATAAAGATTTCGATAACGATTTCAAATCAAATCTACTAGATTTCGAGACAATGTAAATGCCCTATAATAGGACACTGTCCCGAAATCTAGTACTTAAGAGATTTCGACCTAAATCTAGTTGTTTTTTACTAGATTTCCCATATAAAACGAAATCTACTTTGTAAGTAGATTTGGACGAAACCTACTCAAAAGCTAGAGTTTTTATTTTCTTTTTATTACCCTGTACACCATTTTTATATAAACGGTGAGTGAATTAGCTAAGCTCTACAAACATTTTCTACCAAAAGTGTGTGCATTAGCTAAGGCGGCAATTGTTGGGTTGCAGTATAAGATAAATTTCAGTCAAAGTATTTATTTTTGGATACGAAATCTAGAAAAAATTTCAAAAAAGCTTAGTGTAAACGATATAGATTTCGAAAAAGATTTCAAATCAAATCTACTAGATTTCAAAAACGAAAAGAAAATTTAAAAAATCCAATTTGGATCATTATTAATTAAGTTATGAACAAAAAAATTTAGTTTTTTTTTAAATTGAATATCTTTTGGGTGATTAAAAAAAATAATAAAATTTATCAAAAAGCTCTTTTTAGGAGTACTAAAAAATATCACAAAATTGCGGATATAAACAAATTTCAAACTGTCCGATTTGGCGTGGAACGCCCCAGATATACGTATAACTATTGTCAGAAGCAATTATAAGAATTCATGATTCAATCATCTTTGTTTTATTTTATGTATAATGTAAGTTTTTTATTTTATTCTGATGTTTGCTATATGTATGTAACTATATTAAAAATTATCTTATAAGTAAATAATGTAAAATCCAAAAGTTACAAATTATATAAATTAGGACCGATATACCAAAATAGAAATTTATTCTGACATAACGGTCATATAGTCAATTAAACGAAAAATGAACATTAATGTCTGCATAACTTTTCGTTTTTCTTTTTTAACTAATTTTGAAATAAAAAATGCTTCAAGTGAATGAAAATATATTTAAAGCTATAAGAAAATTATGAAAAAGCCTTTAAAGTGTTCAACGTCCCAAAAAACTTCTTGACCAATTTTTAACAATTGGCTTGGATTTAGATTTTTCCTCTCGCTCGCGTTCTTGCATTTGCTCTAAAAGTTTAGCTTGATTTTCGCGAAATTTCATAATTGGATCTTCGAATTGGCGATAATAGTGTAAAACTTCGCGTACATCATCAACGTCAGTAGTTGCAATAGCTGAATAAATTAAACAATTAATAATTAAGCTTAATTTAGTACGAAAATATTAGATTATGTATTACCTTTAAGGAAATTAATCAAATCGAGAAGTTGCATGTCATCATCATTACCCTTCCAACGAGTAATGTTGAAAGTATTATCAGGATGCATTTGTGTTGCATTAGGATCCCAATCAACAACAATAACCTTATGGAAAAAGAAACGTAAACATAAATAATTACACAATACTTCCACTTATAGTTTTTTAGAGCTAAATTTCATTTGATAGTTATTGATATTAACTTTTTGCTTTGTCTGCTATTATTATTTCCCTATTCTAGTATGAAATATCACTGATAATTACAAGTACTAGTGTGTGTGAATATTTGCTTGTTCAGTTTATTTGAACATGTTCATCCTTTTGCTAGGTGCCTTTAGTTTAACAGTTAAGTTATGAGGTTAGTCGAACTGTATGAGTTTATATCCAAAGAAATTTAATTGTTTTGGCTTGAATTCGGTTTTAATTTAATTTTTCAATTAAATTATATTTTTCTTTAGAGATATAGACAAAGAAAATTTTTTACTACACGGAGGGTTGAGGTGACGTTTCGATAGCTCCTCATACAGTTCGACTAAACTCATAACTTAATTGTTAAACTCTAAATAACCACCAAATGAAATACAGCTCTAAGAGTGACAGCATGAATTGATTAAAAGTAGATGATATTCAACTCTTGACAGCAAACCACCGACTTTGGTCGAGTGGCCAAGCGGAAAAGAATTCTGAAGAGATTAGCGGGAACTATCGAAACGTCAGTTCAACCCTCCGTGCAGTCGAAAATTTTCTTTGTCTATATGCTTGACATTTATCTCTAAATAAAAATATAATTTAATTGAAAAATTAAATTAAAACCGAACTCAAGCCAAAATAATTTAATTCCTTTGGATATAAATTTGACACTTGCAAAACGTTACCCCTTACTAGAGATGATATTGTGAGTAGCTTTTCGCTCGCGATCAAGAATACTCACAATAAAACAAGTTTACTCATGCACGACATTATTTTTGTTCACGTTCGTCCACGCTCACGGCAGTGTACAGAAACAATTGTCAGCCTCTTTGTCTCGGTTCACACTATGAAATTTTTCTTTCAGAAAGTCTTAGTTTTTGGGTAAGAAGGGAGAGAAGATTGGGAAGGGATACACAGGTTCATGTTCTTTGAAATTCTCTTTTGTTTTTTAATTCGCAATGGCCAACCTGATGTTGGCTGCAGCTTAATTTTACATTTTCTTTTATATTTCATTAAAAAAATTTCAGTGTGTAGACATGAATAAAAGTTTAAAAGAGAATTAGAGAAACTATCAGAGAGAAAACTTTCATTTGTGAACTGCGACTTTAATACGGTTTTTTAAAGAGAATTGCAGCCAACAATGCGCAATTTTCGAATGGTTTCAGAAATTTCAAATTCCATTTCAGAACACTTCAATCACGAGAAATATACGATGAACTTTTTTATATTCGCGTTCCTGCTCGCTTGCATGATTGAAACAATGAGTTTCACTATCATACGTTATCACGATAATAAGAAGCGAAAATAGTCTCAACTAAAACTCAATTTTACTGTTTACCTTTCTCAAATCCCGATTCAAATTATCCAAATTCTTGACATGGTGACCATCAATAAAATGAGTTGCATCACGTACCAAACGATACATAATATAGCCATTAGGATCTAAAGCATCTAAAATAGGAAAAACTGTCATGCCTTGTTCGGCGGTAAATACAACAATTTCAAAATGTTTGGCGCACTCCTGTAAGAATACATCTACGCCAGGACGTTTCTTAAAACGCCAACCAGTTTGATATGTCCAATCGGGATGTACCAAGACATCCTTCATTTCTAGGACCAAAGTATACGGTTGTTGTATGTAGGGCGGTTTTAGAGGATCTGGCAGAAGTTTCTCTCTGGAAGGTTCCTTTATCATTTTCTGGTAATAGTTGAGAGATTTCCACATACGCTGTAAGTATTGTTGCACAATAGGGCTTTTGCTAAATTCGTCCTCTATTATTTTTCCTTCGACATCTACTTCCGGTTTGCCAAATTCATAAACTGCCCAAAAAACTAGTGCTACACCAGAACCTCCAAAAACAGCAAAACTACAATATAGTTACAAAATGCACAAAGGTTGCAGACATTACGCAATTTACTCCTTTTTTATTACAATTCCAAAACGATAGTTTACCCTAATTTCATTCGCTTCCAAGCTTTTTCATTTTCCTTGGCCTCCTCTTCCTCCTTGCGCTTACGTTCACGTTCTGTTTCCTCGTCAACATTCAATGCTGTTTGAGGAAATAGTTTAGACAAAATTTCCGGGCTAGACGGTTTCTCTACAAAAAAAAAATATTGCAGTTAAAACACATATTCCAAGATACATTACTCCGTGTATCTACTTGTATCTGTACTGTAAAGACTTTTTTTGTGTCCAGTATTCCAAAGTATGGTCTTCGCCGCATGGTTGTTACTTATTAATGTACTAGCTACCAGTGGAACATAACTTAGCGCACGATGTTGATGTTTACCAATTGTATAGCAAAGTTTGGCCGCATCGCGAAAGATACAGTGTACCAGCTTTGTAATACCACTTTGAGCCATGTCACCTTTTTTCACTTATTTAAATTATTTTGTATTTATTTTTCAGCTAAAATTCTACAAATTTTTTGCCGGTCTAGTTTTTTGTTGGATCATTTCTGGCATAGATTAGCCTTTAATTAGGTCTATGCATCTCTACAACAAAAATACCATATTCGTGAAGATGTCAAACAAACTCCATATATAAAAAACTGTGTACGTTTTTTATATATGAAGTCTGACATCTTTACGATGGTACTCAATAAACACCTATCGAGTTGCAATGACCTCATTATTGGATCAATGTGCCAAAGTATATTAATACAAGTGGCCTTATCATTACAACACCGTACATACAAATTTGTTGTTAGAGTATTTTTAA
This sequence comes from Panzeria rudis, assembly GCA_956483635.1. Classification (NCBI taxonomy): domain Eukaryota; kingdom Metazoa; phylum Arthropoda; class Insecta; order Diptera; family Tachinidae; genus Panzeria; species Panzeria rudis. The sequence continues at coordinate 46,351,321 of OY101448.1, read as the reverse complement.
TTTGCACGTTGACAGTTGGAGTAGAAGTTTTATTCTATTTTATATGGAGTTTGACAAATGGGGTAAGTCAGCTGTGAACAGATACACTAGTAACAATTCGCCTTTGTATTTACGTGTTTGGCTTGGTATACCCTATGTCTTTACCGGATATATTTTTATAATGACAAATGTCAAAAATTATATTGAAAAATATTTTATATTATGCTAGCTGTTTTTCCTATAAGGAATTTGACATATATCATGATAATTTTATATCAGATATAGACATAAGAGTACAACGAATTTTGTTGTTGCCCAGTATGTATTTTTTGATGTCACATACACATCTGATAACCTAGTTGGAAAAATTTTCTAGTGCATGTACCTGTATGCATGTGGGTTATAAGTTGTGTGTTTAGTTTTTGCTACAGAGGGCACCGCAACACTTAACCATCTGACAGGGCTGTCGGTATAATAAGCACAGCAGATTTTATGTGTTAACGGTTGGTACGAAGTTCCTAATTTAAAATTTTTATATATATCTACACGGTTATATAATCGTGTAGCCTTTTGGGAAGATTTGTATTTGCATACACACAAATTCATATGTTTTTAAAAATTACAACTTCTGAAAAATAATATATGTATAAAATTCCGTGACAAACCAATTGTATGAACATATATTTTTGTTTCAAAATAGGAAATACATATATTCTGAGTGTTGTGTTTTTCTTCCGACGGGGTTTTTTGAATTTGGAACGATTTTCCGTCATCCCACGTCAAATTTGGTTTGTAAACAGACCGGTTTCGGCTATGTGCCATCTTCAGTGTTCTATTGAATACTTTCAACAGAACACTGAAGATGGCACATAGCCGAAAACGGTCTGTTTACAAACCAAATTTGACGTGGGATGACGGAAAATCGTTCCAAAAACATATATTCTCATGATCTGTTGATAAGGCGAACTCATAAGAGGTGGCCTCGACAGATCAGGTATTTATTCTTTGCTTATTTTCGCTGCTTGTATATTTGATCTAGTTCTGATGTCAAATGCTTTGTTGACATATATACCAGTACAATTTTGACAATCAAAGTGGTTATTTTCTTAAGCCAAAAATAACATCCTTATATGTTGAAACACCTGGTATAAATTTGCCTTGTGAACCTCACTTTTTGTTTTCTAGCAACCCTGTCATTATAACACAACACTGTAGTATGAAAACAATTATTCGCAATTAGATTTGTTTTGGAAGAATTGTGAATTGTTACAAAAAATTATTGTTTAAATTAAATTCTATATAATTTTGAACTATGACTGCAACGACCGTTGATGTAGTCATTTGTCGAGCTTGTCTTCTGGAATGCAGCGAATATAAATCTTTATATAAACAAGGATTATTAATGGGAGAGGCTACCACATTGGCGTCGTTGTTGTCGTTTTGTACCAATTTAGAATTCGTGGAAGATGGAAGCAATTCCTTACCTTCATCTATATGTTCAAATTGCGTTCATGACTTGGTCAAGTCTTATATCTTTAAGAAAAAAGTATTGCACGCTAATGAAGTATTGGGTGGTCACCTGGTCGATGATGTAGTTTGTATTGAGGAGAAAAAACAATCCGAAGAAGATGACGTTATTGTTGTAAATGAGGCGGAAGCGGACTTACAAGAGTTAGCAGAAGCTGCTCAAATGAAGAGAGAACAATTACAACAAGAAATTTTTAATGTTAACGAAAATGATAATGGTGAGGAATATTTACAATTAACAGTTTTGGATAACGATGGTGAATCTGAAAATCTGCATCACAATGTTGATGACCAGGACCATGAAGAGGCTGAAGATGTAGAAATGGAATATATGGTACAGGAAGTAGCTGAAACAACAGAAATCTATCACACAACTGTGATTACTGACGACATCCAACATTTAGAAGATAATGACGAATTGGAACAACACAGTGATGATGTTGAGGGGGAAGAGGATAAAGTTGAATATGAAATTCAAGTAAATGATATTGAAGATGATTACACAGAACTCTTAACTGATAGTCAGGATGGAATGTCCCAACAAAGTTTCAAACGTCCAACGGATGATACAACAAATTCTGGTTCGGAAAATAGTTTATTAAATCCAATGATGTTTCCAATGAGGCGGAGAACTAATTCAAATAATAAACCGGCAAATCCAGATTATCAATGCAAGGTAAACCGAAACAACAAAAAATAAGTACCATCTACTCATGAAATAAACGTATATATATAAAATTTTATTTTTAGGTTTGTGGCAAACAGTTGAGCAACTCAAGTTCATTCAAATATCACATGAAGCTACATTCTGATGAAACGCCCTATAAATGTGAAGTGTGTGGCGAAGCTTTTAAAACGCGCAACGCCTATGATGGGCATATGTCAATACATAATCCAAATAATCCAAATACTTGTAAGCTTTGCGGAAAGTCTTATCGCCAGCCCTCATCCCTTCGAATGCACATGTTGACGCATTCCGGAGTCAAGCCTTTTACATGTGAAGTTTGTGGCAAAAGTCTAACCCAAAAATCTGGCTATAAAAAACATATGCTCACACATACCGGAGAAAAACCTTATTCTTGTGATATATGCGGTAAATCATTTTGTATTTCTAGTAACATGTTGGTACATCGCCGATCTCATACTGACCAAAAACAACATCAATGTACAGAATGTGATAAATCATTTCTCACAGCCGAACAGTTAAAACGCCATTCAATTATACATTCTAATGAAAGGCCTTTTAGTTGTAATGTTTGTCGTAAACAATTTAAACGACAATCGGCATGGCGATCCCATCTACAAACTCATCAGGAAACTAAAAATCAAAAGGAATATGAATTGTTATATTCTGATGAATATGAGGAAAATAATCAAGAGAAATCTGCAGCTGTGGAAATCTTTTAATTCCAAACAGTTTTTCACTCGGCTTTAGTTGTATTATGCAATATTTGTACGCAAATTTATTGATACATACAGTAATGCTGGTCATAAAAATTTGATCTTTAGAAAAAAACTATTTTTAAAATTTTTCGATTATCGTTTTTGCTTAAGTAAAACTATTTCGTGAAATTTTCTTAATGAAACTTTTTATTGTTTATTGCAAGTGCGGAATAACAAAAGAGTTTATAATCGTGACTGGAAAAATTGTACTATACGGCGTTAACTTTTTTATAACTTTATTTTTAACTTCCCGCAATCAAAGATAGGATTTCACCCCGATTTTCGAAAATCGGGTTTTCCAGCCACTGCTAGAAAAATATTTTATAAAAAAAAATATTTAAAAAAAAAGTTTTTACTGAGTCAGGCAAAAAGTCTGATGTATTACAAAAAATCCAGTTAATATTTTTGTTTGATTCGGTAAATGTTTTGTTCAGAATTTGTAAGTATTTTTAGATCAATTGTCTTATAAATTCAGACAAAAATTTTATTGGATATATTACAGAAAATCCAGTAAATATTTTCGTTTGATTCAGTAAATTAATTTGTTTAGAATTTAAAAAAAATTTTAGACAAATTATTTTGTAGATTCGGACAATTTGTTTGCTGAAAACACGTTCTTTTTCCAATGAAATTGTTGAGACTTTTTTGTCTGTATATACAAATTTGTGTTTAGGTCCGCTTGTATACAAAATATTTACTAATTCATTGAATTTCTTTACTGAAAATTAAAATTTATTTTTTTCTGGGTACAAAACAATTTTTCCATAGGCTCCTTAAAAAATTGCCTAAAACAACGAAATATGGCCACAAAATTTTGTATTAAGCACAACAACATGATTTTGGAGCTTTTTTTATTTTTATTAATTTTAAGTTCGTCCCAAACTGAATAATGAAAAATAGCCCAAAAAATAGCCCCAAATTAAAAAAGTAATAAAATGATATATGGTCCCAAAATAGGAAAAGTGGCCGCAAAAAACTTGTTGTTTTCAATAGAAAATTTGAGTAATTTTTGGGTGTAGTGTAGGGCTTGGAATTTCCCGGCCTTTGCACTTCCCGGGAAACGGGAATAAAAAATCGCGTTCCCGGGAAAAGTTGATTTTCTAAATTAAGTAGATTTATGAAATGAAAATTTGCGTAATTTTCATTTGTTTTATTAATGCAAATATTCTTTTTAAATAAAAATTAATATAATAGTAATTCTACACAAATTGCTAAGAATTTTTTAGTGAATTAAGGCAAATAAGAATTTGTAGTTATTATACAGTAACAGGAAGTATAAAGACTAATTGACCACTATTACCGTAATTATTTGGTTAGAAATTTGATTTTAAAGCGTCCAAATCATTTTATAAATAACTTGCCGTAATGTTTCTTATTTTTCTTGCCAAATTTCCGGGAGAATTCTTAGAATTAAGTACAAGCAAGTTGCAGTACCATACTCAGCTGCACCGCATTTTACATACCATGAGCACAGTCTGTCTAAATGTCTCTGATTTTTCAGTTTATTTCCCTTAAAACATCTTCGAGGTTTCAATAATAACGTCGACTTAGAATAAACTTGAGTCGTGGCAACTCAAAGTTTTTACAACTTCTATCAGCTTAAAATGTCCAATAAACTTTCCAAAATGTTTTCATTCATGCTGCGGATAATCATTCAAAGTTCGTTTAAGATCGAATTATTTGCTTTAGGAAACGATTAGAGAGAGAGAGAGAGAGCACTGTAATCATTGATACTTATACAAAGTACTCTTTGTTCTGATATAGTGATTAAACGACACTCTACTAAATTGGTCTTGCGTGTAGTTTTCTAATCAAGCAATAATTTTTCTCGTAGCGCGGTTATTAAAAATGGCATGACTTCAATTTGATGGATTTTTTTTTTTATTTTGTACGAATTAAATAAAATTTATGGACATTTTAGTGTTTAAACATTGAAAATTTTATTGATATTAAAGAAAAAACAGGATTATAATGCAGATTTCTTATATGAATCAAAATAAATTCGCTGTCACTAACTACATTTTATAAAGATGTAAAATATTTATGAAATAATGTGTGCTTATAATTTCCCATTTTCCTGGGAAAGTCTAAAAAATTTCCCGGGAATATTAGATAGTCTTTTCCCGGGAATTCCCGAATCCCAAACCCTAGTCTCCTTGAAAAATGGGGCCAATTAAAAATGGTCCCAAACTGAAAAATGTAAAATGGCCCAGAAATGTTTGTCGTTGTTTCCAATAGAAAATATTTAGGACCATTTTTTAGTTTGGGGCCATTTTTCCTAAAGTTAGAAAAATGGCCCCAAAATGAAAAATGACCCAAAAATTTTTTCATTCAAAACAACAAAATTTTTTGGGCCATTTTTCATTTTTTATTTATATATTTGGAGCCATTTTTCCTATTTGGGGCAATTAAAAATTTTTCAGTTTCGGCCCATTTTGCTTATTTTGGGACCATTTTTCGTAAACGAGGTGAGGAAATATTCTTGCATAGCCGGTCTTCGGCAGGACTTAAAGGATTTTTCCTCTCCGTATAACGAAAAGCTGCTTCGCTGAGTTTAGATTGTTGCATAGACGGCCTTCGGCCGGGCTTAATTATTTATTCCTCTAGGTATATCGAAAAGCGTCTTCGCTGAATAAAGATTTTTGCATTAAGAAATTTTTCGTCTAGGTATGTATATCGAAAAGCGGCTTCGTTGAGTAAGGATTTTTGCATAGCCACTTTTCAATATACTCTTAAGCCCGGCCGAAGACCAGCTATCTAAAAATATTTACTCAGCGAAGCCGCCTTTGGCCAATAGCATTGGAAATCATATGGCATATACCATTATGGCACTGCGTCGAAAAATGGCCCAAATTTTCTATGGAAAACAACAACAAAAGATCTTCGGGGCAATTTTTCCTATTTTGGGGTCATTTTTATATTTTCTAATTGACAAATATCCACAAAATATTGGAAAAATGGCCCCAATTTAAAAAATAAAAAATTTTTAAAAAGCTCAACAAGGACTCTTTTTCTAGAAATTTTTTTGTGAATTTTCACTATTATCGGTATTTGTATGATTATCTGAGATTTTGTTATTCTTTAAAGATTTTCTTCAAAACATTTCAGCAATTACGCGAATTTGCGAGTTTTTCGCGTTCTTTGCGAGATTTCGATTTTTTTTAGCATATTTGGTATTTCTAATAAATTTTAAGGCTTGTTTCTTATATTGCAATTTCTTGCGAATTTTCGCCATATTCGCGATAGATACGATTTATTCTGTAGGCTTTTAGATTCTTTACAGTTTTAACGATTTTCATCAAAGTTAGACTTTGCTATCATGCCGTTGTTAGCAAGTTTTTGCCAATTTTCGCCAATTTCGCAGTTTTTATTGAATTTTTCGCATTCCTTGTAGTTTTAGCGACTTTTAATCAGTTTTACGGCTTGCATAAAATTTTGAAATTTTTCGCGAATTTTCACTTTTTTCGCGATAAGCGTGATTTTCCAAAGTTTTGGCTTTCATACATTTTTATGGACAATATTTCAGTTTGCAATATTTGAATTTTAGTAGTGCCCGCGATTTTTTCCCAGTTCTGGATATTCTTTACAATTTTAGCGAGCTCTAATCAGATTTAGAGCCGATTTAGGTTATCAGGTTGCCGGTGAAAAGTTGGAAGGAAAAGGTTCCAACCCATTTGGGTCCAATAATAATGGTCCCTTTGTGATAGCGCCGATTTCCAATATTGCAATTTTTTGCAATAATTTCTTTTATACGTATACACCAATTGATAAGAAAATATATATGTAAATTGTCATAATTTAATTCTTTGTTTACAAGCAATAGAATTAACGATTAAAGATTACTGATTACTGATTAACTTTATTAATCACGATTACGATTAACATATATAATCGTGATTCTTTTAATCAAGATTAAATTAATCCGATTGACTATAATCAATCAAATTAACCCATCGATTGGAAAATCAATCGACTAATGCCAACACTGTTATCAAACAACATAAAAAAATATAACGTGACCTTAGTATTGTTTTGGCCCATATGCCAAAAAGTCGGAATGGAGAAAAACAACAAAGAAGATTTACATAAAGTTTTCTCAAAATATATCCGATAGAATTTTTTTTGTATTCTCACCACTGCTTCCGGCATATGTTTGGAAGAAAAATGTAAATTTTTGTGAACTTTTATCAATCCGATTAGAAATTAACATATTTTTGTTGAAAGTAAAATGTCTTGCTATGTGCTCCAGTAACCACTTTTTTTATTTTATTTGTAAAAAGTAGCTTTTGTTGCTCCATGTGTATACTAACTGCTGTGTATGGAGTAACTTGTTATTGAGATGAAATTTTCTACTTTTTATTGAAAATAAGCGTATAACGCCCCTTTTCACAATGTATGATTAAGAGGTAACGTGGACTTTAGCGGCGAGTTTTGTATGGCGAAGTTTCCGTTAAAGTCCATGTTAACTCTTAATCGTACATTATGAAAAGGGCCGTAAATGTTATTAGAAAAGATATTTACATGGAATAAAAATTTAATATTGATGAAACTTGGTATTTTACTTTATTTCTGATTTTTATTTTTTTATTTAAAAAAAATTTTTTTTACAAAAAATTTATCAAAAATGATGATATCGAGCACAATGAATGCTTGATATCTCAGAAACCAGGAACAATTTCGCGAAAAAGTTTTTGGATTCTGAAAGAGGGTATTCAAAATATATATACCCCATACTTAACTCATTTTTTTTTAAATGGTCGGTGGCCCAAAACAATACTAAGGTCGCGATAAATTGAAAATAATAGTTATGAGCAACATAATTTTTTTGTCAATTATAACAATTATAAACAGACGAAAATATATATTTGTTAAAAATAACAGTTATTTCAAGACGAAAAGAATATTTCTCATATTTTAACAGCTTTTTTGGATATTTCTTATAACGGTTAGGTCTCTGCTTTTCGGTAATAACGCCATACGCAAAAAGTGGACATATGTGAAATAAAGCCATATTTTATTAGATCTTCCCATTATAATCTGCCTTCGGGCAGTCTTGAGGAAGGATTTTATCCGCTTCGTGGAATAAAGATTGCTGCATAGCCAGCATTCGGCCGGGCTTAAGGATTTTTTCTTTAGGTATATTGAAAAGCGACTTTGCAGAGTAAAGAATTTTGCATGGCCGGTCTTCGGCCGGGCTTAAGAGTTTTTCCCTCTCGGTATATCGAAAAGTGACTATGCAAAATCATTACTCAGCGAAGCCGCTTTTCGATATACCTAGAAAAAAACCCTTAAGACCGGCCCAGGGCCAGCTATGCAAAATTCTTTACTCAGCGAAGCCGCTCTTCGGTATACCGACTGGGGAAACGGTTACATACAATAACGTCCATGGGAATAATGCCAGGCAGAAAATCTTTACTCATCGAAGCTACTATTTGACATACCCAGAAAAGAAAACCCTTAAGCACGGCTATGCAAAAACCTCTTACTCTGTAATACTTTTTCATATATTATATTATCGACATGGATACATACATCGATATGATACATCGAACGTGCAAATAACGTTCATGGACGTTATTGCATGCCACCGGGGAAAGCCCAAAATTGGAAAAATGGCCCAAAATATTGTTGTTGTTTTGAATGGAAAATTGTTGGGGCCATTTTTCAGTTTGGGACTATTTTTCATTGGGGCATTTTTCCTACTTAAGGAAAAATGGGCCCCAACAGCAAAAACATTTTGAGGCCATTTTTCAGTTTGGGCCATTTTTCATGGACCCCGCCATAATGTTTGATGAGAATTTTGATAGTGTCTAATCCCCTTAAGAATTTGATGGAATCATTTTCGAGTCTTGTTTAAGCGCGCAACTGATTAATCACTTATTGTGTTAAATAATTAAAATTCAATTTATTAAATTTTTTATATACAAATAAGTTTTTAACTAGGCAATAAATTAATATTGTTAGTTTACAGAAAAATATGTATGTATCGATGGCTTAATATAGAAAATGGCGTATCTCGAATTGTTTTACAGGAGAATAGAATAAACTGAATAAGAACTAAAATACTTACTAATATAATTTTTTGTTTTAGGTGTCCATAAATTCGTTATTTTTAACCATAACTTTAATTTTGGAGCTTGCGTTTGCAAGTAGACTACCTGAAAACGATAAAACGGGATTTTGAAATAAAACTGAGATACGCCCTTTCTATATTAAGGCATCGATATGTACATACATATTTACATGTTAAAAGTTTTACAGAACAATAGAAAAACAAAAATTATAAAAATTAAATTAAATTAAAAGGGTGGCAGTAATAAGGGACGTTTAATATTTAGCACACGGAGCAAGAACCTGATGATGAACCATGATACTTGGCAACGGGATAGGTACGAGATTGACGGCAAGAAACTAAAGCATCACCCGAAGTACCGTGTGGGCATTTGCAAACAGCTAAATGGGCCTTGGGTTCGCATTCGGCACCTGAACCACATTTACCAATACAGGGGTTAACACATTGATAGTTGATACAGGCCTTATTATCAGGACATTCGCCATTACTTAGGCATTCACCCTTTAAAGTAGAGAAAATACATATGTACATATTATGTATATAAGTATGTAAATACATGTAGTAATGCTTGTAAATAAACTACTTACTCTTGAACAATGAGTCAATGGATTGCCAGTATGACCGGGTAAGCAATTGCAAACAGGACGTTCACGTCCGGTGTTGTCATGACCAGGTATGCAAATGGCATTGGTACCACAAGGATTCGGCTCACATAAATCAGCTGAATCGAGACAAAATGCAATTATGAAATGAAAACTACTTATGTATGTTGTATGTATATAAGGTAAACTCACCTTTAGTGAATGGACGACAACGAACGAAAGGATCGCCAGTCATATCACGTGGGCAACTGCATACTGGTGTCAAACCACGTAAATTACAATCCGCTCCTACACCGCATGCACCATCGCAAGTATTTTTGCAAATACCATAGAAACAAGCTGGTCTACCGGCCGGACAATCAGAATCACCGTAACATTCTGGCCGACATTCTGTAAATGGACTTCCAATATAACCCTTGGGACATTCACAAGCGGCACGGTGATTATTGACAGTGCTACAGGTAGCACCAGTACCACATTGCTGACAAGCGGGTACACATTTGAAATTGCTACACATATCGCGTGAACTGCAATCGCCATCATGTTCACATTCATGTCGACAACCACTTAATGGATTGCCAACATAACCATTTAAACACGAGCATGTGGGAACACCATTGACAATTTCGCATTTGGTATTGAGGCCGCATGGGCTGGGATGGCATTGTTCTTCTAAAATGTTAAAATGAAATGGTAAGTTAAAAATATTGGAATATAACATTAAATTAAAAAATTTTAAAAATCCCCCCGAAAGAAACTGGATGATAACTTCAAAACGGCTGGAACGATTTTTTTTTCAAATATGTATACTAGCTTAGAAAATTTTAGATCAAGTCACATTCCGAACAAAAGAAACTAAATTAAAATCGATTTAGCCATTTGAGAGCTATGCTGCCACAGAGGTGGCATATCATAATGTCCAGTGACAATGTTCAGGGGCATTATGTCACTCCAAAAAGTGTCATAACGCCCATGGACATTATGACACTTTTTAAAGTTTAAAGAGTTTTGCACAGATGGCCTTTGGACGGGCTTAAGGATTGTCCCTCTTGGTGTATCGATTAGCGGCTTCGCTAAGGTGAGATTTTCTGCTTAGCCAAGAGAAAATGCTTAAGTCCTGCCAAAGGCCGGCTATGCAAAAATATTTACTCAGCGAAGCCGCTTTTCGATACACTGAGAGGAGAAAATCCTTACCCTACGTCTATACCTGATATAATTTTATCATAACAAATAACAAAATGTCGGCAGAGCCGTTGTCAAGTTTTTGTTAATCCAAGCATACATGCGAAGACGTTGTAGATTTTTTGTTATGATAAATCACAATTTGTTTGTCGTCGTGATGGAAGTTTATCACTGTTCATGCACTATTTCACTTATTTTTTCATTAAAATGTTTTTATTTAATGACAAATTTCATATTTTTCTTTAATCGTATATTTTTCTTGTAAAAATGTTAGTTTTTCAAAATAAATTAAAACGTCAAACAGTTTGCTTACGTTTTTTATCAAGACAAATTTTTCTGAACTTGAGCTCTGACAAAATTATCAAGATACAGCAATAACACTAATAAATGCAGTCTATACCTGATCAAATTTTATCTTGATAACGATTTGGCATTTATCATCATAAAAATGTATCAGGTAAAGACTCACTCTTAAGCCGGTCCAAAGGCCGGTTATGCAAAAATATTTACTCAGCGAAGCCGCTTTTCGATAATATCGAGAGAAAGAAATCCTTAAGCCCGACCAAAGGCCGGCTACGCAGAAAATCTTTAGTAATAAAAGTAGAATTTCTTAAAATTTTAAATTTATTTCCAAATATTTCTTTAAGTCGATATACATACTTTAAGCATTGTTGGCGCTATTTCCAAAATTTTTTTGACGTCAATTGACTTTATTTCCCATTTTCAAAAGTATCATAATGTCCATGGACGTTGTGACACTTTTTGGAGTGACATAATGTCCATGGACATTATGTTATGTCAATGGAAATTATGACATGCCACCGAAACACACACACAGACTCAAAACGATACCGCTAGAAAATAAGTGATAACTTCTAAACGGCTGGACCGATTTTCTTCAAACATAGGTAAGAACACTCTGGATCAAGTCACCTTTCACACTAAGGCCCAAATTCACAGTCATTAGTTAGCTAATGACAATAGTTTAGCTAATGATATTTTATTCACACTTCTTTGTTTACCATTAGTTAAACCGTCAAACGCCATTGGTTAACAATTAGTTAGATGCTTTAGAACATGGTGCAATAAGTATATAGGTGGTAGCATAACGTCAGCAGATTATATTTTGTATATAACTGATGACTGTAAATTTGGGCCTAAATCGGCCAAGGTCGCCAACTTTCACCCTTTGTAGCTCCGCCCCTGCTGCAAAACATGACTTCTATTCTACGAACATTTAAATTTTAAGACAAATCCTACAGTAGTTTAGAAGATCAATACTTAATACCATTTTTTTTTAATTTACACCACTGTGCAACGTTACCTAAATCAATAAAAATTAAAAACGTAGTAAAATAACAAAGACATGTGTTAATTACACTTTTTAGGTACAATAACATTAATTATACGCCCCAACATTAAAAAACACTCATTTCGCTTAGAGGTAAAGTGTATTAAAATATCATCAATTTGAGTATTACTTTTCTAAAGTAACCTTGATCTTGAACGAGGTAAATTTGAAAAAAAAAACTTTACAAACAATGTGCTGCTGTTGCTCCATAATTTCAGCCTACATTTAAAAAATGTTTAAGTGTAGTGTAATGATTGTAAATTAACAACAAACAAAAAATAATACCGTGGACTTTTAAGGAAATGCAATAATTTGTTGTACTGATACTCTGATTACTTAAACAGTAAATAGTTTTTGTACAAAAGTGCCAATATTGTTTATAATTTTATTAAATTGGCATTTATTTAAAAACTAACTGGTTCGCCTTCATTCAAAAATGCATGCAGAATTTTAATAAGTTTGCTATTTAAGACACATAACTAATACATATTATGTACATATGTACATGTGAAGTAATATGAACGAGAGGTACCCTGTAGTTACCAACGATATTTTCATCGATGTTGTCTGCAAGACAGTCAATGATTTGGCGCCTAAAAACTCATTTAGAAATAAGTATGGCGACAAGGTGCTATACATACGTTGTCATCATAGCTGCCAGAAATGGCGATTTTTTTACGATATGACAAAAACGATATGACATACTGTGTTGTCATCAGCGTTGTCATATCATACGCCTTTTTACGATATGACAAAACGGAAATAGTCATACAGCGTAGTTATATCATTAGTTTTTTACGATGTAACAACACTGAGATATCCATACACCGTGTGCTGATATCTCAGTGTTGTCATGTCGTAAAAAACTTACGTTATGACGACACTGTATGGATATTTCCGTTTTGTCATATCGTAAAAACGCGTATGATATGACAACGCTGGTTGTCATATCGTAAGTTGTTTACCATATGACTACACTGAAAAGGCCGTATACCGTGTATGACTTTCTCAGTGTTGGAATACGCCTTTCTTATATTATGCCATCGATATCTACATGCATATGTATGTATGTATGTATGGGGCTATTAACGTATTATGTAACGCTATTTGCGGAGTTTTTTATCCCCTAGTTTTTTAAAAAAATTTCAGTATAAATTATTTAGTCCGTAACAAATCTTTAACCCACCCCACCACACCACACCCTTGGAGCGTTACGTAATATTTGAATAGCCCCTATGTATGTATGTATATATGTTCTTGATATATGTACATACATATCTAGAGCTACACTTACCAGGATCAGCAAGACGGCAAGATGTAAATGGATCTCCATTGAAACCAGATGGACAACTACAAACAGCTACATGATTTCTGGGCTGTAAAAGAGTTTAAATATATGTATATATACATTAGAGCAGGTCGATTTGTATGGGTAGAAAAAAACGACAAAATCATATAGTAGAAATAGTACGGGTAATTATTCTAAGCAATTTTCGCTAAAAAACCATAGGTCTGAAATTAATTCCTAGCCCGCGCAAATCGACATAAAGTTAAAACTTGGGTTAAAACAAGTAAAACCAACAAAACAGTTTTCATTGCAGCTTCCGATTTTTATGAAATTTGATACGAATGATGCCTCTGGCATAATATACTTTTTGGTTCTGGAAATATAGCAACTTGAAATTGGAAAATTTTACAAAAATCTACTAAACCGACATTACAAAATTATGTATGTATATATAACTGATGTTTGTAAAATTTATGTATATTTATTTTGTTAACTATGAGATTTAGAGAAAAGTTGTTGGGACATAAATGTTGTAAGTTTCGCAAGCAACATTTTCTTCTTAAAAATTTTTTTTTTAAACTAATATTTTTGAACGTGGTGAAATAAGTATACAGGTGACCGCATAAGGGAAAGAAATACAACAATACAACAAAAAAATAGATGATGCTTGTCAAAAATATATACGCGCTCTGGACGTGGATTATGCACAAAACTAGCAGAGCAAAAAATAATCAGCTGACGTTATGCTGCCACCTGTATACTTATTTCACCATGTTTTTGAAGTTATGAGGCAAGAAAACTAATTTTTATGTTTTTTTCCTAAATTTGAACGGACTGGCGGCTAGAGTTGTAAAATTATCGAGTATTTGGGTATTGAGTACTCAATATAGGTAGTTTTTTTTACTACTCGATACTTCAAAGTAGTTGCTCAATACTTTCAGAATTTAGTTTTCCAGCAAAATAGATCGTAAAGTATGAATTAAACTGATCAAAAGAATTCTAAACTTAAAGCATAAAACATTACTGAATTACAAATATAACTTTTACTGAAATAAAACCCTTTTATTTAATAAACTTTAATTTTCACGAATAAGATGGCAGTTTTTAAATTTTTATTTAATTTCATTCATAAATTCAGAAAACCGGTAAAGTATTGAGTAAATACTTGAGGCCGTTTCAGAATATACTACAAGTAATAATACTTTCGAAGAAAATGCCTCCCTGGGGCCCGTTTCTCAAAACTACAAGTTACAAATCTAGAGTAAAATAGGTACACACAAAACAACAATAAAATTTGCAAATGTAATGTTGTTTTGTGTGTATTTTACTTGTAGATTTGTAACTTGTAGTTTTGAGAGATTTGTAACTTGCAGTTTTGAGAAACGAGCCCCTGGTCTTATTGTTGTTTGAAAATTTTCAAAAAACAATAACAATTTATCATGTCAGAGTTTCATTTTCCTCAAAAGTATTAATACTTGTATTATAGTCTGAAACGGCCTTTAATAAGTATTGAAGTTTTACAACTCTACTGGCGGCACGTCTTACCACCACCCGATTGATCCGAAAATTTGTCAAGATCATTTTCTTTATGGTGAATAACTGCGGGGTGGAAAAGAGAAAGTTTAAAAAATTCGCCATATAGCTAAAGCTAGCCATATACATATGATTTGTTCGTAAGTCCCAGTTTACACTATGCAAGTCTTATTGATCAGCTTCTTATTCAGCTGTGAGAAAAACAGAGAAATGTGTATTCATTTCTCTGTCTTTCTCACAGTTGAATAAGAAGCTGATCAATAAGACTTGCATCGCCTAAACCTCGACTAAAGCATTTCTCCATTAGGGATGGGCAAACAATATCGATATATCGATAGTTTCTTAAAAATATATCGATATATATCGTCGATATTTTTAATTGAAATATATCGATATCTCGATACTATTTTCAAAAAATATCGACAGTATCAATTTCGATATTTTTTAGTTTTTTTCGTGCAGTTTTTAAAACAATTTCGACACAATCTCCATCAAATAAAACATTACTAGCAAAACGTTTTGCTTTATTTATAAAATTTTGTGAATTCAAAAAATGATATTTCTTTGAACCAGTGAATCAGCAAATTTGTTGGAAATTAACTCTTTTCAGCTTAATTATTTATAAGAAAAGCACTTTTCGCGTTTTATTTCTAAAAAAATTTGGGAATATGTATAAATAATCATGCTTGTAAATATATTGATATTTTGTATTCGATATATATTCATGCCGATTGACATTTAAAAATGTATCGATATCGATATATTTTTTGCACTTGCCCATCCCTATTCTCCATACACAGCGAACATATCATTTAGTGCTTAAATTTAATAAGTAAACATTGGTGACGAAGCGGGTGATGCAATTGAAATCATGACTATTTATTGAAATTCCACAACGAAAGACCATATCGTCATATAAAACGTAAAACCATGTAACTACAATTTTTTAATGTGAATCTAAATTGATTATTAGGCTAAGGTTCGTAACGTTATATTCAGAAAGAATTGGGCATGATTAATATTCCAAGGAACAAGGGAAAAATTAACATCAACTTAATTTTTAAACGTACACAGCAGCACAGAGTAGCACTACTTTCGGAAGCCGCTACACTTCCATCGTCAGTGCTCACGTGTATTTGCTTATCACCACTTGTCAGGTGACTCTATTGAATGTGATTTTAATTCTTATATATACAACTTTTTCGTGAAAATTGAATACGAGAATTAAATCACTCAAGCTGATATTAAAGTGCACTTTCCCAGCGTTGCCATCGGTTTATTTTTTCTTCATTCCCATTTTTCCGATTTTCGTTCTACTCAAGACAAACTTTTTTGGTTTGATTTTATACTTAAGTATATGTGAACATGTAAATATGTGAAAAGCTGAAGCCAGTAGCTAATTGTTTATTAATATGATTATTTCGAACGTATTTGCTTTGTGAATCTAAATTGATTATTAGGCTAAGGTTCGTAACGCTATATTCAGAAAGAATTTAATTTTTCCCTTGTTCCTTGGAATATTAATCATGCTCAATTCTTTTTGAATATAACGTTACGAACCTTTAGCCTAATAATCAATTTAGATTCACAAAGCAAATACGTTCGAAATAATCATATTAATATACAATTTTTTAAATTTTACAGGAGAGAGGAAACAGTTTATGAAATAGTACAAGTTATAGTGGTTACGTTATTTTCTTTTTGATGATAACGTCGCCGAGCAATGCAGTAGAAGCTTAAAAATTTTTTGGGACATGGGCTGTGATATAATATACAATAATTGATTAAAACTCCGATTTTGAAATTTTTGTGACTTACATAGTTTTACGTTTCATATGACGATATATGTATGTATGTACAATGCACATGCTTTAGAGTCTTCACTTTTGCATATTTTTGGCAATTTATTTGTCTTATAAGCTCGTATTTAACGTTTAAAAACTAAAATTATAATAAAAAATTCTCAAATATTTGCGAACAACTCCATCAACATAAAAACAAACTGCCTAGATCAAATCAGAAAAAAACTTAAGTCGAACATGAAAAAATCAGACGAACAGAAATCATACGTGCATATTATCTTAAGGATCAGCCTAATGTACATATCAAAATAAATTAATTGTTGTGAAAAATTTAAAAACATACCTCGCAATTGGCATTACTGCCACAAGCACCAACACACGGATTAACACAGCGACCATTTTGACATTGTAGATCTCCACGGCAATCAACATTATCCAAACATTCACCACGATTGCAGTGTGTCAAAGGATTACCGCTATAACCGGGAGGGCAGGAACAAACTGGCCTTCCACCAGCCGTTTCCTGACACACAGCATTTACGCCACAAGGGTTTCCATGACAGCCGTGAGTTGAAATATCGGCTTCAGGTTTCCAAAAATTTTTTTGCGCGTTTTGAAAGTTCAATGGAAAAATATAGTAAGGAGAAGGGAAAATTAAATAATATTTAAGGGTGTTGATTAGGTAAACAGTTAGTGCTACTTGTATGCAGCCAGTATAACAATAAAGTGCTTGCAATAAAAAGGTACAGTGAGTAACAAATACAAATGTACACAATTGAAAATGAAACAAAAAAGTTTTCTTAAAAAATTCGCAAACAAAACGTGATTAAAAGTGCCAAACAATGTATGTATGTATACAAAAAGTGCATAAAGAGTGCTCAAGATTTTAGGAAAAGTGACCAAAACAATATTTCAATAAAATTTTGAATACCGCGTGATTGTATCTGATCCCGATAAATAAGTCTTTGCACAGTTGTACCATCGCCGTAAGTATAATACGTACGTCCACTATATGAACAAGTTGAACATATGTTACGTTTTTCCACTTTTTTCTCCTTATCCGACTCCGATGTGATTTCAATATCATCTGCCTTAACATAGGAGAATGCCGCAAATACTACGACGCATAGTCCTAGTAAAATATTCTTGGAGATCTGCAAGAAAAAAGAATTTAAATTGAACAAAAACATTTCATAGCGTGCACAGTTTTCATGTATATTTGAATAAATTACTCAAATTTTGCAGCTTCATAATCGTCATTAATGCAAATTTAGATTTATAAGTCACACAGAAATTAATTAAAAACTTTCAATATTGATTTAATTTCAAGTTAAAATGTTTAAAATCGCCTACGCTGTTATAAAGAACAATAACAAAATCTAAGCTTAATATTATTTGTTTTTACCGGAACCATGACTCAATCAATTGTGGTTTAATCTCTATGTATATTTATTTTAAGTGTGTATGGAAATTAAACAATTCTTGTATTCTGTGTATATACGAGGGGGGAAATACTTATGTTGTGAGCTTAACAGTAAAAAATCAGTACATAAAATGTCTTTATTGCTTTTCAAAATCTTCTCGAAGCCACCAAGGCAGGTTGTTTCGATTGCTGCTTAGTTTTCTTATGATTTTACTTACTGCCTTTAATCAATTGATTTATTACAAATTTTAATTAATCGACTAATCTAAAATTATTCGATTAAATCTAAACTACGATTAAATAATTAAAGCAAAAACACAATTAATAGAATATGTACCTTTGTATGACAAACAATTTGTGCAAAGTTTAGGTAAAAAATGGTCATTATTAAATATCAAAGGTTCACTACACATATACATACATGTATAAATAGTAGCCCTCGCATTTCTTCAACAAAATTGTTGTTATAAAATCTATTAGATTTACATATGAATTAGAGTTCTTGAAAAAAATTATCTTTCAAGAATAAACATATTTCGAACATGTTCGAAGAAAAAACTTTCCATTATGTTAAACATAAAAATAATGTGCAAAAATAGTTCTTGGAAATGCCCGACATTCATATCGGTCATTTGCTGCAACATTGTCATAACTCAAAACAACTAGTTTTACAGAAAACGAGTTAAAGTTTTCAATTTACACAAAACTTATAGCCCAATTCAGTATCTCGATAAAACGTTACGCCTATAAACGGAAAGCACTCACTAATGCAATTCAGTAAATCGTTATTACTTTTTCGTTTGAGCTTCGAGGTTCTTGTCTTGCCTACAAGAAATTGGAAATAAGGTACTGCCAAGTGAAAAACCATAATAGTTTAAAAAATTATTTGGCCTGTATTTTTTGTTCAACTTATAATTATTCTAATGTGGCAATTCAAACAATTATTTTATTGGACGCAATAATTTTTCATTTTCAAAGGCAGCGACCTAAATATATTCTAAACTATTTAGCGAATACAAAACAAAGAAATCAATCAGAAATTAGTCGGAAAACGTGTAAAACCGACATAGTGAATTGGGCTATTAATGAAAAAGAAAATTTAATTTTTCTCTTAAGAACTGAGTTTACAAGATATTCATATGAAATTTTTACAGTACATATATGAAGATAGATATGAAGAATAATTTTGCGTTATTAGCTCAATAGTCGCATTTTTTATGTTATGACGATGTTGCAGCAAACGATCGGTATGTACATTAGGTATGGGATAGTGTTGTATAGACTTTCATAATAACAGTATATGAATGTGTCTAGCGCATCCATATCCTAATTTTATGAGGTTAGCAAAAATAAGGTTAAAACACGGGCAAGTCGAGCTCAAAGTGGGGCTAAAAAGCAACAAAAAAAAATACAAAACAAACTCCATAACTGATTGCTAGAGAGGTAAAATGTATGAAATTGTAAAAATTTGTGCCCCCACAGCTGCTAGGATGCCCCTGGAAAGGTTAAATGTATCACCAACTCCCATTAGATTTCCCATACAAAATTTATAATGCACACTAGAAATATATAGAAAATAAGTCCCGTCATAATAACTCCTTAGGAGGACCTCTAGGGCAGCCATGTAACACTCGCGGCCCGAGGCATGATTTTTTGCGGCCCTCAATACTTTTCCACAACTCCATACTGTTTTCATTCAAAATTTTAAAAATAAATTATTTAACAAAAAAATATCACAATAAAAAATAAGTAATAAAATTTATCAAACTTTTCTAGTTGTAAGAATCTTTTGATTAACTATCGATAATCAAAATTTTACAAATATGAATAAAAAGTTAAATTTAAGAAATCAAAAAACCCAACTGCGTAAAAAGCTAAAAGAAAAGAAAACAAGTCCAGTGCGCGAAACATAGCGACTTTTACATCTGGGAACCATTTGTTCAATTCACAAGCTCGTATTAACGTCGTATGTGTTGTGTAATCGTCTAATTATACAATATTGTATTTTTGTTATTGGTAATTTTCATACAAAAGTGCGTTATAATTATACGATTGAATTTTACATGTTCTTCAAATAGTTGTATTGAGGCCAGGTCTGGGAATATTCTATTTGTTAGATTAATTTGTAAAAATCTTTTATATATGTGATGTGTAACACTAGAAAATACATTCTTCTTAATGATAAATATATAATTGATTCATTTCAATTTAATTTTCAAACTATTTTAATCAAAATTGCTTGTCGCGAAAAAAGTTATTCTATTTGGCGTCAAATTAAGACTCCCATGCCTGGTTTAGTTTCATGGTATCAAATCAAGGTGAATTAATACCAGGTGGCCTCGAGAGATCAGGTGACTACGACTTGTTTACCATATTTGAACTGCCAACTGTGTTAATGTATCGGCTTTTTTGATAGTCCAAATATAAATTCTGCACGGCGAATTTATATTTGGAACGTCAAAAAGCTGATATATTAACACTGTTGATAGTTCAAATATAGAAACATTTTCTTAGTCACCTGATCTCTCGAGGCTACCTGGTATTAATTCGCCTTGTGTTGGTATTAATTAAATTGACATTTAAGATACGACAAAATAGCGGCACAACAAATTTGTCTGTTCACAAGCACATAAACAAGTGTCGTATTTTTTTAAACGATAAGACAGCCGACTTTTTATTTTTTTAGTTTTCAAAAAATGGTGTCAGTTGGCCTGGCCGCCTTATTGAATTTTGACTACTGTCATATCTTTAATAATGACACTTGCAAGATTAAAGCAAATCGATATTTTGTAATGCGCATATTATCCATGTTTGGTACCACATATATATATTTTTGAACATCCTTTTTCACAAATGAAGACGAATTAACTGAAGAACATTTAGCATCGATATTAAAAATGTACATCAAGCAAAAATTTAACTCTACACTTAGATGAATTTAAAAATGACAAGCAGTGCATTATATCCACCAAAAAATAATTTATATTATTTTTATTATTAAATATATTTGTATAAATTTTTTGTTTGTTTTTTTTTGTGAACTATTTATATTCCATTTCCACTCAAAATTTGAATTTTTAATAAAAAAAAATAAATGCGGACCGGCCCGCAAGAGGATTTGGACTATAATTTTCTAAGAATGTTGCGCTGACAATGAAATGAGTTTGACATGTCTGCTCTAGGGGGTACAATCTATAACCGATCTCTTTATTTTTTGTCCCTAACATTTTCTCAAAACATAACTGCCTCTTATCTCCGCCCCTTAAGGAGGCTCCCATACAAATATGGTCATTTTATGAAATTGTTAAAATTGTCCCCTTCATTGAAGCTTGCGATCCGATTACAAAACGCTGCCGAACTAAAATATGGGCACAATAATAATTTTAAGTTTTCGGCCAATTTTTTTCACTTTAGAGAGTTGAAGTGGATTTGATATTTTTGATGTGTAAACATCTATACGCTAGGGGGTAAAAATCTTTTTCACAATACAATCACAAATTTTGAGTAAGATTGTAATAGCGCGGTGTGAGCTGTGTATGAGTGTATTAGTGTAATCATACGGACAACAAGAAGTACAGAGAAACTTAACAGCTGCATAGAAATACACTAACACCATCTAGTGCGCAATAGTAGTAGTAGTAGTAGTAGCTACTAATTTTCACTAATTGTCGTACGTTATGTTATCATAGGCAAATAAATAAAATGAATACAAAAACATTTTAATTTTAATAACTTTTAAAAAGATTTTTTGCACTTTTAATAAGAAATTTACTAAAACAAAGCAAAATAAGGAAAACAAAAACTAAACTTGTCAAACTTAAAAAAGTCTTCTTAAAATGTTTCATTACTAGATGTTTACACATCTCCCCTGTGATCGGACTCACATTATTTTTTTTTTTTTACAAATTGGCTCGACGAATTTTTATCAAATAGTGCAAAATTGTTTTAAAAAGAACATCATCGTATAGTTTTATTTAATTATTTAACCTAAATCGGCACATTTTCTGCGAACAAAAGTATTTGCACAGTTGATTCTTAAATTTGAGGCTGCATGATATCCTTATTATTGGAGTAGTTGACAAAGCGATTTGCGTGAATATTTTGATGAAAGCAGTGGTAAAGCGCAGAAAAAATTAACTCATCATGCTTTTTAAAATTTCAGCGGTATAGTTATTCTTACTATACACAGAAACAATTATCAGCAAAAATTTTTCAAACAAAAGTTTGTCGAAAAATAAATTTCATTTTCAGTAAATGTTCTTTATATAATCAATGAATTGTTTTTTTTTATTCTTATTTAGTGCGCAAACACCAAAAATAACAACACCAAAAAAACTGTGTTGTAAAAAACAACCCCGATGCGATTTTACCAAGCTTGTTTACTGAAGATTTTTGAGTGAATCAATTCGTTAATGTCGTTGCATTAATTCTCATTCATTTTTTTAGAGTCTTTAAATAAACATTCAGACTTGAACACATATAACAAAGTGAAATTTCACAAATGCTTAATGGATGATGATGATCCAGACAAAAATTTTTTTTGATATATAACAAAAAATCCAGTAAATAATTTTGTTTGATTAAGTAAACTATTTTGTTTAATAATTGTTTTATAAATTCAGACAAAAATATTGTTTGATATTTTTGAGGAAATCCAGTAAATCTTTTTGTTTGATCTAGTAAATTGTTTTGTCTACAATTTGTAAATATTTTTAGACAAATTATTTTATAGATTTAAACAAATTGTTCACTGAAAAAACACGTTATTTTTTTAATGAAATTATTGAGATATTTTTGTCTATATTTGCAAATTTGTTTATAGGCCGTTCCTAGACAAAATATTTACTATTTCATTGAATTCCTTTACAGAAAATGAAATTTAGTTTCTTCCGTGTACGGCTGATTTTGTTGACATGTGGCTCCAAAAAAGAAAAGTCCAGAACATGGCGAAAACTCTCAAAGCTTTACAACAAGTTTGAATTCCCTTAAATCGGATAATATTTGGAAAGTTATGAGGCCAACAGGGTTTATCAGCTAGTCATCTTACCTTGACAACACTTTCATTTTGTTGCACAGTGTTATAAAACAAATTATTAACAAAACAGTTACCTCTTTAGCACATACAAACAATAATACACAACATTTAGTCACCTAGATCACCTTTTTAATACCTTTTTTTAATGTTAAAATGAAATAAATTAAATAAAAAACTTTATAACAAAGTTAAAAATTGTAAATAGGAAAAACATGTATGAGATATTACACTTTTTTAAAGTATTGCACTCGCCGCTTATTGTTTTGAATTTGTCGTTCTTAACTTAACAACATCATAATACTGGAATTTCTTTTGTTTACAAAAATATTTTTCAAGTAATAATATTCTTAAACATTTGTGGTTTTGTATTCGTTATTTGTTAATTTCTTATTTGTCAAACACTAATAACCAATTATTTCCTTTTTAAATGTAGTGGGGGGAAATTCTACTATTATCCCGTGACATAATTCTGTTTATTTTCCCCGCCACTTTAAACTTTTTCTGATGTACTTTAGACACATTTACTTAAAATGATAATCGCAAATGCAGCTTGGAATTTTTTATAACGTCTAAGTTTGTAGTTCAAACATTTTATGCGCCGGACTTTAAACACACCAAAAAAAAAAACTTACCATTTTTATTTTTCTAAAATTTCTGTGTTTGTTTTATGTTGGAAACTGTTTTAATGAAATCGATTTACCGGCGATTTAACCAAGTTTCACCGTTTAACAACAAGCGCGTTTAGTTAACTAATCAGTTCTCCAGTTGTGTAGAAGCTTTTATAATCATTTTTTTTATTAACTCAGAAGAGTTAAGTTGTTGCCAATAATAGTCTTTACTAGAAACAAACAACAAAAGCAGGCAGCCAGTCAGCACTTGGAGCAAACATGAATGAAGGCGGCTTGAAAATGCTTTTATTTTCATTCAGGTTTTACTTGGGAAGACTACACCGAAAACTTGTACAAAATTTTGGTATTATATTTTTTTCCACTTAACAAGTCATTCTACCGAATATGAGTATGTACATACATTGTCGTCATTATTAAAATTAAGAAAATTACAATCAAATAAAGTTCAAGTATTTATTATTGGTTTCTTTAGGTGAATTTACTTTTATGCGTGGGGTTTGCAAATTATAATTTACTTAAATAACTCAATATCTAAATATACAGCGTCTCACATAAGTTCTTCATTTCTTTATATTATTAATTAATTTTATCCAAATAAATTTATTATTCAGGCTTAAGCTCGTTCAATTTAATTGTTACAATTAAATCATTTTTTATTGAGAAATAATTTTTCAAAGCATGTGGTAATTGAAAAGTACAAATACCAATTTCTTGACTTTTGTGAAGGTCGAACTGAACATCGATGTTTTCGGGATTAACCACAATCCCATCGTAAGAGCTCTCTATACTCTAGGCTACTCAGCCCCCAAAGTCAAGCGGCAAATATCTCTCTCACCCAAGATTGAGAAAGCTCCTTTCTCAATCTTGGGTGAGAAATATAAACAAAAAGCACAAGTGTGGTTGTTGAATAGGATAAGTGCCAAGTATGGTAAATTTCTAAGCCACCATAAAATAAGCTTAAAGCCAGGAAACAGAGCTTTAATGCAATTGGTTTAATGCCAGATATTTGCCGTTTGACTTTGGGGGCTGAGTAGCCTAGAGTATAGAGAGCTCTGACGATGGGATTGTGGTTAATCCCGAAAACATCGATGTTCAGCTCGACCTTTACAAAAGTCAAGAAATAGTTATTTGTACTTTTCAATTGCCACATGCTTTGAAAAATTATTTCTCAATAAAAAAATGATTTAATTGTAAAAATTAAATTGAACGAACTTAAGCATGAATAATAAATTTCTTTGGATAAAACCCATATAGTTCGACTAAATACACACAACTTCAATTATTAATTAATTTTTATAGAATTTTGGTAAAAACTTTTAAAGAGAAAATTTTGAAAAGGATATAAATCAAACAAACCACATAAAAAGTTGACAAAATCTTCAAAGTAAATAGCGAAAAAACAGGAAAAACGCATTACTTTACAAATTTTGTTCAGAATTGCAAAAAATCTAAAAAATCAGAATTGGATATAAAAATCTCTAATTCATAAATATAAAAAAACCAAACAACCAGACTACGTCCTAAGCTAAAAAGAAAAAAAAAAACAAGTCCAGAAGTACAGAACGTAACGACTTTTACAATTATGAAGTTTTAAAAATCGAATCCTCAAATCCTCTCAATAATGGCTCCCGGCTGTAAAAGTTGCTACGTTCCGCACTACTAAACATGTTTTTTAACCTGCGACCAAAAAAGAGGGGTGTTGTAAGTTTGTAGTATGTGTCTGTGTGTATCTGTGTGTCTGTGCGCGCCATCGTACAGCCCAAACGGATGGACCGATTTTGATTTAGTTCTTTTTATTTGATAGGTAACTTGATCGAGAGTATTCTTATTCTTATCTATGTTTTAAGAAAACTGGTCCAGCCGCTTAGAAGTTATTTCCTCTTTTCTAGCTGTCTCCTCTTGAATCTGTGTATCTGTGGCGCTTTAGCTCCCAAATGGCTAGAACGATTTTAGTTAAGTTTTTTTGAAAGGTGACTTGAATCTTCTAGCCTATGTTTGAAGAGAATCGGTCTAGCCGTTTGGAAGATATCATCCATTTTCTTCGGGTGTTTTTAAAATTTTTAATTTAACGCTATTATTTTTTATTTTTTTGTTTTTTACGCAGTGGGGGCTTTTGATTTAAATTTTTTTTTAGTTTATTTTTATTTTAGTTTTCGTACACAGTTTGGTTTTAGATTTTTTGTTTAAAGTTCACTTTTTACGCAATGGGGGGTTTTTTGGTTGCTAACCAACTTTAAACCGTTAAAGATCCTAAATGGTCATTCGAAATGAAAAATTATAAGAAAAACCTAAAGACCATTTTCAAATACCTGTTCAACGATATCCATTTTAATATTGTTCGCCGACTTTTTATTTTTTTCTCTTGCAAAATGGCGTCTCTTCGTCGCCACATTGAGTTTTGACGATTTTCATATCTTTACTGAGGGCCTATTCACATATTACGTAACGTTATTTTCGGAGGTGCATTTTACTGATTCTAGTCAACACAGTTAAATTATTTACCTTATTTTAGCTACACAGAAAAAACAAAATTTAATATTCTGTAAAGGCATTCAATGAAATACTAAATATTTTGTCTAGGAACGGACTTACAAATAAATTTGTAAATATAGACAAAAATATCTCAACAATTTCATTGAAAAAACGTGCTTTTTTCAGTGGACAAATTGTTTAAATCTATAAAACAATTTGTCTAAAAATATTTACAAATTGTAAACAAAACAATTTACTAAATCAAACAAAAAGATTTACTGGATTTTCTGAAAAATATCAAACAATATTTTGTCTGCATTTATAACACAATTAGTCTAAAAATACTAACAAATATTAAACAAAATAGTTTACTTAATTAAACAAAAATATTTACTGGATTTTTGTAATATATCAAACAAAATTTTTGTCTGGGTCATTTATCATCATCATCCATTAAGCATTTATGAAATTTCACTTTTTTAAACGTGCTCAAGTCTGAATATTTATCTAAAGACTCTAAAAAGTGAATGAGAATTAACGTAACGACATTAACGAATTGATTCACTTAAAACTCTTCAGTAAACAAACTTGGTACAATCGCATTTCTTTTGCTATCGTTGTTGTTGTTGTTATTTGTGTGTATGTCGTCATCGAGATTGTTTTTACGACACAGTTTTTCTTATTGTTTTTGGTGTTTGCGTCCAAAATAAAAGTCAAACAAACAATTCATTGATTATGTAAAGAACATTTACTGAAAATGAAATTTATTTTTAGACAAACTTTTGTTTGAAAATTTTTTGATGATATTTTTTTCTTTGTAATTGGGCCTTTTTGTGTAAATAAAAATTGTTTTTATTGTTGACACTGACGAGTGGAGTGGTCTGTCAAAACGGAATCTTACTGATTCTACTTGATTTCTTATGTGCAGTAGGCAGTCACGTATACAAACCAACCAACCAACCATAAGTAGTTTTAAAAAACTACACTTTTACTTCTTTCAAAGCACAACATCATCCACACATTTAATTAAAGGCTAACGGCAGTATATATAAAGTCTAGTACTCTGTTCATATTTTTAAAGATGTTGAGCACATCATTGCTTATTTCGTACGAAAAAAATTGATATGTACCCAATATTAACTAGCCCTTAAACTATGCTACAAATTCTGACGTTTGTAAAAAATCCATCATTTAGAAAATTCTTATAAAGCCTCCCATCCATTATACAATATTATAGAATATGGTATTGTAGATATTATCGGTTTGACCTATACTATGCAATAAATGGCACAATAATTTCAAGCTAAATATTGTCCAAATTTTCCGACAACGAAAAAGGACACAACACTGAACAATTTGATTCAGCAAATTATATTTTTTAGAATTTGAAAATATTTTTAGAGAAATTGTTTTACAGATTTGAACAATTTGTTTACTGAAAAAAATCGGGGGTTTTTCAACGAAATTGTTGAGACATTTTTGTCCGTACATATTTACAAATTTGTTTGAAGGTACGTTTCTAGACAAAATACATATTTACGAATTCATTGAATTACTTTACTGAAAATTAAATTTGATTTTCTGTGTTGTTGTAAAAACCACTGATATTTTTTATAAGGCACTGTATGCATGTTTATATGTATTGGAGTTTTTGTTTATTATTGCTTGGAACTCATTTGTTATTATTTATTTTACATTAAAACGCTTATTAGAAAGTTGAAAAATGATGAAAAACTGTAACAATAAATAAATGATACAATTAGACATTTTTGACATTTAGGTATGAATGTGTTGTAAAGCTGAATATACACAATTCGGCCGTTGAAGAAATCGAACGAATTTTCCTTGCTTTTGCTTCGAGTGCTTAAAACTGATCTTTTATCTTGACTAAGGTTTCGATGTTATCAGATTATAAAAAATTTCAAAATTGCTGCAACCCCATTGAAAACCCCGTTATATAAAGCGAAATCTCAAACTTAGCAAAACCAATACAAACATTTGAAGTTTCTAAAATTTTTTGCTAGATTGAAGTACATTTAAGTATGTATGTGGATTGAAAACTGAACTCCAAACCAATTTCAATTATTAACGGTATAGCAGCTGCTCTTCTGAAGCGGCCCATACTTTATACAATATTATTGAATTGTCGCTTTGACCTATACTATGCAATAAGTGGCACAATACTTTCAAATTAAATATAGGACAATTTTTCTCACAGTGAAACAGTGAACATAACACTGAACAATGTTGCCAACACATTACACAATTGTATTGGTTGTGCAATAAAAACAAAAGCCTTTTGATTTCTGCCAATGTATTGTGCTACCTCCTAAATAAAATTTGCGAAGTGTGGACCGCAAATTGCCATGAGTGGCAATCAATTTCGCAATGATTGCTCTGCTGATTGTTCGAGCAATTATTGCTAAGCAATATCTTCTGGCACTTTTGCTAATTTTTATTTTATTTTTATTTTTGCAAATCAGCAAATTCGGGGCAAAATGATATAAGCCTTTCAAAACTCACTTAATGACTTGATTTACATAAAAAAATTTATTTTCCTATAAAATTTGAATTTTTTGCGTTGATGTATTTTGATAAAATACATCGGAACTTTTAAAAGGTAAACTTCGAACTTTTTTTTAATTTTAATTTAATTTTTTTAATTAAAATTAAAAAAAAAAACAGCAATTAATCGACTTCTTAATAAATATCTATATCTGTTAATTATAATTTCACATTTGGAAACATAATCATTATATCGACCCTTTTCGCAAAATGATCGTAAGCGACATTTTGTAAAAAAAAAATTTTTTTATTGCAATTAAAATTGTATGGGCCTACCCATAGTTCAAAATGTCAAGATTTTTGATAGTTTTTAAAATGTAGGCTGTTGTGGATGATTGGTAGCGATGCTATCGTATCAGTCCAGAGGACGTGGGTTCGATTCCTCCCATAGACCCTGGGTATTTTTCCTCAGACAAGGTAAATCGCTTCGCGGGTTGTGGTTGTTCTTAAAAAAAAATCCTAAATGACAGTTTATAAATCAAATATAACAAAAAAAAACCTTATCCTGAAAAATTTAATTTTTGCCGCTTACGATCATTTTGCAAAAAGGGGTCGATATATACATATTAGGGTATTCATTTAATCGGGCTTCTGCTTTAATCGGTTAATCGCTCGTTTAATTAATTAAGGTTTGGCTTAATCGGTTGACCGATTAATAAAGTTTTTTTTATAAATCAAGTAATTTCAACAAATAAAAATGCATAAATTATTTATAATTTTGAGTTTATTAGTAAAAAAAAAAACAATAACATAACAAACACAACAATTCTTCAACTAAATCAAGCAAAAAAATCATAAATATGTATTCATAAAAAAATACATATCTATGATTATGAATGGGCATTGCAAGTAAAGGTGGAAAATTCTTGATAGCTATTCACTTGGGAGTGGCCAGGAATGATTCCTTTGTTGTAATGTCTATGCAGCTCACGACCTCCGGCTTTAGGCCAGGTATTCCCTGGGAAATGGCTAAAGAACACCCGTTCGAAGCTAGCGAAGAATGTGAGAAGGCGGCTAAGTAACCTGATGGTTAAAATAACGTCTCAGGTCAGTAGGAGATAATTATCTCTGAAACTTAGTTTTTTTAACCAACAGAGTGCCCTGAATGGCTTGATCAGTGTCTCAGGAAGTAGTAGGAAGAAGACAAGTATACCCTTCGAAAAACTCACAATCAACGCTTGCCTAGAAGGCAGCTGGCAGTCCCAGCACCAGGATCGGATGCGGAAGCCTAATCAGCTACTTCGTCTTAAAATTAAATGATTATCGAAACCGAAACACTTGAAATAAAACCATCTGATGACGACCTTTAGCATGAAACCCCGGACAAGATTTGGAACATGGAATGTTAGAACACTAATGGAAACATCGCGTCTGGCTCAACTTTGCAAAGAGTTTATAAACTACAAACTACTATTTTTGGGTATAAGCGAAATGAGATGGCCCGATACGGGGGAACAAACAACAAGAAATGGACTCCACTTATTATACTCTGGCAAGGCAGCCAACGAAAATAGAGCATCTGGAGTTGATTTTCTTCTCTCCAAGGAAGCACATAAAGCTCTTATTAGCTGGAAACCCTACTCTGACCGCATAATAGCACTAAGACTACGTACACGCGCTAGAAACCTCACATGCATCCAATGCTATGCGCCCACCGATGTCTCCGAGGTTGAAGTGAAAGATGAATTTTATAGCCTCTTGGATCGTGCAATAACATCCTCGAATCGTGGTGATATTTTGGTAGTAATGGGCGACTTCAATGCCCAAACAGGCCCCAACAACACTGGCCTTGAAAGCGTTATGGGGGTGCATGGATTAGGCAGGAGAACTGAAAACGGGGAATTGTTTGTGAGCATGTGCGCGGAAAATAGCCTGGTCATAGGAGGCACTCTGTTTCCACACAAAACGAAGCACAAAATAACGTGGGTATCACCTGATCATGTTATAGAGAATCAAATAGATCATATAGCTATCTCCAGGAAATGGCGCGGTTCACTGTTGGATGTGCGAAACAAAAGAGGCGAGTGATCATCACCTACTCATTGCAAGCGTGCGTATAAAGCTAGAAGCTGTAAAAAAGACAGCCCCATGTGTATCAAAGAAGTTCGATGTAAATAGAGTGAAAATCCCTCTGTCTCATCGAACTACGTGAGCTCCTTAAATGAATCGTTGTTAACAACAACCCATGAGGAACGGAAAGACTGGCAATTAACAAAGAACACGTTTATAAATCAATTAGACGTAAAGAATGGATATCTGATGAAACATGGCGAATCATACGCGAAAGGAAAAAACTTAAAGCTGCACTTAATTCTGCTACAACGAAAAATGAAAAGTCAACCCTTCAAAGTCAACATGCTACCCTCGATCGTGAGATAAAACGCAGTGCTCGTAGAGACAAACGTGCATGGACGAATTCCATAGCACAAGAAGCTCAAGCTGCAGCTGAAACAAAACGAACTAGTGACTTTTATCGGCTCACTAAGAAGTTAACGAATAACAGCACTTCAGTGTCCACCAAACCAATAAGGGATAACGCCGGAACACTCATCACCTCTAAAGACGAACAACTTGAACTCTGGGCTACACATTCCTCTGAAATGTTCTCCTCACGTCCTCAGTTAAATCCTGCTATATGCGGTTGTATTTCTCATAATACGCTTTTAAATATCAACATTACTCCTCCAGTAATGTCTGAGAGTATACTTGCCATTAAATCCCTTAAGAACAACAAAAGCCCAGGCAGCGACAGAACTACTTAAGGCAAATACGAGAACGACGGCAGAACTGATTCTACCTATTACAGAAGAAATATAGTGAACAGAGAGAATTCCAGCCGAGCTCAAAGAAGGCATTATTGTTAAAATACCTAAGAAAGGCGACTTAACAAAGTCTTATCTCACGTTATAACCAAAAGGTTATCTGACGAATTAATGCCAAATTTAAGAAAACAACAGGCCGGATTTTGCCCTAACAAGTCGTGCGTGGACCATTTGAACTCATTGAAGGTGATAGTGGAGCAGTCAGTTGAATGGAGGTCTCCTCTGTACCTTATCTTTATTGATTTCGAGAAGGCATTTGACACCCTGGCCCATAATGTTATCTGGAATGCTCTCGAATGTAAAGGGGTATCACTTAAACTCATCCAATTGATAAAAAGTATGTACACCGGTGCAAGCTGCCGAATTTTACATGATGGCATGCTTAGTCGTAGGATTGAGGTTGGCACTGGTGTTCGTCAAGGGTGTGTGATGTCTCCACTGCTGTTCAACATGGTGTTGGATAGTGTAATGCACCAGGCAATGATGGGAGACCGCGGCATCATATGGGGGCTGAACGAAAGGCTGGAGGACCTCGAATATGCAGACGATATATGCCTTCTTTCTCACAGCTATACAGACATGGCCGCACAACTCAGTCGTCTCACTTACATATCAGGGAAAGCCGGGTTGAAAATCAATATAAAAAAGACCAAAGTTATGCGAATAAATTCTGAAAACTTGAATCCGTTTCTAATAAATAATGAAATATTAGAAGAAGTGAAAACATTCTGTTACCTTGGAGCTGTTATAAACCGAACTGGTGGATCTAGTGAAGACATTGCAAGCCAAATAAAAAAAGCCACACAATGTTTTGGCCAGCTCGGTAAAGTATGGAAATCGTCTTCAATATCACGCCGTGCTAAAATCAAAATTTTCAACACCAATGTAAAATCATCGAAGCGAAGTTTATGTTAAAGCAACAATAAAATAGAAGAAATTTCAAATATTTGTTTTTGTTTTTCATACAAATTCTTCACCAAACAAACGTATAGAAATTAAAGCGTTGCTTTACCTATCAAATATTTTTAAATTTTTATGAAAAATAAAATAAATTGATAAAATATTTGAAATTTTGTTTTTGTTCTGTATACAAATTTCACTTTGGTGACGTGATTTACACAATTAGGGCCTAACACTTTGCCAGTTTTCGTAAATAAATGTCTCCGAAGAGTTCTACGAATCTTCTGGCCACGAACCATCTCAAACAATAATCTGTGGGCTGAAACACGCCGAATACCGTTGTGTGTAGGTTAGAATTGAGCCAACCCATAAAATACAGTAAAAATCAACCAATGGAATTGTAGTTTAGTTGATAGCGTGTAAAACTACTAACCGGAAGGTCGCAGGTTCGATGCCTGTCAAGGCTTAAACAGTAAGTGTGTTTGTTTAACAAAAAAATTTTTTTTTTGTTTGTTTGTAATTTTTTGGGCTTGAACTTAGATTCATTCTCATGTTTTTAAATCGGACGCCTTTAACCATCTCAGCTAAGTCACCTTGTTAATAAAGGATAGCACAAAGTATACATAGAAATGTGGTGACTTCTTTGACTTAAATACAGTAATTTTTGTGAAATAACTATTTTCGCTGTTATTATTTTAAATTGGTAAGTTTAACCATTAAAATTGGTAATTTTAAATTGTTAAAAACTGAATTAATTTTAACCATCAAAAATAATTTTATTTTTAAAACTTCGTTATTCCCAAATATATATTTTACAATTCAGTAAGATCCAACATTTCGGTCTTGAACTTAGGTTCTCATGCATATGAATCGGACGCCTTTACCATCTCAGCTAAATCATCTTGTTGAATAACGATAGCACGAAGTAACCATAGACATGAAATGGCTTACAAATTTAAAAAGTTATTTCAACCAATGAAAATTGCTATTTCATAAAAATTGCAACAACAATTAACTATTTATATTGGTTAGATTTACCTATCATTTTATTTTGAGTGTAGATGCTGAAGAATGCGAAAGCAGTCTATAATACAGAATACCTAGTTTCTCAGTCCTTTTCCTGGATTTCTCTAAACATATGTAAAATCTTCCATTATGCCATTAGAGTCCTGTTTTATTTTTTTCAGATTCTTAACACTTGTAGTTGTTTCGGTTATTCTGTTAAAACATTTCTTGTATTACTATCGATAGTTTCTTATGTTGTCACGTCATCATCTGACTCCTACTAGTAGAGCTCACCAACGAACATTCTGCAAAAAAGTTTATTTCCGAATTCCTTAGTTTTCGTTTTTGTACCGT
This sequence comes from Panzeria rudis, assembly GCA_956483635.1. NCBI lineage: Eukaryota > Metazoa > Arthropoda > Insecta > Diptera > Tachinidae > Panzeria > Panzeria rudis. Next base: position 46,317,336 of record OY101448.1, on the reverse strand, counting down.
ATTTTAAAACACTGTTGCTAGAAGGAAATATTTCCGAGTGGAGGTATAAACTATATGCATTCGTCTCTCATTAAATGTAATCCATAGATTTTTAATTAAATCGTTGGCAACAATATTATTCCCTCTTATTAAGTTATTAAACAAAAGAGTCTTTACTAAACTCTTTTATAGCCACGTCCAAAGATTTTAAAGTTTTACTTAAGTTAAGATCACTGAACGCACTTCTTTCTTTGTATGAAAAATAATTTCTAAACACATACCTTTTGTGTATGAGACGAAACAAATAATTAAACACAGAAAAAATACGTTATAATACTACAAATTATGAAAAAATTCGTTACGTCGGTTAATCGACTGAAATTAACCGTTAATCGAAAATAGCCAATTTTGAATTAACCGATCAGTTAATCGGGTAGTAATTAGCCAGTTAGTCGATTAACGGTTAACCGAATGACTACCCTAATACATACATACATATATAAGAAATTAGAGTGGGTGCGTGTAAATATGACTAACTTGAAAACAAAAAATTTTTTTAAACGTAATCATGAATGAAATAAATAGAAATAAAAAATTACCATATTTTTCAAAGAATCACAAACTAGTTCTATTGTTCAGAAGCTAATTCAATTTTATTGTCAAAAATTATTCTTATTTGACTTAAAGGCAACAAAGTTATTGTTAAAGAAGTTGAAATTGACAATTGAATTTAATTGATAATGCGTAGAATATTGAATTGATTTCTTTTTAACAAAATAAAAATTATACCTAAAACTAGATTTTTACACGATAATGATCGTGCTTTTAATAAATATGTACTAGTATATCAGGCAGTCGACCCAGTCGAAGATCGTCGTTTACGTATACTTAAAATTAAATTTAAGTTTAGCAACATTCGTACATAAAAATTAATATTTTATTGTTTCCTTCAGAGGGGCTGTTCACATATTACTTAACGCTCTTTGGTGTTTGAGGGGGTTAAATGATTTGCTGCGAAGTCGGTAATTTATACTAAAAATTTGCTAAAAAGCTCTACGAGGGGGAGGGTAGGGTTGCCAGATTCAAATAGTACACCAGTTTGACATTTGATTAAAAGCAACTTGATTTTCAAAAGAGAACTTGACTAGAGATGGGCGCATGTCGTGTTTTTTTCGTGACACGAACACATACGGCTAAACACGAAGTGTTCCTGACAGAAAATCTGATTTCGTTCGTGTCGTGTTGAACAAACATGGCACGAAAAACACGAAACGATTTTCAGATTAAAATATGTATGAATGCAGAAACTTGGCGCACAAGATTATTGAGCGAAAATCTGGATAAGTTACTGTTTCGCAACAAAAATATGTAAATAAAATTACAAATATAACATGAAACGTTAAAATAGAAGAAAAATATGTCTTTGAATATAAAAAAATATTGTGTTTTTGGATTTGATTTCGTGCGTGTTGTGTCGTTTTCGTGTTTTGAAAATTTTGGTCGTGCGTGTTGAAAAACGTCGACACGCGCCTATCTCTAAACTTGACACACTAAAATGTGTGAAACAAACCTAAACTGGCCAACAACAAAATATATTCTGAGGCAGAAGAATGTTTTCTTGTAAGAAAACTAAAAGGATTCTCCTTCTTAATTGCTCCAAAACTTGCTTCTATGGATAAAAGTGGCTTTAGTAACAAAGCAAGCTCATCAACAATCTGGATAACGGATAGGTAATGATCAGGGAAACCGGAAATGTGCCCTAAAAATGTGTTTTATGGCCATTAAATATGCACCACGGCCCTATGCTCCTTGCAGGAATATGCTATTAAAATGGCATATAAACTTCATAATTTCGTTTATAAATTTTCATGACACCACGAAGGATTTGTAGTCAAACGCGCTACCTACTCAGCCAACAGCACCCTCAATTACTACTTAAAAATTTATTTTGTGTTTTTAATACTTAACGCTGAAGTATTTGGTAATTTGTATTTTAAATACTTCAAAATACATTTACAAATTATCTTATTATATAAATACAATGCTAATTGGTTCGCTTACGCTAATCTTCTAAACTAAATAACCGATTTCAATATGAGTTCACTGAGTACCTTAATTATGTCAATCGAGCCCTCTAATAACAGCTCTCTCATATAGAGTTCCACAACTCGAACCGGTTGCTAGTCATTGGGAACCAGTCACGTGAGTTATCTTCTGACAGATGCAAATAATAAATAAGTAGATGCTATAGTACAGCTTATGAATACTAAAACAAAATTAAATTTTATTCACAACTAAAAGGGAACTTTGAATGAATATTCATTTGAATTGTTACATATACTATATGTATATAGGGCTTTATGTGCATGATCACAACGGTTGCAGAGAAATTACAAGAAAACAATATGCAGCCTACCCAGTAAAAAATTTTCGTGTTTTTTGAAGCACTAAAGAAATAAAGCGCATCATAACTCGCTTTAAAATATGAGCTAGATCAGAAGCTGATTTCATAGCGCCCCAACAATGCAGGTTTTAAAACGAGAAAGTTAGCAAATATACACACATCCAATAGATAGTAGAATAAAAAATATTAGCTTTTTAGTTACATATATAAGAGCTTCGTACACAAGTTATACAAAAAAGGTGATTTCATTGTGCTGATCCAATGCAGGTTTTTAAGCGAGAAAGAAGAGTAAGTTTATTTCAGTTTCGTGGTGCCGTTTTGCAACAGTGTTTTTTGGCCGAGTGCTTGGTACGTTGGACTACAAACTTGAAGGATCTTAGTTCGATACTAGTTGAAGTTAAAATAACAAACGGTGAGTAAAAATATTCAATAGAACACTGAAGATGGTACATAGCCGAAACCGGTCTGTTTACAAACCAAATTTGACGTGGGATGACGGAAAATCGTTCCAAATTAAAAATATAACATTAATAAAAATAAATAAAGTTACGAAATAATAAAAATTCAAAATCATGGTAACGTTCCCAATCCATACGAACCACTTTTTTTCATATATAAAACTATCTTTCACTCGTCCATAACTAATTAATATGTTTGTAACTGTTTCGGAGTTATTCAGAAATTATCAACGAAAAATTGAGTTTTTCAAGTAAAGTAAAGCTTTTTTTCAAAAACTCATAACAAAAATTAAGAGTGCGAAAGAAAAATCGTGCCCTTTATTATGACAACACAGTTTAACATTTAGGGTAAGTAGGTCTAAATATATATGTACATAATTTTGTAGTCAGGTTTATTTTATAGTTTTCGCAATTTTTAAGCAATATTAGACTTTGCTATTATGCCGCTGTTAGCAAGTTTCTGCTAATTTTCGCCATTTTTACCGAATTTTTTGCTTTCCGTATAGTTTTAGCGATTTTTAATCATAATTATTACTACGTTTATACGCAGGGGTTAATTGCAAATAAAAACGTAGTGTTGCCAAGTATGTATTTTTATTGTAACTTACTAACTCCCGAAAAGAATTGCTGATTAACGCACTATTTGCAAATAAGAAGTTTGAGATGCCACCTTTACACATGTTTGTTAATAAAAAATAATAAATAGATAAATATATTGATAAATAGATAAATATTCAGTGTTTTAATATATGACAATAAAAAGTATTTGGCAGCATTTTACGTTCGTATTTGCAAATAAGTCCTGCGCATGGTAGAATAATATAACAGGTAGCCGCATAACTAATGCAAATATACATTTTGGGATAGAAAATGTCAAACATTAATAGAGAGAGTATGTGTGTGTTTGTATAACAGAAGCATCAAACATACGTGTGGTATTGTGTGTGCAACGTAGTTATTTCACGTATACACAACATTTGACAGTTCGTACGTACCATGAAAAAAGCAAATAAAAAAAATCAGCTGGCGTTCCAGGGCTACCTTGTATATTATTCTACCATGGCCCTGCGTATAAACGTAGTATATTTCATACTTAAAATTTTGCAATTTTTGAATTTTCTCAACAGGCGTAATTTTTTCCAAAGATTTTGGCTTTCTTACACTTTTAGGGACTTTTAATCAACATTACGCCTTTTAATCTTTAAAATTTGAATAAGTTTATCAATTCGATTTTCTTATAGAAAACTTTCACGTAAAAGAGGTATTGATATTTCTTCACACAATTAATTTTTTTGTCTGTATCTAGCAGGAGTGTTTTTCTTACATCGTAAACTAAAACTACGGTCACACTTGGCAAATATTCGACCAAATAAGCGTTATCTCTACTTTTGCTCAGGATTAGTGTGATTTAACTTGGTTTTTATATTACAAAATTAAATTAATTATGCTGCAAAAATCTATTTGCATATAATTTTTAATAAATGCGAACCAATATTAAAAAAAATTGGGACTAAAGGAAATAAAATTTTAGTTTGTCTTTTGGTTCCGTTTTTTTTCTTCAAATATTTGCCAAGAGTGTAGCTTAAGTCGTCAGAAATCGACTATGAATAGAAATGAGTTTTAAGTTTGTACCTAAATTTAAGTTGTATCTTAAATAGTTTTGAATTAAAAGTGTGGCCATGAATATAATAATTTTCTTAACAATGCTTTCTAGACATTTTCGCGGACCCCCTAGAATGTTGCTACGGACCCACAGGGAACCCTTGCATTAGAGCGACTCGCCCGCCTTGAATGAGGATTAAAAACATGTTTTTGTTACCCCTCTCAAATTAAAGATCGGTCTTTTTAATGAGGATTCCCAAACCGCTTCTATTTACTTTAATACTACATATTTATTTCACGCCATTTACATTGGTAAACATTTGTCGTCGAACATTTTCTTTTGCGTGAGAGTGATGAAATAGAAATATATACCACTAGTATTCCTATATCGCTCTTTTGCACTGAAAAATAAAGCTTTCGGGAAACAATGTTTCCCAGTGTAAATCAGCACTTTATTTAAGGAGGAAGTTAGGAATTTCCAACGAAACGAAAATAAATAATCTTTTATCTTTATGTATCACAACCCATTTCAAAAAAAAAAATTACAAATTATCGAGCCCTATTTTCGATGTAATCATAAGCGAGCGAGAAAAATTAAAGTTTTCAGGAGAATTTTTTTTATATTCAAATATGTTTTTTATACTTATGTAAATTGTCGCTTACGATAAAATTTTCACCCTGTATTCTCTAAGCCATGGGTGTCCCCATAAAATTTTTATTTAAAGAAAGAAATTTATTTTTTAGAACATGTAGCTTACGATTAAATCGAAAATAGGTTTCGATAGTAATAACAATTGTCTTTGTATCGATGTCGAAGGAATTCGTTCTTTCTTACAATTACATTTGAAACAAAACTAAATTTTTAAATTTCTTTTTATTTTAAATGAAATTGTAAGAAAAAAAAATTTCCTTCGACATCGATAAACAGGGTATAAATTCACATTTATCTCTATAGTTTTTTTGCGATAGCAACAAAGAATTGACTTAAAAAAATCGGGATCATGCACTTATATTTTTAGCAACATTTGCCAGATTTAAATGCGATCGAATTTCTTGTATTGATTTTAAAACGATGTGTGTTAAAAAATTAAGGGCTTTTCCAACATTCGGTTACAAAAATGGCGCTTATTTTTCGCCGCCTCAAGACAATACCGAATAAGAATAAATTTTTAAAAATATTGAAGGAAACCTGTGGAAAAACTCAACGTCTAAGGCTGAGTTTTTGAGATCTCAGTTAAACTAGGTTTAGTAAATCTGAAAACAGGTTTGAGCCGCCATTACCAAGTTTGTATACAAAATTTTGACGGAACAGCTTAGTTTTGCTTAAAATGTTGGTCTTTAATGAAATAATACGAAAAAAATCAAATTTCGCCGGAAAATCCAGAGTTTCCGACTACGTTAAACTAAGTTTAGACTTAATCTACAACTCAAAAACGCAGACTAAATGCCGTATAACAATTTGAAATTATCGACACTTTCTGTAAACAGAATCCGAGTAAATTTTCCGTTTTCGAAAAACAAATAATGCCCCTATTGATATATTTAAAAACATATTTAGTAAATTAATTGCGGATATGATACTTTAAGCTCTTAAACAAGTACATAAAACTACAAAAGTCTGAACAAATTTTGCTAGTAGTGGATCTAATTTTTCAAAATCGAGCGTAATCGACTCGATTTACAGAACAGGCAGGTGTTACAAATTATCAAGTATGTACTCAAATTATCAAGTACGAAATATATGACAATATTAATTTTCAAGATGTATGAAAAAAATTATGTATATAAAAAGTTGTATACAGTGGCAACTGCTAAGGTAAACCAAGGACTTTCAACTGAAGCATGCTATTTTTCAAATTTTTTTTAGAAACTCAATAGAAATGGGTTATTTTATTAGTTTTTTTTTTGGGGGGGGGGGGGATATCCCATTCCAGATGTACTCTCATCATCCAATAATGGACAATTTAAGTATTTCAGATTTTCGAAATGCTTTAAAAAAATTTTTATTACATATTTCGAAACATTTTAATTACGAAACTCACGCAAAAGTGAGTGGGTGAGTGGTGCGGTGCCCATCTCTAGATTATAAACAAATTTGCCGTTAAATACTTTAATATTTGTAGTCGGTACCAAAAGGTTTATTAGCTTATAATCAGTACCCGTTCCCCTGCTCCTTCACCATCATTTTTCTACTGGATTTTGCGCATTGACTACAAGGGAATTCACACCTAGTTTAAAGAATCTCACTGATATAGTATTCCAGATACATATACGACAAATACTTTGTATCGGTGGTACCCCTTTCCCGCTTTTATCGTATATTGGTGAAAATTGGACCACCTGTGGAGTGCTAAATAAAAGAATTTTTGAAATCGCTCCACAAATGACGAAGTCAGTTAAAAATGATAACAGATGATAACTTGAGATTTTTTTAATTTGCTTATTTAGATAACTTTCGTAGACATATTATATTTATAGACAGATATACCTACTTATGTGTACATACCTATTTATGTTATTTATGTACGAGTGGTGTCACAATGTAAACATTCATATAAATAATAAGTCAAGGTAATAATGGATTATCACTTGTTGTCAGAGCTGTGAAAGATTGCAATCAATTTAATTGCAATCACATGATTTCATGTTAATAATTGCTAGTTTTTGATTGCAATCAAAATCGTAAATTTGATTTCATGATCTCAATTTTAAATCATGAAATCATTTCAATAAAAATGATTGCAATACATTTTTTAGATTAATTTCTATATTAATTGATTGGAATCAAATCTAGTGAGTGATTGCAATCAAAATTAAATCAGAATCAAAATCAATTTAAATGATACTGATTCTTCTAGAAATAAAGCTTACTCTGATAATTAAAAAAAAACTGCATGAAATGGCTAACAAACCTACGTTTTGGTACGTTCTTTATACTATTTTGTTGGATTTACACTATAGTAGTGATTTCAGGGAAATTTATTGAAATCACATGTTCTTAACAAAATTTGATTGCAATCAAATTGATTGCAATCAATGATTTAAAAAAATGATTTAAAAAAATGATTGCAATCACAAAAGATTGCAATCTTGACATGATTTCAATCTGAAATCATTTTGAAATCAAAGAATGAAATCAATTTGGTTGAAATCATTTTGATTGCAATCAAAATTGATTGCAATTTTTTACAGCTCTGCTTGTTATCAACTAGACTATTTCCAAAATTAAAAAAAAAGTAAATAAACAAAGTTCTTACTCTTTATAGGCATAAAACTTTGTTTAATGCTTAGGCAAATTGTTAGTATCCGACCGGTCAATTTTTTAGGCCGAAGCCGAAGCCAAAGTTCGGCCAAATTTACAACATTCGGCCAATCCGAAGCCTTACTTGTATTATAGTCTGAAACGACCTTAAGCAGTTGTAGCAAAAAATTAACATATCGATGGTTTAGTATAGAAAAGGCATAGGTATCTCGATTTTTTTTTCGAAACCGCTGGTGCCGACAGTATTTCATTTGTCAGATTTTTGGATTTGTGTATATCTTTCGACACGGTGTGATCATAATTGGCGTAGCTAGAAATTGCAAAAAAAAAATGCTGGGGGGCTAAGGCCCGCCTCTAATATTTTGAATTTCTGGGGGGCTAGAGCGATCCGTGGGGTGCTTAGCTGCCCCCCCGAGAAGGGCCTTTCTACGCCAATGGTGATCTTCACGCCACATTCCTTTCGAAGTTCTTTGTTACGACAGTGGGAAAGTTTCTTGAATTGATTGTGAGTTTCGCGGCTTTATGTTGCTTGTAGTCTGTGCTTTTGGCAATTTACTGCCCAAATACAATATTTTCCACAAAATTTTCATTTAGCCTTTTTATCGCTTTTATTCAATGTTTTTTAAACTGAATGATATTAATAATATTCAAAATACAGAATAAACACAAACGTGTATTTTAATGTCAATAAAATTGTTTGTACAAAATGTTAATTAAATTCTTTCGTCTACCGTTTTTTTATTTGTGTTTTCACGAAAAAGTTCGGCCATCGGCTTAATTCGGCAAAGTTATTGTCGAATATCGATTATTGTCCGATTGGCAATTTTTGGCCGATACCGAAGCCGATTAATCGATCGGACCCTGGTTATAACTTGGTATCAACTAGACGATTTCCAAAATTAAAAAAAGTAAATAAACAAAGTTATAGGCATAAAACTGGCTTTACTGCTAGACAAATTGTTGACGAAATATGCGTAACCACTAAAAACTAATATAATTAAGTTAAACAAGTTGCTATCTAAATAATAGACAAAATATCAGAAGTATTATATTATTTTAACTTAATTTAACTTATAGTCCAAGAGCTAGTGCACCCTTCGACTAACGGTCTGTATGTAATAGGCTTTTCATACTTATAGCCTTTTTACACTCACTCACATCTTAGAGGAATGCGAGGAAGATGTACAAAATTACCAAAACTTGTTTATATTTGAAACATCTTTCATCTTCAATCTGTCATGATATTTATTTTCACGTGTTTGATAAAAATTCATATGGTTCTTAATAATGAATATGTCCCTAATTGTTCATAAATATTTAATTCTTCCACAAATACTTAATTATGCCTTGTTCCCGATAGGGCAGTTCTCATAAGAAGCGCTAGAAGCTCGAAATAAAGACTACAAAAAATTTTTCGCGAAAATTTTTATGAGAATCATATAATGAGGTAGAGTAGTAAAATTTCGATACTTTTGAATAATCGATACTTATTAAGTATTGACTCAATACTACTCAATACTTTAATGGTTTCCTTAAGTATTGACTCAATACTACTCAATACTTTAATGGTTTCCTTGAACTGATGAATGAAATTAAATAAAAATTTAAAAAATGCAATCTTATACGGGATTTAGACGAACGCTTTTTTTGCTTGATTTTTTTTTTATTTTATGGTCAAACGGGGTATAAGGGTGTTTAGCGGGATACCAAATCCAAAAGAAATTTACTTTCTTGGGCAATATCTTTTGTACTTGTTACATTTATATTTTTATTATGTTTTACGCAAACCTATATATCAATAAAAATATAAAGTATATATTAAACGCACAAAATTGGGCGTTTAAACTACCAATACAAACCATGTTTTTATCGATATCCCACCACAAAACCAGCTATTTTTGACATTGGGAAGTGATTTACTGCTGTTGAGTTTAAACTACATTTACATTTTTGTTTAGTTTAACAAAACAGCGTTCTAAACGTTCACTGATTTATTAGCCATAACAGTGACTTTTTGAGTACGAGATTAAGTTAAATGTAATAATATCTGATTATTAGGCTAAGGTTCGTAACGTTATATTCAGAAATAATTGGGCATGATTAATATTCCAAGGAACAAGGGAAAAATTAACATCAACTTAATTTTTCAACGTACACAGCAGAACAGAGTAGCGCCACTTTCGGAAGCCGCTACACTTCCATCGTCAGTGCTCGCGTATATTTGCTTATCACCACTTGTCAGGTGGCTCTGTTGAATGTGATTTTAATTCTTATATATACAACTTTTTCGTGAAAATTGAATACGAGAATTAAATCACTCTCAAGCTGATATTAAAGTGAACTTTCCCAGCGTTGCCAACGGTTTATTTTTCTTCATTCCCATTTTTCTAATTTTTGTTCTACTCAAGACAAACTTTTTTGATTTGATTTTATACTTAAGTATATATGAACATGTGAAAAGCTCAAGCCAGTAGCTAATTGTTTATTAATATGATTATTTCGAACGTATTTGCTTTGTGAATCTAAATTGATTATTAGGCTAAGGTTCGTAACGTTATATTCAGAAAGAATTGGGAATGATTAATATGCCAAGGAACAAGGGAAAAATTAACATCAACTTAATTTTTCAACGTACACAGCAGAACAGAGTAGCGCCACTTTCTGAATATAACGTTACGAACCTTAGCCTAATAATCAATTAAGATTCACAAAGCAAATACGTTCGAAATAATCATATCAAGGTAGATTGAACAGGTACCACTACAAGAACAGCTGTTTTAGTAAATTTGAGAATGTGTGCGTCACACAGACAATAGATTTTGACACATGTCTGGGATTTTTCTATCAACAACGGGCATGTGTTAGTAAATTTGAGAGAGCTTATGAATGTGTGCGACTCACAGATAATGGATTTGACATATTTCTGGGGTATTTCTACCAACAAAATACATGTGTTTTTTGGTGTTGTATTTGTTTTAGTTATGGTGGTACCTGTAATGAATATGCCTTGAATCATATTAATAATAATATCTGTACTTACTCTTTGAGTTGACTTTTGTTAATTTTTTTTTTTGGCGCTAACAATGCTAGTGGTTTAATCCTAAACTAGCAAAAACAAATAATAAAAAAATCAACTCAAAGAATAAATACAGATATTAAATTTAACTTAATCTCTTATCTCGCATTCAAAAACCCACTCTAAATGTTATATTCTTAAAGTTAGCTTAAAAGACAGCTTAAAAGTTTTTTCCCTTTACTGAAATTTGGCTTAGCATGAAAATATGTAAGCCCTTTTGAAAAATTACTCCTCCACTCTACTCGAAGCCTAGCAAAAACATAACAGAACTAAAAATAATTGTGTATTTAATCCCGTTTATTTTGATAGCATGTTTAAATTAACAAACTTACTTACTTATGTATGTAGTATATATATAAAACTATTAATTTCATAAGTAGCCCAATTCAAAGTAGTTTCAAGTATGTACATACATAAATACATACATACATATATACTTATGTATAGTGAATTTATTGTTAATCATGAATGCATACATACATAACGTCATATGAAACGTTAAACCATGTGACAACAATAGGGGGTTTCAAAATAGGGGATTTAATTAAGTATTGTATATCGAAGCCCATGTCGCTAAAAAATTTTAAGCTTCTACTACCACTTGCAGCCACGCTATAATCAAAAAGAAATCAACGTAGCCACTATAGCTTAGGCTATTTTATTTATAAACTGTTTTCCTTCTCCTGTAAAATTTAAAAAATTGTAGTTACATGGTTTTACGTTTTATATGACGATATGTACACACATACATACATATGTATATCTAAATTAATATTTGATGCGAATTGACGGAAGAGACCTTATCTTAACAGAGTAAAATTTTCAGTACCGCACAAAACATGAGTTTAGATAAAACTTTCATATTTTGGGTTTTTAACGTTTTATCTCATCACTTGCTATGTTTGTAATTGTTTGAAAATAAGTAAAAAATATTGCCAAGTTTTAACCTCAATTATCGCAAAACTATAATTTATGAGCTATAAACTTCAAAAGTTCGCTAATTACAAAAAGTTTTAAGCAGTTTTTCCTGCGTTTTCGGAATTTTGTCCTTTATCCAATGGCATAAAAAAATACAAATTTGACCTCCATCAAGATAAGCTCCCTTTCGTCAATACACTTTCCGATGTAATACAGTGTGCAAGCTTGCTTTGAATTGGCCTATTGTATTTTTTCTTAAAATATATTTATACAATTACAGAAATTTATTTGAAATATTTTTTTTGTGTAACTTTTTAATTCAATTATGTTTGACTACAAGTAAGACATACACATATAAAAAAACGATTACAGAATTAGCAACAAAAAACATAAATTTGTCCTAATGATTATATAATTTATTAAAGTATAATTATAAAATACGCTTACATACATAAATATGTATGTATGTATGTATGTGTATGTATTTATATACACATTAGTAACTACATTTGAATATTTTTCTTCTTAAGGCAGATATTCCCCCTTATCGTGTTTGGCGATTTTCGCCTTCGAGTACGACATTTTTGTAATAGATTAAAGACAGCATGCTACATTTTTCTTTAATCTATTGCAAAAATGTCGTAGTCGAAGACGAAAATCGCCAAACACGATAAGGGCCATTATTTCAAATTAAAATATTTCACAATATTATAATAAAAAGGGCAGTTTTCATTATTAAGTCAATCAATGGTGAATTGCTGATTTGATCTTATTATTGGGGGGTTTCGTATAATTAAGTGCCTTACTTGGTTATGATTGAAAATCCATATTTTAAAATAAGAAATATTGGAAATGTACATACATACATATATCGCTGGTCACAAGACTTAATCGCCCAAGTCGTTTTCTAAATTTTTCGGGAGAGCTGTCAGCCGTCAGTTTGCTTTTTTAACTTATTTATAGATAATTGTCGTCTTAAAACAGTTACAAACTTAAAAAATTGGTAGCGATTTGCGTTAGACACGAATAGAGTCCATCACAGCAAAAATTAAATTTTGTCCTAACTCCACTTAGGCGATTAAGGGTTGTGTCCACAGATATGTATATGTATGTATGCACTTACATAGTATGCATGTACATTAGAGTGGTTATTAACTAGTGTTATCATTCGAATAAAAATTATTCGAATATTCGAAACACCTTTTTCATTTCCGAATGAACAAACTTGTTCCATTTAGAATAAAAAATTATTCGAACATTTTTTATCGAATATGTATTCGAATAACTTTTGGAAACTACTTTTTTAAAAATTGGTTTACATTAACGAATATAAAAAACGTTTTAAAGTAATTACTTTTTTAAGTTGTTAACAATAGGATGTGTTAAGTAAGCAAATTACACCAAATTATAAACACTTGTGTTAGGGGTTGTTGACATATGTATGTATTACGTAACGCCGTTAAATATTTCGTTTTAAATTACAGCATGAGCTTAGCTTGGAAATATTTTTAGGAAGACAATTAGAAAAACAAAATTGTTTTCAAAATGTGTTCTAAGGCTTACAAATGTCACGAATCAACAACTTCTCAACTATTGTACCATTTGCGTAAAGTGCACAATATACAAATTAATAGTTTCAATGAAGATGCCAACATATCTGACAAGAATAATATGGGCCCAATGTCAAAATATGTAGAGAAAAGTTATATTAATTCAATCGAAGATATAATATGTAGAAAGGAGTTTGGCTGAAGATGGAATGTATGCTAACTCCTTCACAAAATGTGGTTCCTCGAATAAAATTTTTTATTTGTTATTCGTTCGAATATTTCAAAAAATATATAAAATTATTCAGCTGTTCGAACAAGAAAAAAATTATTAAATTTTATTCGAACGATTATAAAACTCAAACAATTGACAACACACCCGCATTGGGTGTAATTTTTTCTGTCGTGGGCAGAGCGTGGGTAATTTCTTTTAGGTGTAGATCATGTGTAATTTGAAATTCTTTCTTTTTAAGAAAATATTTACATCGTTTAATATAGATTTGCAAGAGCTTGAAAATTACTCTTAGATTTCGATAAATATGAGCTTTATAGTGATTTAGAACCCGAAGTTTAATGGAGAAAGGTATTTAAACCAAAAAAATAACATGCGGGAAAATATGTTGCCGCTATATGTTTCCGAGCAGAAAACCTTTGAGCCCGGCAGAATATCTTTACCCAGGGAATCCGCTATTATAATACCCAGAGAAAGCCATTACCCTTGGCCGAATCTACCAGAAGGTGTTCTGCTCTATGGCGCAGTAAAAAAAATTGGGCAAGAATTAAAACTAGCAGATCATCGGCAACGTCTAAATTTTTAAGCCCCATGGTGACTTTTGACCCACGCTATACAATACATGCATTCTACATTAAACACGAAATGCTGTTATACATAATGGTAATAATGTTATGAAAGCATTGTTAAAACAAATGCTCTAACAACCATGTTAAAAATTAAGGAAACATTAACATGAGCAGCCTATACTTAACCCTACGTCTACATTAGACATGAAATGACTAACATTAACACCTAAAATCATGTTAAGTGTAGACTACTCATGTTAATGATTTCTTCATGTTTTAACATGGTTGTTAGAGCATTTATTCCAACAACGCTTTCATAACATTATGTCTTAACAGCATTTCATGTCTAATGTAGACGACATGTAACATTAACATGATGTTAGGTATTATATGCTAGTTATTTTGTGTATATGGCAACTTATGTAGAAAAAAACTTTCAACAATGTCCAAAGAAAGTTTCCGGTGTTTGGTGTTTCTCATAAAGTGGACATTCAATATTTTAAACTATGAAAAATTTCATTCAAATAAGACTTCTTTTTAACCGCGATTTGATACATACGATAAGTGTGATTGAAACTTTTACGGCACGGTTAAAGCTACACAATGTTTAGTTAATTTTAAAAAATACGTTAATAATAAGTTAATGAAAATAGAAATAAGGAGCTTAAAAGGAAATATAAAATATAAAATAATTTAAGGCAAACAGAGAAACCATTTAAAACTACATATTTAAACATATTGCAATATAAATAATTATTACTCAGAATTTTAAGAATATACTATTAATGTTAATAAACTAGATGAAGTAAATAATGAAATATTTGAAATATTGATATATGTATATGTATGTACATACATACATTTGAACACCATAAATTATATATGTACTTATAATACGAGAGTTACTATTTATGTATGTTGTGAAACTTGCCCACTCTGACACTTGTTAGGAGCAACGTGATATTTCCATATTTATTTTTTGTCATTTGTTCATCTATACATATAATAAAACTGTACAAGGGTCATGTACAAGAATTATTTCTGGACAATGTTTCTGCTGGTGTAAACAGTATTCAATGCAGACCAGAAAACACGAACCTTTGAAATTTTCGTGCGTCTATTTGTTTGTCCGAACACCCATCACCCAAAAACCAATAAATGGATTTTTATGAAATTTGGTATGGAGGTACATTAGACTGTCCCATATTTATTTGAGTTTTGAATATGTTTGTAATTCATTGCTAAGCACTCCGTAGTTCTATAGCTATTATTTAAGAAACAAATTGCATCGTCTTAATAACAAAGAAAACCATACAAAAGCTACAAATTAAACATGTTTCATCATGTCGTATCGCAGTACTAGCCATATTTGTATGAAGTTGACTCAAACTCAAGTCGGCACGGGTTAACGTTCATAAAAAGGACAAAAGTTTTTTCCTGAAGTACATTGTGTCATTACAAAAGTATTTAGAGGGTATGCGTAAAAAAATCGACCTCCACTTATATTTATAAGGGCCATTATTATAACTTCATTATTATAATTATACTTTAAGCAAAAACGGTCCGATAAGTTAAAGGGAAGTTGTTCTTGACTTTAATTTTAACGTCAGGTTTCTGCTATTGGAACTGCCATACCTTTTGAAAGTACTTAAATAAAAGAAACATTAACACAATTTTCGAGCATAGTTTTAGAAGGAAAAATAAATATTTTCTTCCTTCGCTGGGTGCAACTATTAAAAGTATTTAAAAGTGACGCCTAAAGGTGGTAATCGCTTTTTGCTCTGGTATTGCCATGTTTTCAAAAAGATTAATTTTATTTCACAGGGAAGTTTTAATAACGAAAACAGTTACAGGTCACTTTATTCCTCACTTTAACTTTGCAGGCAAGTTGTATTAACGGCCTAAATAAGAGATTTATTTTTTGTTTTGCCTTATAAATACATTTATTGTCCACCAAAGGTTGACTAATTGTATAAAGGTTGTAAGAAAAATAGATTCATATCGAATAAAAATTGTTTGTTGTGTTGTTTGTATAAGTTGTTTAACACTATTATGCTTTTGTATTTGTGATTTTCATTTCTTGTTTTAGAGTCTGTCTATAAGCATACGAGTTTGAAAGCTTTCCAAACATGCTCCAGTTGATTATTTCCGCCCTTTGCAATTTGAACTATCCTCAGATGTCAACACACATTTTTCAGTGCATTTTTTGGCATCCCAAGAAGGCAAATTGGGACGATTATAAGCCCTGCTCACAGTTCTTAAAAGTACATTATAATAAAGATTTATTTTTCTTTTTTGACAGTTCAAGACAACCAGGTGAATTGATTTTGTGTTTATTGTAGAATTAATATCACCTGTAAAATTAATTCGCTTTGTCAAATAGACTCACCCCAATTCGAGCAAATGACCGTTTAACAAAAGTTTTTGGTCAGCAAAAGATGACGTTGATACATTCAGAAAAAAATTTTTTTTTAATCTGAAGGTGAAAGGAAAAATGCTTTTGCAACGTATTCAATTGTATACAAAAGTATATAGACCATAAAGGAAAATATTTTTAAAAGCAATAAGGGTCACAATATAAGTAGTTCCACTCGTATACTTAAATACATATAATACATAATAGCAATAGTAAGAATTTTCTTGATCTTACTTACATGTACAAAACTAAATAGATAAACAAGTAATTAGACAGGCAATCGGAAAAACAATCTGAGTCCTTACTAAATTGTATCCGGCGAGGAAATTTCTTGATGTTGATTATGTTTTTGGATTTGTCTGTTTTGTGTATATTTTAAGGAATTGGGATGTTTTTCTCTGTAGACGTCGTACTCGTTTTTAATATTAACGAGAAACTTATTCTGTTTTTTCTGCTCAGTAATAATGGCATCTAATTTATTATCCAGACCACTGGGTAGACTAGCACAATTCTGACGTAAATTAAATGCTTGAACATCAATACAATCTAATGTCTCTCCGACATGGCGTAGAGATGACGAAATAAAATCATGAAAGTTAGCAGTGCCGGTATGATTTTTTTCATCGGGTGATAGTAAGCATGTGTTTGTTGTAAAGCGGGTAGTAGTTGAGGATGGGGATGAGTTAATAAAATTACTTAAGGTACGTTTAGCTGGTTGCGGTGTATGACATTCGTCGCTACTGAAGGCCGTTGTTGACGTATCAACGCGTATGCGCTTAAGCACCGAAACATTTTGAGCATTGTTAATATTGTTGTCAGGTGAGTTTGAACTACACGACGCTAAGTCCGCTTCTTGAGATCCTGACTTCGCTCGCATTTGCAATACACTTGGTCGATGTAGAGTAGTTTCACACTGTGAAACCGTCGTCTGTGTTGAATTATAGACTTTTTCCTCATTCATTTTTGTTTTAAAAATATCAAGAGTGTCATTATTGGTATCGGTATCATTCTTTTTTGCATTATTTTGCACTGCAAAGCTTTTTGCTGCTGTAGCAATTACAACACTTACTGATTTTGAAATTGAACTTTTTACTGATGCTGCTTCTGGCGGCACCAACGATAAAGGTGGTGTACTAGTATGTCGTTTGACGTCGTCTTCCGAATGTATTTCATCTACAACACAGGAATTTGTTTGTCGTTTTTGCAAATTTTCTATTAAATATAATACAATTCTTTCCAACTGCTGTGGGTTTTGTGATGCGGGTACATCTTCCATGGTATTTGTTGGAACTTTGGCATTTATTATAATCGAAAATTTATTTTTCATTTCTTGTACCTTTCGTTTTCCTTCCTCTTCGTCTAGTAATGTATTGACGCAAATAAAAGAATGTACTTTATTAGTACCTTTATCGATTTCCAAATAACCTTTTGTATTTAAGTAAATAAAATTTCCATTTCTCGACAATAATCGATAGCAGCTTTCACCATAGTCGCTATTACAGTCGTACATTTGTCTTAAAGCCACAATGACCCAACGGACATCATCCTGATGCATAAACGAAAATGGACTTAAGTTACGTACCTGGATAAATTAAAAAAAAATGTTTTACTATTTTATTATAAGTTCAAAATAAAGAAATTTTAAAAATATTCTTAAAAAACGAATACAAAACAGGCATATGGATTTGCTAGTGTAGTTCTTAAGTTATGCTATAACACAGGAGAACAAAATGGACATTTTAGTTTGGCGCAGCGAAAACTATAGTTGATAAGACTTATATGAGACATACTTGGGCAATTGAAAGTGGTGCCAGTCCAATTTTTCATAGTTCATATTATTTTATGCATGCATAAAATTTTACTGAAAATTTTCAAACAAAAAACGTGTTTGTGAAAAATAAAGATGTAAAAGACATCGCAATTTAATACGTATCGGTTTTAAAATTAACTTTTTGAGAAAAATTAAAGAAATTATAACCGTTATGAGATATAAGTTGTTCAAAGTATCAGGTAGTATTTAAATACAAAATACGGGATAGAACAATATGCAACCTGGCTTTGAATTGCGTAACAATTTTTAGAACTACGTTTGCTCCCGGTTCACACACATCAACTTTTGTTGCGCAGCTTTTAATTCAGCCGCGAGAACTACAGAGAAAAACTGTGTTGCTTTCTGCGCAACAAAAGTTGAAGTGTGTGAACCGGCAGTAAGATATTATTTTTTTTTGTCAGCTCTATTTTTTTAAATATCACAGTTGATAAGTTTTTTATGGAAAAAAAGTAAATTAAAAACAAAACACACAAAATTGGTCAAAGCTTAGCGTCCTTAATTTTTCCAAATTTAAAATTAGATAACGTTTTTTAAATTATTAATCAACACAAAATGATCTTTCTGTTAAATATAATTTTATTGATGTACTACGTTCTAGGAAAACTTAGTGAAACTGCAAATACACGGTGCGGCTGAAGTAACTATATGATGTAAAAAATTTTAATTTCTTGTGAATATTTGTTAGTGAATATTGGAAGAATATATAAAAATTTATCGCTATACAATTGCGCAAAGAACTAAAATTTGTTTTCTATTCCTTGAAAATAAGTTCATTTCATTCAATATTTATTTACAGCATTTCATAAAAAATTCATATTTTAGGTTTAAAATTCGCAATTGTTATTGAAAAGTTTCAGGCTAAAAACTCTTTAATATATAAAACTATATTCATGAACACTATTTTAGATAATATGTGTTTTAAGCAGAGTTCGGATTTGCGTAATACTTTTGCTCATTGCGCAATTCCTACAAGCGTATTAAAAATGCGAACAAGCGCAAAGAGCGGAGCGGAAAAAATAGCAATTGGTTTGCGCCGCGCAACCGCTTTCGTTTTATTAGCGCCGCTCTTTGCACAGTGCTTATTTTATTTTTTGTCTAGCACTTTGCTCTGCGCATTGCACATATTGAGCGGAGCATTGTACATGCTCTTTTTTATAGCAACAGTGGTTAGTTTGAGTTTAATCAGACCTGCAAAATACCTCTTTCGGACTGGCATAATTCTAAGACATTTCGATTTCTACCATTATATCGTTCTTTACTTTTTTATTCTTGATCCCATACAAATATGTTTCCCCTAGACGGGTCAAACTTCCGCACTGGAACCGGATATACAAACCGCACTACCGACCCAACTTCCGGTCCAGTCCATAAACCGGAACTGCGAACTGCACTCCCGACATAACTTCCGGTCAAGGCCGCAGTCGGAAATACGAACACCACTATCGACCTAGGTTCCGGTCCAGCCCCTAAACCAGACGTGTGAACTACACTACCGACCAACTTGCGGTGCAGACCGATACCGGAAATGTGAACCGCACTACCGACCCAACTTAATGTCCAGTCTCTAAGCCGGAAGTACAAACTGCACAACCGACCCATCTTCAGGTCCAGTCCCTAAACCGGATGTGGGAACTGCACTACCGATCCATTTCAGGAGGAGGTTCGAAACCAGTACTGTCATCCCACAGTTGCTATATCCGTTTTGAGACTTGTACCTGGACTCAGCCATACGATGTGGTTTAAAAAAAAACCACCGTGGCATGCAATAACATCCATGGAAATAGTGCCCATTGCTTTTTTTTTCATGCTCTTTTTGCTTTTTTGCGCATTGCACAAACAAAAAGCGCAGCGAAAAAAAGGCGCAAAGGAAAATGCTCCTTTTATGCGAACCCGAAAATATTGGCGCAGCGCAAGCGCAATATTAATTGGCTCCGCTCTTTGCGTAAAGAGCAAAACGAGCGGCGCTGCGCTGCGTTTTTTCGTACTCTGGTTTTAAGGAATTTTAGGTTTCGATACTGGCAACACCACCATGTTTTGTAGTTAGTGCTGCAATAAAAAGAATATGATCTCATCCGGTAATTGATATAAATGAATATGTAGCTTTTTATTGCTTTCGCGTAAGCTAACTTTTCTTGAGCTCTCTTTATAATATATTTTTCAGCTTATTTAATACAAGTTTTCTATGAATTAAAAACAAAACAGTTAAATGATTCACACGACTCTTTATATCATGTATGAAAAAGGTACTCGTATAACGAGGCTATTTTCATTTGTGTTATTTGTTTATACAGTACTAACATTTCTTTCTGCTTTTATGTGTTTTGATAGGGGTTTTTTTGATAATTTTGTTACGAATTTTATTTATTTATTTTTTATTTTTTTATTTTACTAATTATATAACACACAAGCCTCTCGGCCAATATAAAGTATTATTATTTTGTTTAACTTAAATATTTTAGTTGCATTGTCCATCAAATTAAATAAACATACTTAAACGCTCATAACCAAGACTTCAAGCTTTAATTAAAGTAGATACCATAGCCAGCCTTTCTAGGCTTTAAACAAGTTAATTCTTTTTAAAATATTTTTATCATCGAAATTAGTTTTGATAAGCTATTATTTATGTAATACCCATATTGTTACACTGAATTAAAAACAAGAAAATGCCTACAGATCTGTAAAACTTTGTGGTTCCGTAACAACGAAAATATGCGCTTCCCAGGAATTTTGTACTTAACTTTTTTCTAAGAATTAAATTATTTTTAACCGACTTAAAAAAACTAGAACGTTCCCTTAAAACTCCGCCATTTCTGAATCGATTTCGGATTTTTTTTTCTCTATTCAAAAGGATTTACTTCCAGATTGGTCACGTTGAAAAGCGGGCGTGGTCACGCCCATACAAAGTAAATGCACATTCGTTTTCAACAACTTATACTCAACCGATTCTTATGAAACTTTACACACACATTAAGCTTCTGTTTAAATACTACATCAGGACATAAAATGTGGGCTGTGCCACGCCCTTGCAAAGTAAATATAATTTTTCAACAACTTCTACTCAACCGATTCCTATGAAACTTTGCATACACCTTTAGTTATCGTTACAATACATTACGTTTAGAAAAGTGGGCAGTGCCACGCCCATGAAAAGTAAGTAAGAATTTTAATTACATCTACTTAGCCTATTCTTATGAAACTTTGCAAACACATTTAGTTATCGTTACAATACAACATTGTAGTTAGAAAAGTGGGCAGTGCCACGCCCATGAAAAGTAACTATTCATTTTAACTACTTCTACTTATCCGATTGTTATGAGACTTCGCACACACAATTAGTTATCGTAAAAGTACATGATGATAAAATATGGGGGCGGTGCCACGCCTATTTTATAGTAGGTTTTTTTTTGCAAGAATTATTTCGGTACAGTTGACGCAAATAGACATATGCATATACATATTTGTTTACGACTAATGTAACTTACTTCCTCCTTTAAATATCCAGCAACCAAACCAATACGATTATCGCAATCAATAATACGACCATCGATTAGATGGCGTGTTTTATATTCCAGACGGCTCGTTTCCAAGGAATAATTCATTACTTTTGGTAGTCTTATTATACGTGCCATTGCTACAAGAACAATGTCATTCCCACTTATACCATGTAAAGCTGCTTGTGCAATGGCATCATGTTGCATAAGATGAGGCATAAACATTCCCTCTGCATCCATACCATTACTGCTATCCCCGCACATGGAAGTCGACGAATTATTACGTGATCGTCTTATAAGTTGAGAAACAATTGGGTAACTACAGGATCCGGATGCCAATGCCGAAAAATCACTTCTACGAAAGCATCCATCTATTTTAACAATTTCATAAACTTTTTTCGATTCGGAACGAGAGGATGCTCTAGCCAAGCGAACACTGAAGCAACGTTTATCCGCTCGTAGTTTCGCATCTAGTTCGGCCAGGTATTCCTCATTGTCTGCCACATGATGGTAGTTTTGGTCGTCTTCATTAGGTTGATGAGGATTTGTTGTGCTATAGGAACAATGATGCTGCTCTTGCGAAAAATTCGACGTTGAAGCATTCTGCTGATTAGGTGAAGGAGATTTTGAAGTATTGTGATAATTAAAAAACATTGACTCAATATCACTTGGTATTAGTTCCTGCCGCAACATTTCTTGATCTTCTGGATGTGTTATTTGCAAAATGTTTTGACCATACAAATCGGATTGACAGTGGCCCAATAAATGTTCTATGCTGGATGATATTAACACTATCTGCCCATGACAGGTGAGAGTTATAAAAAAGCAATCCAGCAAATGCAACAGGGTATTTGTCATCTCATGGCTTTCACCTTTATATAAAGTTTTACGTCGCACTGCTGATTTTCCAAAAACATACTGCAATCGCAGACCATGAGTGGCATATCTTAAGACAGTCGTTTTGTCTAGACGTCTTGGTGAGTCAGCTACATGTGGAACAATTTTTGCTAGTTCACCAATGCTGGCATTTAATTTATCCCGACGATGCTTCTCTGCTAAATTCCGAGCTTCACGCCCATTTATTACATTTGATGTTGTGACGGTTTCTGAAGGTGAGATAACTGGAGTTGTTGCACTGGAAGATTTGTCTGGCGACGAGGAGGGAGACGCTGTACTTTGTGTATTAGCCATGTTAATAACCGCACTTTTAATAGGTTGCACTAAAATTTTTGTTGGTATAGTAGTCATTTTGGGAAAATATCCACCGCTAAAAACTTATCTTATTTCTTTTTTGAATTGTGGTATGTTTTTGTTTATTATAGTTTTTATTATGGTTTCTATTTTATTTTCTGTACTTGTTTATAATCTACAAGGCGTATTGACACAGTTTTTTTTATTATTTATTTAGTTAATTTACTTTTTTCTTAGCATTATCTTTTATTTACTTTAAATTTGAACGTTTATGTACATATTACACACATATTTCTTTCATTTCCCAATTTTTCTTTTAACTTTTCTTTTACGTTCTTATTGTTATTTATTGTTATATTTTCAAGGTCTTCCTTGTGTTTTCTCAATATTTGTCTCCTTCTTTCAGGTTGGTCATTTCTATTAATTGTTTATCTGCCTCGCAACCACCACCTTCCCTTAATAATCATTTTATACATGTACTTTTACCAACTTGTCGACCCAGCCAGCCATTCATTTAATCGTTGTTCGTCTTTTGGTTGCGTGTCCGATTTTTACAAAATTTTACGATTCTGACCACTTTTTTCTTTATTATTTGATGATTGTTTAATTTTTTATTCAAACAGTTATGTATGTATATCAATTTGTACTAAACATTTCACTTTTTTAACATATTTTTATTAGATTTGTTTTAATATGTTGTTCTTAATACACTATTTATCAGCTACATCCGAAATAGTAAAGTGCATCGATAATATTTGTCGTCTTAATACATATATTTAGGATGTATGTTCAGTGCGAGTCAGTTTTCTATTCCGTTTTATTTCTTAAATACTCATTAGGGTGGGTGAAAAACTTTTTTCTCTAATTTGAATCTTCCTGTATTATGAATCATTACTCTATAGTCTGAAACGCACTGAAAAACATTTTTTTCTACCTGGAAAAATCGTTCATCAACGAAGCCACTATTCTATATACATAGAGGAACAAATTCTTAAGCCCGGCCAAAGGCCTGCTAGCCAGACGATCCATACTCAGCCAAGCCACTATTTGACATACATAGAGAAGAAAGTCCTTAGGCCCGGCCGAAGGCCAGCTAGTTAGAAAACTCTTATTCAGTGAAGCCGCTATTCGACATACATAGAGGAAAGAATCCTTAAGCCCGGCCAAAGGCCGGCTAGCCAAAAAATCTTTATTCAGCGAAAGCACTATTCGACATATATAATGAAAATAAGATACCAGATACTAAGAACTTTGTACTGGAACTGGGTCACTGTAAATTTTTTTATATATATTTTTTTTCTTTTTTCAATTTTCTATCCATTGGCCGACCTATTTCGCCAAACTGATTTTAAAAATCACCAAAATCTAATTTAAGTAATTTTTCTTAATATATATATGATAATAAACTTGTTTTTATATAATACTTCTTTTAATATAAATTTTTTTAAGTAATCGTATACAAATTTAGCAGAAAATCGGCAAAAGTAGAAATAAAATCGCCAAAAATTATTTCTTGTAAATTTTTCTCATCAAAACTCAAAATCCATTAATGACTATAACTAATATAAGAAAAATCATCAAAATCACATTGCTTTAATTTCTTGCAGACGAGTTTTGGTAGGATTTATTTTTTAAAATACTCATTCAACAAACAAATTTCCCTAAATTATAAACATTTTTAAGTTCAATTTTGTTAAGAAATAGCCATAAAAATCGCCAACAAATTTGTTTATTGCTAGAAAAATCGCCTGTCACCAAATCAAAAAATTAGGCGCCAAACAAGTTGAAAATCAGGTTAAAAATTTTTTAAATATTATTTGGCTCAGAATGGGTTAACGGATAAAAATTTATATACCAGTAGAAAATTATTTTAGAGCACTTTAAAATGATATACATATCGTTTATATACATGCAGAATTGTAATAGCTATGACCAGTTCAAAATAAAAGTTTTGAGCCCCGTAACTCCGCAACTAAAAGAGAGCGCCGAAAAAAATTAAAAAAAATTGTTTGTCTAAAAAGGGATATTACCTAATGATTTTCTTATTTTCGTTTTCAACAGCATTGGTACTCTTGACCTGTCCCGAAATTTATTTGTCGATTGTTAAGCCTTGTCTATATGCATTTCATTTGTGCTTTACCAAATCGTCAGTAGACTTCAATCACGCTTTTGAACAGCTACAGACACCTTATCTTATGTACAGACTTTCAAAAACCATTTAAGAACTTACAAATTATTTTAAAAATAAAATAGTAGACTTTGAAACTTATACTGTTACACAGCGTCTTCACGAGACATTAACTTTGACATAGCATAAGAGAAAACGTCGGCAAAATGATAAAGACAAAATGACGATTTTTCTCTTAATCGCAAGCAAGGGGTAAGCGTAATTTTGCTTTTCCTATAAGATTTCATTTTATGCAAATGCTCATCGAGTTAACATGTACATACTACTTTTGCATAATTAGCTTTTGCATAATTAGCGATTAAGCGAAAATCGTAAATTCGGAAACGTATTCATTCTGAAAATCATTTATATTCCATGGTATATATATAATCTTGTAAAATCAGTTTATGTTATCCATATATATTTATAAACCGCATGAAATTACTGGCGCTTGCTATTTTTTGTTTTCTTAAGGTGGTTTTATACTATCTGTGTTTTACATCTGACTTGTCAAATTTCCCACTGCAAAAGCTATGCATGTCGTGTGACCCTTTTGAAACATTGCCACCTGAAATTTACAAAACTAAAGTCAGGCGACAAAATTGTCAATTAGAGCGCGTTCTATTTTCATCTGATATCAGCTGTTTTGAGTTAACAAGTATCTGTTGGAGTCACTTAGCGATTATACATGTACGTGTGAAAGCAAAAATTAAAAATAGTCTGTAAATGGACAATTTTGACAGACGCGCAAAGTTACATGTGGGTCTCAAAACTGACAAGTCAGATGTAAAACACAGATAGTCTAAATCCACCTTTATTAATAAAAACCACGAAAATGCTGA
This sequence comes from Panzeria rudis, assembly GCA_956483635.1. Classification (NCBI taxonomy): domain Eukaryota; kingdom Metazoa; phylum Arthropoda; class Insecta; order Diptera; family Tachinidae; genus Panzeria; species Panzeria rudis. The sequence goes on along the minus strand of OY101448.1, from coordinate 46,291,351 downwards.
TTTCTTGCCGATTTCCATTTAAGTGCTGAAAATGCCAATTTTCCCCACGAAAAGTGGAGATTTTTCATCAAAGTAGTCTGGCAGCCCTGTATTTGACATCTCCTTAAGGCGAATTCACTATGAATTTGCCTTGTGTATATCCAAGGTGGAATAATACAGGTGATATTATAAGCACAGATGTTGTACTTTTTTTCCGCAAATTAGATGCTCGTATGTCAAAATATGTATACGTTGACATAGGGGCTGAAATGTCAAATGTTATTGTAATGTTGTAGTTGTTTTAGAATCAACACCACTTGATAAAATTAATTCACCTTGTGTATATCTAATTAGAATAATAAAAAATGGAAATAAATAACATTGCATCGAATTTAAAATGAGTGTACAATTTAAAAACAATAGAATTATATAAAAAATGAGTGAACCAAGTTCACCAGTGCAAAAGGTATGGAAACCTGAATTGTATAAAATACAATTGGAAGCACCAACACCCAAACCATTGCATTGTAGCAAGTTTTTAGCAAACGCCTATGCAGGAGAGGAAAAAATACCCAACTTTTACGGTATGGAATATCATGGGTGTATGGGACACTTGGTAGCCGAAGAAATATTAAACAATAAAGCTGATGGAACATTTTTCGTTCGTCGAAGTCCAACAGCAGCAGATTATTATACATTAAGTTTACGTTTTAATCAGAAAACTAAACATTTTAAAGTTTATTATAAAACTGGGCAAGGCCACTTTTTGCAAGAACAATCGAAACATTTTGAAACCATACACGATCTAGTCGCAGATGGTTTAATAAATTTTTATATGCAACTTCATGCTGCACCCATTATACAGGAAATTAATCAACAAACAGGTAATTGTTATCAGCAAAGTCCATACATGACCTTAAATCGAAGAAAACTACGAGCCCTTTCGAATGACTTGCGTAAATCACTAATAAAACAAACACATTGTACATCGAAAGATGATGTCAATGTTGAGTCCACTACCAGAAGAATATCAACAGAACTGGATGGTTGCTCGCAAAGTTCTGCAAAAAACAAGGACTATTCTGAAGATAGTATTTTACCTTGTATATATGAAAAGGCTCATGCGTTCAAGATACATACTTTTAAAGGCCTAAACTGGTGTGAGGTTTGTGCTAATTTTCTGTGGGGATTTACTGCGCAAGGTGTAAAATGTGAAGATTGTGGATTCATAGCACATAATAAATGTTCCGAGTTGGTACCAGCTAAGTGCGTACCTGATCTTAAGCGCATACGAGGAGTTTTTGGTACCGATCTTACAATAGTTGTGCAATTATATCAATATTCAGTTCCATTTGTTATTCGCCGTTGCGTAGAGGAGGTGGAAGCACGTGGTATGCTTCAAGAAGGAATATATCGTGTGTCTGGTTTTGCAGACGAAATCGATGCCCTTAAATTGGCCCTAGACAGTGACGGCGAAAAGACGAACATGTCTGAATCAGCATATGGAAATATCAATGTAATTGCTGGCACTTTAAAATTGTATTTACGTTTGCTTCCAGTGCCATTAATAACATTTCAAGCATATCCCAGTTTTATGGAAGCAGCAAGTAAGTCAATAAGGGTTTATAAAATATATAATATATGTATATATCTTAATTATTATTTGATATATTCTGCCTGTTCATGGGATCCGATACGGAATTAGATTGAAAACAGAATTCCAATCCAATTGTGAATGCGTTGTTCATGAAAACGTAGCAAAATTGCTTTTTTCAAAAACTGTTTATTTTGTTCAAAATTCAAAATATCGTTTACTAAGTGTAATTAGAGGCTAGGAAAAAATTGTTCTACACGTTTTATGCAAAAAAGAAAGGGTTCCTGAACTCCAATCCATGAATAATTAATTCCGTTTCTCAACGGAAATTTCTCAAATCCAAGTATAAACGGATTTCATGAACTGGATTTGTAGAGAAAACGATACCAAACCAATCCGTATTGGATTCTGTGAACAGGCTGATTATGTGCGATTTCATACTCAACGTTGGGATCCCGCTGGATCCCAATTTGCACGAAAACTATTCCCGTACTGGAAGATTGGATAAATTAGAGTGAATTTGAGAGAATAATTCCCCTTATTCCGTAACTATAGTTGCGGTCCTTTACTCCTTAAGGAGTAATGGACTGAGTTTACTGTTTAAAGACTGGTCTTTGTCAGCAAAATTTATCCTAGACAACCTTTTAATCGCCCTTTGTATCACTTTTGCGCTCTGACATCCACGTGTTAAAGTCATTGATGAATGATCAGAAATAATAGTACTTTGATTTCAGTCCATCCGTAATTTTACTAATCATTTTTATTCTCTCTTGTTGCTCGGTCTAAAAATAGTTTCTAAATATGAAGTTTCCTTAAAATTTCGATAAAAATATTGTTCTTTTTTACACAATTTACTTTGAATCTTTTTTGCTTTTCTGCTTAGATAAGTTTAGTGCTTTTTTCTCACTTTTTTAGACATTGTTTGTTTTGTTTGTTTCCCCGCTCTCCCAGGAAACAAAAAAGTCCGGGAATAAAAAAACTCTAATTATAACATATTTTTGGTGTGTTTAATTATTTGTTTCATCTCATATACAAAAGTATGTGTTTAGAAGTTATTTTTCATACAAACAAAGAAGTGATCTTAACTTAAGTAAAGCTTTAAAATCTTTGGACGTGGCTATAAAAGAGCTTAGTAAAGACTCTGCTACTCTAATTGAACTTGAGGGAAGTATTAAGTTATTAATTAATAGTTTAATAATATCCAATAATACTATCGCCAAGGACTTAATTAAAAATCTAAGGATTATATTTAATGAGAGACGAATTCAATTAGTTTATAACTCTAGCAACAGTGTTTAAAATACTGTACAAAAACTGAAACTAAGGAATTCGGAAATATACTTTTTTGCAGAATGTTCGGCGCTAAACTCTGCCAGTATGAGTCAGATGATCACCTGGCAACAGAAAAAACTATCGATAATAATAAAAGAAATCTTTTAACAGAATTAACCGAAACAATTAAAAGTGATAAGAAATTGAAAAAATTAAAACAGGACATAATGGAAGATTTTATATGTTTAGAGAAATCCAGGAAAAGGACTAAGAAACTAGATATTCTGTATTATGGACTGCTTTCGATTTCTTCATCATCTACGATAGATAAGTGAAAGAATTTTTCCAAGTCAAGTTTTATCAAAACTCAAGAAAAGAATCGCTTAAATCTTAAACATTTAAACCAAATTATCTTTCTGAGAGATTGTTTTAGAATATCTCCTTATACTATTGAAATAACTAATAAAATGATCTCACAAACTTGTTAATTTTTTAATTGATACATATTTATGATTTTTTTTTGCTTGATTTAGTTTAAGAATTGTTATGTTTGTTATGATCTTATCTTTTTACTAATAAACTCGAAATAATAAATAATTTAAGCATTTTTGTTTGATGAAACTACTTGATTTATGAAAAAAAAATTTATTAAACGGTTAACAGATTAATACCGAAATTACCGATTATTAACCGATTAAGGCAAAACCTCGACTAATTAATCGAGCGATTAACCGATTAAAGCAAAATCCCGATTAAATGAATACCCTAGTACACACTAGCGGTGTGAAAACGCCAAATTTTTAGGTTTTCGTTTTTCAGAACTCCAGATTGGTGTTTTGAAAACGAAAACGCGAATTTCAAGCGATACGCGTTTTTCAGAACATGGTCGTAAGTTACAGATTTTGCCAGCTGATCCCCACGAACGCCATACGTTTTTACTAACTTGACTGTTAGTACATTAGCTGTTAGTACTTTGTATGAAAAGTTAGACATATCGTAAAGAATATATCGTCGGCCTGCATTCAAAATCCTCTATATTCGATTTTGAGGAAAATCACTTTTTGATGCCAAATTTATATTAATAAAACTTAAAAAATAAAATCTTTAATAAAGATTTAAACTTATATTTTTTTAAACTTATATTTTTTAAGGAAATAACAATCAAGATGAACAAACTAAGCAAATGAGAGAAGCCGTAAAAAATCTTCCTTTAGCTCATTATAATTGTCTGAAATTTATGATGGAACATCTTAAAAGGTAATAATTTGTAATAAATCAGAAAAATTCGCTCTTATGGCGAATACGAGACGAACATCTATCTTATTCTCTCGGAATTAATTTTTTTCGTTGGAAATAAAAATTACGAGGGAATAAAATACAACATATTCGGCTTTTACAGAGATTGATATCTTGGTATAATTCTACTTTTGTACAAAAACAAATTATTTGGACTTTGCTGGTACAGTGGAACATACTACACTGACTAATTTTCAGGGATTGAAACCATGAAAAAATGGGTTCAGGTTCCGGTTCGGGTTAATCAAAATAAAAAGTTCAGGCTCGGGTTCGGTTAAGGCTTCGGTTCGGGTTTAAAACCAAAAACTTAAACACGCGCAATTATTTTGTTTAATACAGGCATGTTCTGAAAATCGCATGCCTTTAAATCACATGTGATTTTAAAATCAATAATGGTCCTGCAGACGTTTTTAAAATCATATACGATAATTTTCTTTCAAAAATGATATTTGATGCTCTATACAATAGAAAAATTAAAAAAAATTTAAAAAATATCTGCATGACCATTATTGATTTTGAAATCACATGTGATTTAAAGCCAAGTGATTTTCAGAACATGCGTGATAATAAAATATATAAATCACGTTTATACGTTTAAACAATATATTATTTTTTAATTTAATTAAATTTAACTTATTTAGCTTTCAAAAAAACTTTTTTCAATTTTGTAACGTACGTACCGTATTGACATAAGAAAATATACTTCAAATTAGAAATTATTAGAAACACCCAGAACAAGAAAAAACAAAAATTTTGGCAACCATTCCGCACTTTTAAAAATTGCAAAAAATAGTCAGCTGTCGGGGTGCTGCAACCTGCTATGAATTTGCCTTGGTCGTTATTTTGTTTGATTTTGTTTTTGATTTTTTTTTTGGATGCAAGAAATGTAATGTTTTTTATTATTCTCTATTAAATATTTCTCTATTTTTTTTACTTTTTTGAACCCGAAGAGCAAAAAATACGCATTCAATCTTCAGGTGGTCTATCTGATGATGAAATAAATCGCATGGTAAAAGAAGCTAAACAGCGTTCGGGTTAGGGTTCGGTTTCAGTCCCTGCTAATTTTATATAATATATTATTTGATGTATATTATGACAATGTGGTATGTTCTGTATGTCATGTGGAATTAAAATGTGTGGAATTATCAAAGCATTGTTGTTATAAATATTAATTTACAACAATGCTTGGATAATTTCGCACATTTTAATTCCACATGAAATACAGAATATGGCCGAATATTTCATTTTTATTTGTTCGATTCACAACCTTTTGCAGGTCTTGTAGATCGTATACATTTTGTAAGTAATTTCCACATAAACATGTTTCTGAACGAATGTTTATGTGGAAATTACCAACAACATTAATTCGATCTACAACATATACAACAGGTTGTGAATTGACCACTTGTTTTTTTAAACTTTAAACTAGGGATGTAGCCGATACCGATTCCGATATATTGGCGATACTTATAATTTTCCGATACATCGGTATCGGCGATATTTTACTGACGACTTTTTTAAATTTTGTCACAGTTTTTTTTAACAAATAATTTATTTTTTGTTAGTTTTACCATGAATTCAATATCAGGATATCTTACTGTTATTGCAAGGATATTAACCGCCTGTTCGCCGATATCGAAGGAGTTCTTTCTTTCGCACAATTATATTTGAAACAATAACAAAAATTTTTAAATTGTTTTTGCTTTAAATGTAATTTGTGCGAAAGAAAGAACTCCTTTGACATCGGCGAACAGGCAGTAAAAATTGTATGTTTTTGGTTTAGTCCTTAAAACTTTTTCTTTGTACAAAAGGTGTAGAAAAATAAAATAGATTCATATTGAATATAAATTATTTGCTGGGTTTTGTATAATTTTCAAACCCTACTATGCTTATTTTTAAAAATCATTTACATATTTGTGAATTCTCAAATTGTTTTTGAAAGTCTGTACATAAGATAAAGGATTTGTAACTGTACAAAATTGAGTTTGAAGTCTAGTGACGATTTGGTAAAGCGCCAATGAAATGCTGCATATAGACAATGCTTAAACACCAGCAAATAAATTTCATTTAAAATAAAATTATGACAATATGTCAAAAAATAAATTTCTTAAACAATGTAAATATATTTTCAAATGGAATTTGCTTACTATGATGTATTCGGACAGTTTTTGACCTCTACTGAAAATTTTAACATTTTGAGTTAATACTAGGGTGATCGACTCGGGTTTTTAACCGGTTTTTTTCGCAATAGGGTTGTCGGGTTTTTCAAAATTTTGAATTTTCGAATGTCGAATAGTCCTGTTTTTTCTTTTAATTTAAAAACCGACCCAGTCGAATGCTTTTCGATTCGTATATTTTATTAGTTTTTACTCTATTAAAACTTATACGAACTTTTACTATTAATTTTCTTAAGCATTTTTGCTCAAAAATATTTACTGAAACACGTAATTAAGGTGAATTAATTTTATAAGGTGGTAGCAGGGGCAAATTTAGTTGGCCTTGTGATGTAGAATGTATGTCAAACTTCATATTTTATATGGAGTTTGACATCCATCGTCGATAAAAAATTATTGTTGCGTGAATGTCAAGAAATGAACAAGAAAAAGGAAAAATGTAAATCTGCGCACTAGGGTTCCTTTATATGTGTGGATAAAATTTTTTCGTATTTTGATTGTAAATCCTCCTGGAAAGTTCTTTTTAGTAAAAAAAAAGTATGCTGATTGCGTAACGGGAAGGCGTCCCGCATTATAAGGGGCACTATAATGGACAATTATGGGAAATTATAGCGATGGAAATTATACTGTTGTACCAAACAAAAACTTTGCAAAAAAGAAGTCAAATCCGCACAAATACCTTAATGTGAAAATAAGGTCAAGTTCCTATCCAAAAATTTAGGTCATTAAAAGTATTCAGATGAAAATGAGGAACAATTTCATTTTTAGGCAACCTTCTAGATTGGTAATATTTTTTTTACCTTTCTAGTATTGGGAAGAAGTTTGGGGAAAATGTTGCGAAGCTAAGAGGTTGCTTAGAAATTAGACGGTATAGTACCCATCAAGAACTTGATCCTCATTTTGGTCTCAGTACTTTTAACGGCCGAAATTTTTAGATAGGAACTTGGCCTTATTTTCAAAGTTATGTTTTTATGTGGATAGTATTTGAATGAATTGTTAAGATAAAGTGCGATATACTTACATATCGACCCCTTAGCGCCAAATGATCGTAAGCGACAAAAATTAAATTTTTCAGGAGAAGATTTTTTTTATTATATTTTAACATGATTTATATTCATAAACTGTTGCTCACGATCGAATTTTACAGGCTTTATTTCAAAAGTTATCAACAATTTTGCAGTTTTAATGATTTTAGGCTCATAAAATGTTGATTTCAATAAAAAAAATTGTTTCTTACAAAATGTCGCTTACGATCATTTCGCGCTAATTAATTAATAAATATGTATGTAAATATATGTATGCTCTTTTTTGTTCAATGTTTTTATTTATTTTTTGCACACATTAATTTTTTGATTTTTCTTTTTTACATTTTTTCACGCCTAGTTCAGACAAATTAGTGATAACTTGTTATCAGAATTGGAGATGATAGTAAATTTTCATGGTTCGCAGCTAGATTCAAAATGAACCAACGTGGTTCGCTCTCAAAATTTTGTATGGCGAAACATGTAGATTCATTCATGATTGGAGAGCGAACCATGAATGAGAGAGCGAACCTCGAATATTGCTGTCCGTATGAACATGGTATAAAAGAAAATTCAAGTTAAAATTGACAAAAGTCAAGTAGAGTAATTTTTTATTATTCAAAATTACAGTGTAAGAGATTCTTAATATTTACAATTGATATTAACCCAGTTAAAATTTTTTTGTCATTTTTAAGGAACTAATTTTCATTGCTTCCAAAGAATCTATATTAAAAATATGCAGATAATTCGTAGCAAAGTAAAAATTTACATATTTAAATCATACAAACATTTTGTATTCTTTTATAATGTAGAAAATACCCACCTGCTTTTTATAAAATCGTTTTTTTTTAAGGACATTTATGAACTATTATTCGTCTAAAAGTTTATAGTATTCACTTAAATTTACATGAAAAAACTGTTTTGCATTTAAATTCGCATAAAAATAAACAAGATGCGAAAATGGGTATTTTTACCTTTTTCGAGGAAAATATCGTTTTAGAACGCATAAAAGGAACTTTTTTTAACATCGCTTCCAATTCGGTGATCTGTAGTCGAAAAAGAGAACTTCCAGATCGAAATTCTACATTTTCATGACTTTTTTGGAGTGTATTTCGTGCAGGGAATAAGATTTAAAAAACAACGAATTGAATTTGAATTCGTAGTAAAATTAACAAAAAATAAATTATGTATTTGTTTTGCAAAATAACAGCGTAAAATATTATTAATATTTAAAATTTAATATGATATAAAAAACAACGAATTGAATTTGAGTTCATGGTAAAATGAAACAAAAAATAAATTATTTGTTGAAAACAAGTCTAGAGAAAATGTAAGAAGTATCGTCGTATCGACAGTAAAATATCGCCGATACCGATATATCGGCAAACCTGAAGTATCGCCGATATATCGGTATCGGTTACATCCCGAGTTTTAACCATCATGAAGATATTTTGATAAGACAATTTTATTTGCAGAGTCGCTTCCCATTATGCCGTAAATAAAATGAATGAACATAATTTAGCAACAGTATTTGCACCAACATTAATAGCAACACCACAACATCTTACCAATTTAACAGAGGAAATATTTATGTTATCTTCTTTAATTACAAATTGTTCTATTATTTTTAATTAAAAAATTTCATCTTTCTTTGCACCAAAGTCTTAACTAGAATACTTTCATTTCATAAAATATCAAAACCTTCCATATAACAATATCCCACCCACTTTCCATCTCAAAGAGCATTTATGTATGTACTTGTATAACAAATTAATGTATTTTTTATAATATAATTAATATAAATAAATAAAAAAAATATGAAAAATAAAATTTATATATCGTCATCTGAAACGCAAAAAACCTGCTAAAATTAAAAATGTTTAGATTAGTTTTTATAGAATTGTTTCTATTCAGGCTTCTAAGGTCATTAAATTTGATTTAAATGCAAATAAAAGACAATTTTATTTCATTTATTCATATCCGACGTTTCGTTGGGATTTTCCAACATCTTCAGGGATAATCGTTTTTATTGAAATCTGGTAACATTCATAAATAAAAAGAACAATTTTAATGTAATGACAACAGCTATATGGCTTACCGAAGACAAATAAACCTGACATGCCTTTGCGGCCAATATCACCATCTGTGGAAGTTCCATGTTATAATTTATCTAAATACATTGGAACAATTTAAAAAAACGCGACCTCAAAAAAATTCAACATAAAAAATTCTATGGAGCTAAAGACAAAATTGGAAAATATTATTTTAGACGACGACGAAATCTTTATATCATTGGACGTGGTATCGTTATTTACTAACATACCTATACATATAGCTATAAGAGATATTATAGAGAAATGGGAAACTTTAAATAACTTTACAAAAATACCCAAAAGACAATTCTTAAAACTTTTACAATTTTGTTTAAACGAAAACAATTATTTTATATATACAGTCAAACATATGGAATGCCAATGGGAAACCCTCTCTCCCCAACTATCGCCGACATTGTGTTAGACACTCTTTTAGAGAAAACAACGGAAGAATTAAGGGATAAAAACATTGACATAAAATTATTAACAAAGTATGTGGACGACTTATTTGCCATTACAAAAAGAAAAGACTAGAATATTATATTGGAGGTTTTCAACAGTTACCACAATAAACTAGAATTTACTATTGAAAAAGAAATCAACAATTCGCTGCCATATCTTGACATGAAAATAATGAGAAATAAAAACAGAGTTATAACAGATTGGTACATGAAAGAAATAGCTTCAGGCAGAATAATAAATTATAACTCAACACAACCAATAAAACATAAGACAAATACAATTTTGAATTTTATTAATAAAGTGTTACATTTAAGTCACGACAAATTCAAAAATAAAAATATCAAGAAAATTAAAGATATATTAAAAAACAATAATTATCCGGCAAACTTGACAGTTTAATAGATAAATCAATACACCACATAACGAAAAACAATAACACAAAAACAACATCTGGCAACACTAAATTTGTAAGCTTACCTTATATTCCAAAGCCCACTGAGAATAATAAAATAAAAGAGATAATTAATGAGGAAGGAATTATTTTTGCTCACAAACCAAACAAAACAACAAATACACTGTTCACAAATCTTAAAACAAAAATAAAGAAAAATACCAAAGTAATGTTGTATATGAAATCAAATGCAATGGAAACTCAAACGAAAGCTGTAAACAAGTTTATATCGGACAACAAAAAAGAAATTTGGGGGTAAGAGTAGCTGAGCATGAGACTGACATTAAAAAAGGACGACAATCAACTGCATTAGCGCAACATTGTTTGGATTATTTTCACACAGCTGATCTGGAAAATGTAATAATATTACACAAAGAAAGAAAATACAATAAAAGATACACTTTGGAAAGCTTAAGTATTCAACAAAAAATGGACATAGCAATGACCAGCAAGACTGACAAAGACAACACTAATGCTATTTATAGCATTGTATTAGGTTAAACTTTAGTGTAACTCCAGCTGTTAAGAATAAGCTTATACTGTGATATTTACCAATTTTTAATTATTTTTGCAATTATTTTTTAAATTATGTGTTTTATGTAGTCATGTCGCGTCAAATTACATTAACAAAATTTAAGTGCAAATTTTATTAAGAGAGTAAATATGTAAGTTTAAGTAAAATATTAATTGTTGTATTATCGCAGTTGTCATTACATTAAAATTGTTCTTTTTATTTATGAATGTTACCAGATTTCAATAAAAACTATTATCCCTGAAGATGTTGGAAAATCCCAACGAAACGTCGGATATGAATAAATGAAATAAAATTGTCTTTTATTTGCATTTAAATCAAATTTAATTACCTTAGAAGCCTGAATAGAAACAATTCTATAAAAACTAATTTATATTTTATATATAGGTCGAAAATTATATGTATTTGTATAAAAATGTTTAGGTTTTCGGTGAGCATTACACCTGGCAATGCTGTCGTGAAAAAATAATATTTATTGAATGTAAGACCCCTATTATGATTCACAATTAAATTGATAGTTGTGTCGTAGTTGTCAAATTCTTATTATGGTATACAACTTCATCAAAGCAGTTGTCTCAGTTTTTTATCAGTTGTGTTTTGGTTTTTATTTAGACTATTGTGTTACTTTTAAATAATTTTAAAATGGTACTTTTAGGCGCCAATCTATCCCATTTGTCAACCCATATTGTTGCCATATCCATAAAATATAAAATCTGAAGAAACAAAACTAAAAAATATTTAAAATATTTCGTGATTATGGTTTAAAAAAACAGTGAGTATAGATAAGAACCTCTTTTCGAACATTTTTTCGAAGACAACTAAAATTAGTTGTGAATCATAATACAAAAAATGGTTGAATTGGGTCGTTTTCACTAATTCAAGTACAAACGGATTTTATAAACGCAATCAACCGGTTTTGTAGAGAATATAATATCAAACCAATCCGTATTGGATTCTGTAAACATGCTGTTTATTTTTTTACGACCACTCTAATGTAATATAGGTAGTTATGTACAGCTTTTTTTCGCATTTCTTCGGATGAACTATTTCTATTTTATTATTATTATCAATATCGTTGTAATAAATAATAAGATTGTTATAAATAATAAGACATTATTTATTAAGATACATTTCTTTAATAAAATTATAAAATTGTTTTAATATGTATATGTAAGTATGTTCAAATTATTAACGTTATTAACTTTATTAATGTTGTGCGTTACCTTTCTATAGGAAATATGGTGTTATATTATGTGGTGGTATAACACGGTCAGTTTCTGGTACTGCTACGAATATTTTTGCTGTACGATCTTTTGTCGTTTGAAAACTTAGTATTGCCGCAACATTACCGCAACGGTAGCAATAGTTTGGAGCGGACCATACCGTTACTAATTTGCTATCAAACATGTATTTGATGCCTTCATTGACCAATTGATGGGCACGACATATTAATTCCAAGTTATTAATTTGCATAAAGTCTTTAGTAACTAATTGGCCAAATAGCCAACCAGCGCCTCTAGGACTTTCACCCCTGAAAAAATTATCAAAATAAAGAATTTATTAAATATTATTGAAATCTACTCTTAGGGGGTGTTCACACATTACGTAACGCTATTTTAGATGTTTTAAGGGCCTTATTTTCTATATCCCTACGCCTCACTTCACATAGAATTTGTTGAATTGCTATTTTGGTAAACACTTTACAATGGCAGGTGATTGCTAGTGTTGAACACCGGATTGTTACGTTATTTTTTTAAATTAATACATGAAAAACAAATTTTATAAAACGTTTCAGTGAAAAATAACCCACTTTATATGACAAATCAAGCACAAGTTTTATCCAAGCGTTTGTGTTTAACTGCCAGTTTTTGTAAATAAAATTAAAATTTTCGTTAGGGACTTTGAATTGAAAACAAAAACAAATTTGAGTTTATTTTATTGTTGTTTCAATATAAATTCCCTAACGAAAATTTTTATTTTATTTACAAAAATTGGCAGTACATTTTTCGAGAAAAGTTGCAAATTTTTAAACAAGCCATAACTTATATTGATTAAAAATCGGAAAGCTGTAAGGAATGCAAAAAAAATTGGTAAAAATCGCAAAAATTCGCAAAAACTTACTAAGAGCGGGATGATAACAAAGTCTAATATTGTTTAAAAATCGGCAAAACTGTTAGAAAGCTGCAAACATGCAAAAACTCGCTTTTATTGCGAACTTTACTCAAATTCGCGGGAAGTAGCAAAATTTTAAACAACATGATTATAACAAAGTCTAGTACTGTTAAACAATCGGCAAAACTGTAAGGAAGCTGTAAATATGTCAAAAGTCGCTTTTATCGCGAAATTTGGGAAAATTCGCGAGAAGTTGCAAAATTTTGAACAAGCCATAATATTGATTAAAAATCGCTAGAACTGTAAGGAATGCAAAAAATTCGGCAAAAATATCGAAAATGGCGAAAAATCGCAAAAACTCACTAACAGTGGGATGATAATAAAGTCTAGTATTGTTTAGAAATCGGCAAAACTGTTGGGAAGCTGAAAACGTACCAAAAGTCGGTTTTACCGTGAACTTTGCGAAAATTCGCTAGAAGTTGCAAAATTTTGAACAACCCATAATATTGATTAAAAATCGCTAGAACTGTAAGGAATGTAAAAAATTCGGCAAAAATATCGAAAATGGCGAAAAGTCGCAAAAACTCACTAACAGCGGAATGATAACAGAGTCTAATATTGTTTAACAATCGGCAAAACTGTTGGGAAGCTAAAAACATGCAAAAAGTCGCTTTTATCGCGGACTTTGCAAAAATTTGCGAGAAGTTGCAAAAGCGAAAACTACCCCTAAAATTTATTAGAAATCGCCAAAGCCGTGAAAAATAAAATGTTCAGAAAAAAAACGCCAAAAAATTACAAGTTAGCGAAAAATCGCTATATGTAATAAATAAATTACCTGTAAATAATAAAATTCGCAATTGTAACTGCAAAAAATAATCATGATATAATAAATAATATTGATATTTAATGAAAAATATTAATATTAATTCATAGTTCTTTGTGAGTATTGGGAATGCAAGTGATAAATGTAGCAGTCCAACGCAATGTCGTAGTGTTTTACAAAATTTACTTATTTTTATTCTGCGTTCACCTTAGTATGTGACGTGCGAGTGCGGTGTTTATCACTGGTGATATAGAAAATTAGGCCCTAAGAATATTCCCTTCGTAACGCTTAAAAAAATTCCAGTATAAATTCTCTAAACCATAAAGAAAAAATTTTTGAATTTTTTTTTTTTCTTAGCAAACTTCTTGTAATGCTAAACATTATGGTTGGGGAACCATGTTATAATCATTATATACAAAGATGAAAATATAAATGTATATAAAAAACTTGTTGATAAAATTTATTCTTTCAATCTGTTATAGTAAGGTATTATTATGCTTAGTAATATGTTATTTGGCCTACAGGCTTTGTATTACTTCTATGAATTAATAAATAAAAAAAAAAAAAATAAATAAATAAATAACAAGTCTTCAACCCCTCCTCCTTAAGAGCGTTACGTAATATATGAACAGTCCGTTAGTTTGAAATGTATTTTTAAGTCTACTGGCATTTTATTTGAGTAGAAAATGTTTATGAAAAGCGCTCTCTCTCTCTCTCTTTTGAGTGATTTCTATGCATTTTTTTACTCAAATCAGTTATTTGTATTTTGGAAAAAGCACTTTATCTCCCTGTTTTTTAAATAAAATCGAAAATTTCGCTAGATAATTTATATTGAAACAACAATAAAGAACCTCCAATTTGTTTTTGTTTTCGATTCAAAGTCCATAACGAAAATTTTTATTTTATTTACAAAAACAGGCAGTATGTACCGTTTGTAGAAAGAGCCCAAACAATCGACTTGAATTTTTGTGCAAACTAATCGAAAAACTGTTCTGTTTATAGAACCTAAACAATCGAATTGAGTGAACAATATGTATGAGTGGTTTCCATAAAAAATTTTTACTCAAGTCGATTGTTTGGTTTCTGGAAACACCACATTATTTTCCATTTTTATTTTCGAGTTTTATGTTCTGTTTCCACAATGCAAACAAGCACTGCTCGTCTAAAATTTGTATGGAAATCACTCAAAACACTGAGTGATTTTCATATAAATTTTAGACAAGCAGTGCTTGTTTGCATTGCGGAAACAGGACATTATTTTTTTTTTGCTCAGAAATAACGTGTTACCGATTATTTTTTATTTTTATTTTTTGCTTAAAATACGTGTTAAGAAAAAGCTTATGTGCAGTTTATAGAACCCAAACAATCGAATTGAGTGAACAATTTGTATGAGAAGCACTCACTGCATGTTCGTCAATGTCAAAAAGTTTGTTTTTGTCAGTTTTTCGAGTGGTTTTCATACTAATTTTCTACTCAAGTCGATTGCTTGGGTTCTAGAAACAACACATAAATTTGACTGGAGTAAAATTAAAGGAAGTAAATGTGAATTTGCAAATTTTGTTTATAACTACATCATCAAAAGAAAAATAAAAACCTAAAATAGATTGGCGCATAAGAATAGTCCTAAACAAAGAAGCACAAGAGCGATCGAAAACAATCCCCTTTATCGTGTTTGGCGATTTTCGCCTTCGACTACGACATTTTTGTAATAGATTAAAAAGACAGCACGATACATTTTTCTTTAATCTATTACAAAAATGTCGTAGTCGAAGGCGAAAATCGCCAAGCTCGATAAGGGCTAATATTTTATTTTATTTGTATGTTTTGCAAAAAAACATTGAACATTACCAATAACCTTATTACAGTCGTCAAATCGGCTTGGCTGTTGAACTAGCTTAAAGAAACATACAATTTTTCTTTAATGTATTACAAATGCTTAGTCGATTCCAACAACCGGTGTAAAACAAACTTGGTACACTTTTTAAAATTTCAATACGTAAACTATCGAATGCGGTACTCCATCCATTCTATACGCGAAGAAATTTTATTCGATACAAAAGCCTACTCGATAACGAATGCGGTAATTCGGCCCCTGGTTTATACTCCTAGAGCATACTTTGTTTTGACTATGATTATGCGTCATTATTTTTAAGCAAAAAATGAAAATCAAGAAATAATCGTTGTTAACTTTCAAGCAAAAAAATAAATAATATTCAACTCTTAAAAATAATTTGAACTTACATTAATTCAAGTATTGCACTTAAGCCAAAGAAAAAACTTCCGAAAAAAAAATAATAAAAATAATCGTTATTTAAAAAAAATAAAACTGCAAAATAAGAATAATTTTACGATGAAAAAATAAAACGCAGTTATAATTCTTCTTATAGTACATTTACATCTACGACATAAACAGGTAATAAGTGCTTTATGTCGATAAACAGGTTTATTTTCGTGTTTATAACCCGTTTTTCCATACAAATCATAAGCTAGTTTGTAACCTGTTTATCAGATAAACCAGTTGTTGTGAATTATCCTATTCACAAACTAGTTTTTTCACATTTGACTGGCAATACTAAAGAAAGAAAATAAATTTTCATATTGAGTTTGACATAACATTCTATGAACTTATAAAATATTGTCAACGATAAACCCAACAATTGACAAAAATGCCAATGTAAATGGTATAGTTTTCGAAAGTCGCTTAAAGCTTTAAACCAGTTTCAGGATTGCTGATGTAAATGCACTAGTAATTGATTTTTTAGTAACAATTTCAAATAAAAGTTTATTGCATAAATAGAAAGCATGTCAAAAATTAATAATCTTATGTGTTGTTTCTAGATTCGATTATTTGAGTTCTATAAACAGCACATTCCCCCTTATTCCGTAACTATTTGTCGACGTCACGTCAAGGCAATACCAAAAAATTGGCACTTGTCTACTAGACATCTTCAACAAGCCATTTGAAACACCTTTTAAATCACACTATGTTTTTCCAAATCGTGCTTTATTTGACTTGAAATTTACATGCTAAGGCTGAACCCACACCAACAAAAGCCAAACTATTTCGTATTCCAAGTCAAATACACTTGTTTGATGATAACCCACACCAAAAAAAAAACCTTCTTATCAAGTTTTTGTCTTAAAAGACAACAGGTAATCAAACAGCAATGCGACTATGTTTTTTGTATTTTTTTTTTTTACTTGTCTTAATTGGTGTGGGTTACATCATAAGAAAGCGCGCAATAACTCATCACACCATACAAAAACAAGAATGATTTACAAATCAAAGGCTTGTAAGTAATAAGTCAAATGTGTGTAGAACAATGAACAAGAAAAGACAATAAATCATTTTAGCTTGTAAGCACTGTTGCCAGAAATTTTTCTTCCAAAATCTGCAAAATTGAGCTAAAAAATTTGCAGTATTTGCATAATATTTTTTAAATCTGGAAAAAATCTGTTAAACTAAAAACACGTGCAATTTGAGATGTTTTTTGCTTCATTTGCCAAATTTTTTTTAATAAAATAGAGAATTTATGGAAAAAATCCATAGATTTCGCTTTGATTCCTTTCGATTAATACAATAAATTGCGTGTCACAAACATGTGTTTGGATGTGGATATGTATATACATATTTATGTACTACTAGATGTGCCCGCCCGCTTCTCGCGCTTAAAGATCGCTTTATGACGATAAGGTGTCTGTAAAATATAATAATATAACGTTTTTTACATATTATTTAAAGTTCCCGTTATCCAAAATAAACAATGCTACCACCGTTTAAAAAAAACAAAAACATCTTTCTAATTTCCAACAACATTTATATTAGTAAAATTGGGTATATTTTCGTTTTTCCTATTTTAACTTAGAAATAGATATTTTATCGCGGTCAGTCAGGACTCTAAAGTACCTCTATAACAAATTTCATGAAAATCGCTTCAGTGGTTTTTGCGTGAAGCGTGTCTGGACAGACAGACAAACAAAAATTCTAAAATTTGGTTTTTTGTTCTCTACATCGATTACTGTTTACGCCACAATAAAAATTTTCAAAAAATATTTCGTGTACAGACACGCCCTTTTTACAGTTTTATTATATGTATAGATATAGTCAAATCTAGTAATTGAAAATTTATACCCTTCCTGTTGACCGATTTATCTGAAATTTGGTAGACACCTTTATTGACTGTTGCTTTCAGTGTTGCCGTTGTTTTCCAGGGAAATTCTGGGATTTGGGGAGATTTTTGTAAACGTTTTTGGAAATCCGAGGAACTTCTGGGATTTTAGGGATTTTTTTAAGTTTTTGGGAATACGGGGAACTTCTGTAGTGCGGGGAGATTTTTGTGCCAGTTTTTGGGAATTCTTAGACCGGGTTTGTGTCTAAGGAGGGTGCCCTTGCTTAGTGAAGGTGACCCGGCTAAACACCAGGTGTCTCAACTAAATTCTTGAGAAGTATCACCTAAGTATCTTCCAGGCAATATTTAAATAGTATTAATTTTTGTAAAAAATATGTATACTATGAAATACTGTTTCTTAAGATTATTTTTTAGATATATTTTCTTCATATTAATCTTAAAACGGCATTTGTTTTTGCTTCCATAAGCAAATGACAAGTGTGACTTATTTATTTCAAATCATTTTGATGATTTATAAATACTTTTTGGTTTTTTTAGGTGTGATCTTTGCATTTGAGAGAAACAATTCATGTAATAATTTGATTCGCACGAAACAAGACATGATTTGATTGTGTAAAAACTGTTTGTTGCTTTCATTTGTTTTGCTTTGCTTTTAGTTTTAGCAATAGTGTGGCTGTGTTTAGTGTTATGAATTACTGTGAATTGAAATTCAAATGGCTTGTTGCATATGATTAGTAGACACCTTTACTGAGTGCTGCTGTTTTGGTATTTTTAGAACTTCTGGGATTTAGGGGAGATTAGTGTACAAGTTTTTGGGAATCTGGGGAACTTCTGGGATTTGGGGGAAATTCTTCTAAAAGTTTCTGGAAATCCGGGGAACTCCTGGGATTTTGTGGAGATTTTTGTCCCAGTTTTTGGAAATCCGGGGAACTTTTAAGATTTCAGGGAGACTTGTCCAAGTTTTGGAGAATTCTTAGGCCGGTTTTGTGTCTAAGGGTGGTGTCCTTGCTTAGTGAAGGTGTCTCGGATAAACACCAGGTGTCTCTGCTAAATTCTTGCAAAGTATCACCTAACAACCTTCCAGGCAATATTTAAAAAAAATAATGGTGGATATTCGGGAAAACGCGTCGAAGTAATGAAAATTTAAATGATAACAAAAACAAAATTTCAAAAATTGCTTTTGTTTTCTGTACATTTCTAAAATCAAATAAACGTGAGAGTTTTAACGCGTTCTAACGCTTATTTGACGTTTTCTTACAGAATACCGAACATACATATGTTGTCAGTTTTCGATAAATGGCAATACTAAACCGGAATACAGATTTACAAGAAACGAATGTAACGGCGTTGTCTTGTGTTGTGATTATGATTTTTTTTGGTCAGAAGTTTCTACAGTAATCATTATTTTCGGTTCCTGTTCAAAGCAAGTCGCGACAAAATCGTTTCGATTTATTAGTCCCCTTTTACATATGAGACATTTCTTGCCCGACAGAAAAAAATTTATAGGCGAGGAGAAGAAAAGGTAGAGTGTAGTACACGACTATCTGTACTGGACATTTTCGCTTGTTTTCTACTTTTCGCAATACATACGCACAGCAAGCAAATAAAGCCACAATACTAACACAAAACACACATAAAGTAAACAAAGCGGACATTTCTTGACGAAGTCTTAAAGCTTCAGGCAAGTTCAATAGAGAATGGAAAAAACGTCCGACAAGAAATGTCTCATGTGTAAAAGGGGACTTACCAGTAATCCATGTCCTCGGGATCGGACCAAACTAAATCACAGAAAGCACCTTTGTATGGAATTTCTCTATTGCGCTCTATGGTTCGTATTTGATCAAGAGTTATTATATCAGGACTTAAACCTCCGTGAACGCAAAGTACTTCCTCATCAATTATCTAAAAATATGGTATGTAATGAGCAAATACAAATTGAAGGTAGGCTTGATATTTACAGCTGCTATAGTTAATAAATCAAATACTTTACAGCAATATTTCCATGCATTAGCATTGCCATATTTGCTAAAGCACTCATCATAGAAACCATACACCTTGGTTATTTGACGCGATTCATGATTGCCTCTTAATAGAGTAATACGATCCGGATAGCGAGCCTGCAGAAAATGGATACTAAATTAATTTGCATAAATATATATGTGCACTTTCAATTTTCCATTTACCTTTAGAGTTAGCAATCGTGTTAGCGTCTCCAAACTATAATAGCCACGATCTACAAAATCGCCCATAAATATATAATTAGTGTCGGGTATTGGTCCACCGGTACGAAAAAGTTCTTCCAAATCATAAAACTTAAAATCAAAAGGAAAGCGTGAGAATTTTTTCCGCCCTCGTTTTATACAAAGATCGATCAAGTCCTAGTGCTTACCTGGCCATGTATATCACCACATACTGTAACTGGAGTGCTCACTGGTTGTATGTTTGATTCCTCTAAAAGTATTTCACAAACAAGACCACACAATTTTTTTAAATCATTTTCTGGCAAATATTTACATTCCTTCACTATTTCAATCCATTGATCTAATTCACCCATTATATTTTACAAAAAAATAATACGATATTAATTAATAATAATTATCGGTAATGTGCATAGATTCCAACAAATTTTACAAATGCTTCTTCTCTTACGAATTCACTTAGCTTCAGTCACTAGAGAATGATACCAAACTATCAGAGATATCTAGTTATTAAAACGTACGGCGGTTAGTACTTTTCAATTTGATCAAAACAGGACGTTTTATGGGCTGTTCACATATTACGTAACGCTATTTTCTGTTTTTGACCCCCTACCCCCTCGTAACGCTTTTTTAATTCTAAGTATTAATTATTTAATACGTAATTAATCTTCAACCCCCTCCCCCCAAGAGCTTTACGTAATATATGAATAGCCCTTTATAGTATGTTTCCACCAACTTTAAATTACGTAATTTAGGTAAATAACTTCAAAGTGTTTACACCGAGCTTGTGAGTGATTTGGTGTTCGAATTTTCGTAGTCAAATGATGCACTAATTTTATAAGGTGTGAGAAGCAGCTGTAATTAAACTTTTCCATACCCTACGTCTACACCAGACTACAAAGACTTGTTACGGATTAGATAGTTTATACTGAACATTTTTAAAAAGCGTTACGAAGGGGGGTGTATAAAACCACCTTACGTAATATGTGAATAGGCCCTTAGTAAAAAAGAGATATTTTTATGATATTTGTGATAAAATTCTTTCTAATAAAGCAATATTATTAAAAAGCACCTTTTAAAATTGCTTCGTTTTTGAAATCGATTTCCATCACATACCTGATTATTTCTAGACTCAGAGCTCAAATCGTCACATCCGTACGAAAATAAGTTACGTGATACGTCAATCGTATAACCTGAATGGGATTACTGTACGTTCACGTGTCATAATCAGAATTCTGCGATCAAATCGTCACATCCGTGAACGTACAACTCGTCACTTAAAAATGCCATTTTCGGATTATGACACACGTGAACGTACTGTAATCCCATAAAGTGTATACGATTGACGTATCACGTAATTCATATTTGTACCAAGGCGAATTCAGTACCAGGTAGCCCTATCATCACAGATGATCATCAGCTGATTACACCCAATCAGTCAAACTCTACATAAGAAAAGAGAACAACTTTAACCCGAACGTCAAAGCACAAATAAAAATAGTCCTACACCTACTTTGTATGTGTGTTGTTTTGATGATAAGGCCACTTGATATTAATTCACTTTGATTTGTACGATTGCCGATACGATCACGG
This sequence comes from Panzeria rudis, assembly GCA_956483635.1. Taxonomy (NCBI): domain Eukaryota; kingdom Metazoa; phylum Arthropoda; class Insecta; order Diptera; family Tachinidae; genus Panzeria; species Panzeria rudis. Next base: position 46,269,620 of record OY101448.1, on the reverse strand, counting down.
ATGTGACGATTTGAGCCCTGATTTTAAAATAGTGTTTGAACCTACGATTTACATTTAAGTATGTGACGACTCGACCCCTGAATGTGGAGCTATCCGTTCACTGTGAATATTCATAGAAAGTGTAGTTGTAAATATCATTGTATGAATCGAGTGGATTTTAACTTAATTGAATTTTAATAAAAATTACAATGAATTATGTATATTTGAATATATTTATTTAAACAGTAAATAAATAATGAATTGTGGTTTGTGTTTTAGTCCTCTGAGAAGGACTAAAGCCTTCAACATTTTCGAAGACATGCTTGATGACACCATTCGCTTGATGGACATTATAGAACGATATTTACAGATGAAGGTAGGTTTTAATATGGTTGAAGAGATAGGAAATGGGTCTAAATGCGAACGAAGAAAAAATGCAATTACAATCTTTCTTATTTATTCCATCGATTGCAAATACATACTTACTTTCCCCTACAAGATAAAAACTGCCGAGTCTCAATCATCTTTAATATGTCAATCGTGCTATACGCACTTGGATTACTTCCACAAATTTGCCTTGTTTATTAAGGAGAAACAAGAATTAATAACGCATGATATACCGATAATAAAGTTGGATGATTCGGACGAAGATGAAGATAAGGATGTAGGGTACATTAGAGATACCGATGTATTAGTGGAGTTTAAAACTGAAGGTGATGTGCTGACGGCGAGCAACGAGATGAATCTACCCCAGGATGACCTACTAATGGTCAACGATTCCGTGCATGATTTTCATAGCAATAGCAGTTTTTATGTGGATCATAGTATGTCTATGACAAGTTTTGAACAAATGCCTTGCCTTGGTGGGCACGATATATCGAAGTAAATTAAAATTTCAAATATAAATAACATTTAAATAAATGTATGATTCTTTTATACATTCAAGATCTAAAACATCTGCGAAAATTCCAAGAAAAACACCTTATAAAACGCATACACCAGAAGACCGCGCAAGAATTGTAGAGGCGGCAAACCGGGGCGATGATTGGTCAGCTTTAGCATCCGAACTTGGGGTTAAATATAAAACGGCATACACTTGGGTTTCCACCAGCCGCAAAGAGATGTTTATGAAGAATGGCAAAAATAATACAACATTTAAGGAGAAGGAAATTGATGCTATCGTACAATGGATTGAGGAGAATCGACAAATGACTTTAAAGGAAATTGTGTCGAAAGTTAAGGCGGTTATGCGCAAAGAGGTTTGTGTTTACTTTGTTGAGGGCAGTCTAGAGGGAAGACTTTATCGTCATAAACGTTCCCTTGATTATCATCCACAATTAATGAATACCTTAGAAAACAGAAAAAGACGTTTAGAATTCGTAAACACTTTAAAGTATTATATGGATTTGAGGAAGACCGTAATTTGGTTAGGTGAAACCAATTTTAAAATGTTTTGTCGCCGTGGCAAAGGGCGATTTAACACAAATTCAACTTTCGCAACATTTGATCCAACGATTTACGTAATGGGAGCCATATCAGAGGATGGTGTTATTGGAATCCAACGCAGCCGAGATCGAATAAGACCCGAAGACATATTTAAAAGTTGTTCGAAAGCTAAAACTAAAAATCTAACAAATTTGGTAATTGTGTGTGATAGTGATTATTGTTTTTCGGAACTTGATGAATATTTCAATAATTCTGAAGTAACTCTGCTTTTGTTAAGTCCATACTCATATATGCTAAATCCAATGGAAACCATTTGGAACGACATAATGTCAAATGTTAAGTGTAATCCGAACATGTTAAACAACAATACAAATGACGTGAAAGAACAACGTTTAGTAATCGCTGAAAAATGTATCGATCAAGTTATATCCAGAATATCTGCAGAAGATTGCAACACTGCTGTTCAAAATTCTAACAATTATCATGATGATATAATAGATTTGAAAGATATGCCAATTAAATAACTTTAAAAAAGTGAAGAACAAAAAATATTTATAAGTTATTTATATATGTATTTGTAATTTAATGTAAGACAAAAAGTATTCTCTAGGTTTAGACACTTAAAATAAAATAATGTATTTAATAAAATTTAGTACAAATTATTTAAATAATTTATATCTTTTCGTGTGTGTTTTCGCACTTTTATTAATTTACTTATATTCGCCCCTATTCATTCGAAATGAATATGAAGTATATTTTTATGGCATTATTGATATAAAAAATATTCATGATCCAAATCACTCTGTCGGTTTTGCAAACCAATATTGGTTTTTAAGTAAATTTTCTTCTATTTTTGACAGTTCCGGTCAACCAGGAGAATTCATTTTGTGTTAGTTGTATTATTAGCACCACCTGTAAAATTGATTCGCCATGAGCAGAAACGTAATTACGGACAATTGACATGAATTTAAAACCAGGGTTAAAACAAATAAAACCAACAAACCAGTTTTCATTGCTCTTTCCGGTTTTTATGAAATTTGTTACGAATGCATCTGGCATAACTAGTATTAGTAAAAATTTTTCCCTCAATATACATTCTGGTTCGTGAAATATAGTTATTTGAAAATTTATGAAAAAAGGATAGATAGGCAACTAGTCTGAAGCAAAAAGCAACTAGTATAGTTCCAACTACATAACAGTTACTTTGTCTGCAGGGTAGCAGTACGAAATACACAAACAACTTTGTCTTATTAGTTTTTTTGTTGTTCTTCACTGTATTCAGGCAAGTGCAAAGCAACAACAAATCTATATATGAAATGCTTTTTTTCTTTGTATGCATTGGTTTTTACAACAAAAAATATTGAATAAAAATTAGTTTTTCTGTGAATGTATTGGTGTTTGCTCTTCCATAAGAAACTTTTGGGCACGCCTGTCATAAACTATGAAGTGGTTGTTGAACATGGTGGTGTTACCAGTATTTATTATTAAATCACAAAATAATTAAAGTTGACTTTTGCATACTCACGTCTTGAGAGAAGAATAGAATTAATTTTTTCCGCTAACTTGTATGTAAATTGAAAACTTTAGTCGTTGTCTGCAAAACTAGTTTTTTTCAAGTTATGACGTAGTTTGAGTAAATGAGCGATGTCGTGAAATTGCCTTTATTTTTGACATAACCTTCTATTGCATGTTATACTTAAATTTTTTTTATTACTCACTTTTTGAAGTTAAATAAATTAAAAATCGAAAGACGCTCCGTCACTAAATTAACAACTTACAAAAACGTAGCTACGATCGTAATGCAGAATATTCACAACGAAGAATATCAAAGTTGCCAAACGGAGTAGATTTCAATTCGGATCGAAATGCAGAATAGGGGTAAAAATATACATATTTATTACATTATGTTATTATTATGTTTATAATAAATTTATTACGACGAAAGGGATCGATTGAATTCATTAACCATTCTCAACACGTATTTATCTTTCTCTTCCATTTCTTTTTTCAATAAAGCCCGCAATTCTTGCAAGTTCGGCATTGAATTGCAATCACGAATATTAAGCAAAGTTCGAAAAACTTCATCCCAAAGACTTTTGTTTATATAACGCGGAACATGCGTTTTATGCATCCAAAAACCTCGTGAATTTTTCTCAATGTCCATATATTTTCCAAAGAGCAATACGTGTATAACACCGGCTAGTCCATATAAATCTACTTGATAAGTCCATGGACGTCTTTCACGCATTTCAGGGCAATTGAACGACTTGTCGATGTGTACAATGCAAAATGTTTGTCCTTTTTTAAAAAGTTTCATATCTATCGATACGCCAAAGTCTATCAACTGCAAGTGGCGGTCTGTGGGTGGATACGTTAATCTAAAAAAAAAAACACATATATATTTTAAGCAATCTCGAACCATTATTGGTGCAAAATATTTGACATACTTGCTCATAAGTAAAAAGTTATCGGCCTTCACATCTGCATGAATTATGTTAACAGCATGCAAATGATCCATTATTTCCAGCAATTCACTAGTCAACAACATTACCACATACTCATCCACATTTTTCATAGTATGTTTTTTTATTTTATTGCACACAGTAATAAGTGAACCGTACTCGGAAAATTTTGATATAAGTATGCTGGAGTTATTGCCAACAAGACCATAATCCACACTCATATATGCCTGGAGCTTAAAAATTATAAAAAAAAATATTTTATTTGCGAAAATTAACCTTCTGTTTAATTGTTATTACCATTTCATCAGCTCTTATGCGTTCCTGTATTTCTAAGCATATATAATATTCCCAACAATTAGGTGGCTTTTCTTGTTTCATTGCCACCAGTTTATTAGTTCTCGTTTCTTTTCCACTGAAATTTTTTAATGTTATTCAATATTCCCCCCTATTATGAAAGGCGACGTCGACATCACATGAACACGACAGTAAACAATTGTCACTTGTCTACTCAACTGCTATTGACAGTATCTTACTCTTTTCTGAAGCTTATGAAATTAGTCCAGCATGTTATTTCCCCTTATTCCGTAACTTTTTGTCCACGTCATGTGAAGACAATACCAAAAAATTGGCACTTGTCAACCCGCTGACGACAAAAGTTAACTACTATTAACAGCCTCTTTCCATTTTCTATGCTTTAGAGAATAGTAAGTCGCTATCAGAAATAGTAAATTGTTGTCGACGACAAGTAGAAATGTGCCAATTTTTTGGTATTGTCTTGACGTGACGCCGGCAAATAGTTGCGGAATAAGGGGGAATATTAATCAATTGTTGTCGACAAAGAGTAGACAAGTGGCAATTTTTGATGTCGTGTTGATGTGACGGTGACGTCGCCTATCACAATAGGGGGGATTATTTAGATACTGCATTGGCTTCTAATCAGATTTTAATTGGACTTTAATTACGTTATTTGTAAATTCCTTAAGGTTGCTTGTGAGTGATTCCACGTAAAACGACCCTATGCAAGGAAAACATGTCTCATTTTTAATAAAAATCTCTCAATTGATATTTTTTAGAGAATGACAATATTAGAAAAAATTTAAAAAAAAATGTACTATTCAATATTTTTTAATCAATTTGAGGCACTTTTAAATGCCATGCAAGAAACATTTTGCTCTCCCTCTTTGTATATTTGTTTAGTTTAGTTTCTTCGAATTTTTAAATTTTCGTACTAGGTCACACCCCTTTCATTTTAAAAATAGTTTTTTTTATAAGAAAAATAATTTTTTGTCAAACAGTAAATACATAATACAATTATTTTTATTTATTTACTTATTTATTTACAATTAAAAGCATTTTGAACAGATATCTATACGAAAATTATTGTGTACCTTATAGTCAAAATTTTACAGAATTTATACTGAAAGTCATAATTCTTTAAAACTAAGATTTGTAAGGTCACAACCGTCGCATCTTTCTGACGACCATTCTGATCAGAAATCGTGTTCTATCAGTGTCTACCCGTTATTCAACGACTTTAAGCTTAATGTCCTTGCCAGTCGCGACGTTTTTTTTAAGTAAAAAATTTTGTATTCCTGATTTATAACAAAAAATGTGTGTAAAATGGTACACTCGGCTAAATGGAATTAATCTTGTAATGGTAATTTCACTTTTATTGAATGATTTTTTTCCGCACCCAGAGAACCAAGCAATAACAAAAATTCGACAGTGGTTGTTAAGCAATATTGAACGTATTCCAAAAACAGGAACATTCAAACTTATATCAAATGAAAGCTTGAAAGGACCTCTATAAAATTGTATATACATATTAGTGATGTTACGAATATCAATTTTTAATATTCTCGAATACGAATATCTGAAAGAATATTCGCCGAATACGAATAGGAATATTCAATCTAAATACATAGTTAGTGCCACTTGATATTTCAACTTTAATTGAAAGAAATCCAACATTTGCGTCAATAACAATAAATTGAGAAAAACTGTCACAATACTATATATTTAGCATTATTATGATGACTGAATTTGAAATTATTAACTTAGCACCTAAATGTCACTTTTTTAAATATTGGTGGAAAGTAAATTAGGGAATAACACAACGGGACCTATAAGGACCCAAGTGGGCTGGTTTTAATCTTTAAACTGGCAACCTGTACAACCTAAGCTTTACAAATTAGGGAAAATACGAGTTTCATTTTTCCTATAGCCAGGCAATATTTAGTGACACCACCAGCAAGTGTTCCGTGCGAGCGAATGTTTAGTGGTGCGGAGCTTATTTACACACCGCGCAATAGGCTTGAAGGAGAAGACTTCAAAACTTTTATTTTTGAAGTTCAACATTCCTCTACTGAGCTTTGAGTATTACTTCAGCATGATTAATTAATTTATTTAACAGGACTTTACTTTTTAAATGCCATGTCGTTGTGAAATACATACATTTTGTTACTTTTTTCTTTACTAAAAAAAGATTATTATTTTCCGTAGAGACAAAGAGTTCCTTTAAGTAAAAATTATTAAAAATTAATATTATTTGCTTAATTTGCAGTATTTTTTATGTATCATTTTTTGGAACGTATTTACAAAATATTCGGGAAATATTCGTTTGAATTTGGCGAATACGAATATCATGAAAGAGGCGAATATTCGGCGATTCGAATACGAATATTCGTAACATCACTAATACATATTTATGTATACAGATATACATATGTATAAAGAAGAAAAACGGTAGTTAAACGTAGTCAGGCCAAAAATTATAAAAATTGCATTTAGTTCGCTCGCAGTGGGTTAATGGATTTGAAAAAATTCCATAGCAATAAAAGCTTATCTTGTACATTGGTAAACAAAATGTACGCTTAGAATGAGACCTACGGTTTTATTATTTTATGTTCGATTGGATAATTGTCTGAAGTCTAACAAATGTTGACTTTAGATGGCATTTTTTTACATATGGCTTGTCAGGTGTGTGGAACATATGTATGTAACTTCGCGTTATTTTGTCAAAATTGTCAATTTACCGACGGTTTATAATTTTTGCTTTCACACGTACATGTATGTTGGTTCCCCTCCCGATGTATAGATCCACTAAAGAGTAGTTTTAGGAAATTCAAATGCTAAGGGGGTAAAAACGGGTAAATTCGGTAGCCTTATATCTCCGGATCTAACTAAGGTAGACATAAAATTCCAAAAACATCATAAGGATCTACTAAGAAGGGATTTTAGGAAATTCAAATGTTACGGTCCAAAAAGGGCTAAAAACGGTTAAATTCGGTAACCTTATATCTCTGGATCTAACTAAGGTAGGCATAAAATCCAAAAAACATCATAATAAGATCAAAAAATAAGCGGACAGGTGTTTGGTACTCTTTTGAAATTTTTGCATTTAGAGACGAAAAAGGGTAGAAATATAATTTTGTTACTTTTTTGGTAATCCGTTTATCTCCTAAGATACTAAACATAGAAATGAAATTTAAAATGATTCTTCTCTCCTTCAGAAGACCTCGATGCGCTTAACGCAAGGAACAAGCAGAAAAGTAAATCGCCAAAACGAAAAAATCGCTAAAACAAAAAAAAAATCGCAAGAAAAAAGCTAAAACTAAAAAAATCCCAAAATTAAAAAAAACGCCAAAAGGAAAAATCGCCAAGCCAAAGAAAGAAACGCTTAAAGGAAAAAAGCACCAAAAGAAATCACCAAAACAAAAAATCGCCACAACGAAAAAAGTGCCAAAACAAAAAAGTCGCCAAAACTTAAAATATCGTCAAAAAACGAAAGTCACAAAAACAAAAAAAAACGCCAAAACCAATTAAAATCGCCAAAACTAAATATATCTTCTTAAACAAAAAAAAAGCGCCAAAACGAGAAAAAACAAATAAAAAATCGCCACAGCTAAGCAAATCGCAGAAAGTAGCCAAAAAATAGAATCGCCAAAATGCAAAAAAGAACACCAATACTAAAATAACGTGCTACCATATTTCAATTTATTCATTCATCTATAAATAAGCCAAAAATAGTTAATAAATATTTACTTAACAAAAGCTCCATATGAACAAAACGTAGAATAAAATATTAAGTTTAAAGTTACATACATATATAATAATGAATAATAAGTATAAAAAGTAATAAATAGGAACAAGAAAGAAGAGACCAAAGAAAACAAATTGCTAATTGTGTCAAAAGTGTAATAATGGCAATATAACTATAAATTATTATGTTGAAGATAAATTAAAATGTTTGTTTTAAATGTTTGATGCGATAATTCAAATGATCTAAGGCAATTGGGCAAATGATTAAAAATTCTAGCTACTCGTACATGAAACGAACGTTCCAAAATAGATTTTAATCTTGGAATCTGAATTTGACGATTACGGCTAGACCGACTGAAAGAAAAAAAAGAGATCAAAAAGAAAAAAAGAGAATAAATCGCAAAAAAAACAGAAAAAACCGCCAAACGAAAAAAGTGTCAATACTAAAAAGTCGCCAAATGTATAATATTGTCAAAAACAAAAAAAAAAACAAAAAAACTTTGAACGAAAAAAGTCCCCAAAAAATAAAAAGAACAAAAAATCTCAAAAACTAAAATAAATCGCCAAAAACCAAAAACATTGCCAATACTAAAAAAATCGTCATAACTAAATATATCTTTAAAAACAGAAAAAATCACTAAAACGAAAAAAATCCCATAAAAACGAAAAAATATCCCTGTTCAAGGATTGATATGCAAAATAAATATTCTTTATTGGAAGAAAATTTTTATGTAGGTTTGCCTGCTCATGTTTAAAGGGATAAAACATTAAAATTACATCGAAAATTAAGCGAACGGAATTATATTACTGTTTGAAGTTTTCGCATTTAGGGGGCGAGGGTAAAAATATAGTATTCATATTTTTTTGTAAAATATTTATTTCCTAAAGTAATAGAGATAGAAATTAAATTTAAATTGGATTCTTCTATGATTAAGAGGCCCTCAAATGCATTTAGGCACGAAAAAGGTCAAAATCAAATGTTGGTACTTTTTTGGTTTCTCATTTATGTATCTTCTAAAGTAATAAAGTTTAAATTGCATTCTTCTTCCCTAAAGAGTCTCTCAACGATCTACAAATCCATAAAAAAGTGACTTCGGAAATTAAAATTTTGAGGGGATAATAAGGGGTAAAACGGGTAAATTCGAAAAAGATTAAAATTAGATCGAAAAAAAACCATGGGATTTCTATACTTTTTTGAAATTTTAGTATTTAACGAGGAAAAGGTTAAAAATATAATTTTGGTACTTTTTTTGTAACCCATTTGTGTTCTAAAGTAATAAAGCTAAAAATAAAATTTAAATTGTATTCTTCTCCCGTAAAGAAGCACTCATACATGCTTTTTTCTAATAATAATTGATCATTTTCCTACATCTGTAGTGCAATTCACAAACTTATTTTAACGCTAAACAAGACGTTTAAAGAAGTTACCACCAAAATTATTGCTTTTACTATTCGTTAAACTTTTAAGCACTACTAGCTGCGTTAATTAAACGGCAATAATTTTTGTGGTGTTATTGAATAGACAACAGTCGGCTGTTCAGTTAAAGCACGTCGTCTTTTGGCAAAACTCAAATAATTATTCGACAACAATATACGCACATATGAAATCTTTTATATATAAATAACAATATTTATATTATTTAAACAATTAATTTAACATTTATTTCTCAAAATGAAAGAAATTCATGAAAATATGTTCATGTACAAGCATAAATTCATGTGTTTTTTCCCCATTCCTCTTTGTGCTTTTCGTTTATTTTAATAGTGTTGGAAAGTGTTATGCAATTTTAGCAAAGGCCTTAACACGAAGTTAACGAATCAAATTAGCGTTCATGCAAACAGTAATTATTGGAGACAAAATTGCCTTCAATTTAAGCGTTAAAACTTAGTGAATTTCACTACTGGAGTGACACCATAGCGAGGTTCTAAGTGAAGTAGGTTGCATTGTGGGGAGTTGCACTGCAATTATGTAGCGAAGCACAACGGATATAGCTAGTAAATATATAAAGCGCTCTATACTTTTAAATGCTTTTTCAAACAAACTTGCACACTTTTGTTAATTCAATACAGCTGATGTCATATGCCTTGTCAGATGAAAATAGAACACGCTCTAATTGAAAATTTTTCATATGACTTTGCTTCTGTAAATGTCATCTGACAATGTTTCATACGTTTCACACGGCATGTATAACTTTTCCAGTGGGAATGGGAAATTTGACAAGTCAGATGTAAAATACATGTCGTCTAAAGTCAGCATAACCTTTTCCATCTGTCTGCTTATCCGCCATTTTATTTTGCAAAAACTATTTTATTTAACCACAAACAAAAAATTAATGCTATAGAATAAACTTACCAGAATACAGCTCCATATGCTCCTTCACCAATTAGTTTGATAACATCGAAACGATTACCGTTTATGTTGATTTCTGTAGCTGGCTTTAGACGTCGTATACAACCAACAAGTTGACAAGTTGGCAAACTTTTTAAATAACTGATTACATAGTGTTGTTCTAAGAAGGCGTTTATCAAATCAACATTAAACGGATTCACATTGGGATCAATAGACATATTTTCAATTATTTGATGTGTTTGATTAAAGTCGGGCTCTGAATGAACATATTCATTTTGGGCCGATGTTTCAAATGCATCAACATCATCCCAAATATGTACTTGAGGCTTGGGTGTTTTTGGTGTTTCTTTATAATAAATACTCATTTCATTATCATCGTCATTATATTTTTCGGGTGATTCTGAAATGACAATGGGGTGATTGTCTATTATAGGTTTTGGAAAGCATTTGGCATTGATCGCTTCTAACTCAGATGCGCTTAGTTCAATGCTTAAATTATTATTGCAAACCGTCTTCTTCTCAAAACTTTTGTTTGATTTTGTTGATTCCTCATGTCTCAGTACATGATTTTGAGTTCCTGAAGATGTTAAAGAATATGATGAAAGATCTTCAGATTTAATATGTAGGGAATTTTCTTGTATTTGTGTTTGTTTAACATTTTCAGAAACATAGGGCCCATGGTCTTGTAGCCAAGTAGAATTTTTTATCATGCTTATGTTTGTACCAAACATATCAGTTTCACAATTAAGTTCGAAATATTTATTATTATTATTATTACTACTACCAGCCAAACGTTTCTCTTTGCGGGATAGACTTTCTTCTGATGATTCTGCCGCTAGAAAATTTAATTTTGTCTCCTTATTAGTTGATATATTAACCAAATTAAAATAGTTGTCTGAGATATTTTTTTGATTTACTGAATTCTGCTTTAAGGACTTATTGAGAAATTTCAAACATGAATTGCTTTTAGTTGGAGGTGGTTCTTTAATTTCTGAAAAATCCTTCATGCATGTATCCATGAGAACATTTGTTAAATTTTTGCCGTTTTGTGCTTTTTGTGAAACAATACTGCGATTGGAAGTTTGCTTCCAGCTAATGTTATCGTCAATTTTATACTCTCCCAAGTCTGAGTTTGAACTCAGTGTAATGGACGGTTGCTTAGAAGGTTGGTTTAAATATCTGGGTTCCATAGACTGTGATGATTTAATAATAGATTCGTTACTTTGTGTTTCAGAAATATATATTGGTAAGTTTCGTGAATAGTTCTGTTCCGGTTTGGTAGACTTGATTTGGGTTTTTTTAATTAACGAAAATTCTGGTGAAAGAGATTGATTATTTATAGTTCTATGTTGGTTTTCAGATTCAACTTTCTTTGTTTGAGGTTGAGAATCTTCAATTACTGAGATATCAGGTATAAATGAGTCCCTAAAACAAGATTTGCTTTTAGGTTTTATTTTGCTTTGTGCCAATGCCGGACTTTTCAATGAAAAATCTGAAAAAAATAAGTCCTTCGAATTGGTAGGATGCTTGCTTTTGAAGTAAGGTTGCAACTCGCCTTCAAATAGAACTGTTGGTTTTGAGATTGATTTTGTTTTTTGAATTACTGGTGTATTTTTTTCACAAAAGCGTTTAGGATCATATATTAAAGGAGTGCGATTATTTGCTGCAGTTCGAATGTGAGATATTGAACTTCGTTCCATTTGTTTAGTAGATAATTGTTTTACTGGTTTGGGTGGAGTCTGACCAAAAAATTCAAAAGAAAGCTCTTGATTCATGTTTCTCTGTTGGTTTTTTTCTATTTCGAGTTCTGTTTTCTCATTTGCAAAATATGTCAGTTCAGGTGGCGCTAACATAAATTTGGATATTGTTCCTGTCTTTTCTTCAGGGAATTTTATTGCTTGTGGGGGACTTATCAACATTTTCGAGATATTCTCGGTTTTGTCCTCTTCAAATTTGTTTTGTATTAGTGGTTCAAACATCATTTTCGGTATTGTTTCTGTTTTATCATCTTGAAATTTAACTTGTTGAGAAGTAATGAGCATTTTAGGAATAGTTTCAGTTTTATCATCTTGAAAACGTATCAGCTGTAACGTTTTAAATACATCGTTAGTAGCAGTATCTTCCCGTTCTTCTAGACGTGAAAAATTACCAACCTGTCCCTGGTCTTTTTTGATGGAATCTTCAAAAATAGGAAAATGTAAGCCGCCATTTCCACATTTATTTTGTAATCTCATGGCCCCTGGCGTTTGAATAATATTTTCTGAAGGTTGTGTCTTTGATGCATTAGTAGCAGTATCTTCCTGTTTTTCTAAGCGTGAAAAATTACCAACCTGCCCCTCATCTTTTTTGATGGAATCTTCAAATATAGAAAAATCTAAGCTGCCATTTCCACATTTATTTTGTAATCGCATGGCCGCTGGTGTTTGAATATTTTTTTCTGAAAGTTGTGTCCTTGATGCATTAGTATCCGTATTTTGAATTTTCAGGCTACTCATCATCATAATAGCAGATGATTCACAACTTAACTCCTTAACAGTTTCTAAAATAGTTTGAGGTCGATTTGTACCAGTATTTGTTGTCGTTTGAACTTGACATTCTAGATCGATTTCGGGTGAACTTAAAGTTGATTTCGTAGTAGCACCTGTGGTGTGAGTTCCTTGAGTTGTTCCATGTTCAGAAGTTTCTAAAATAGTAGATAATTGCTGTCGAGGTGGAGAGTCAGCAGCAATTGGTGGAGTTTCAGGCGAATAATTTTGATTTTCAGAGACACAGTTTTGATTATAAGTGAGGTCTTCTTTTTCTTCTGATATTGTCGATTGGGGTAATTCTTTCAAAATATTGCCAAATTGTTTTTGTGGTTTTGATTTAACAATTGCTTTAGGAGTGCTAACACTTTGAGCTTTTATACATATATTAAAAGTTTGTGTAGAACAAGATTCTTCTGGATCAAAAAATGCACCAGTTCCACAACCAAACTCCGTTTTTACCATTGAGTTTGGACTTTGCTTACCTAAATTGTCATCGTCAAATATTTCAAATGGTAATTTATTAGACACCACAGCTACCGGAGTAGAATTAGGAATAGGCAATGCCGGTGTTTTAAATTGGAAATCATTTTCATGCGGTACAGTTTTCATGCCGCTGAGCTCTACCGAACTATCATCTATAACTATTTCGAAAGGTTTTGCTGATACTGCATCACTAAAACATTTTTCAGTGACGACTTTTGGCTGTAATTTGGTTTCACTTGTGTTTGGAATCAATAACTTTTTTGGAGAATTCTTATCATTCAATGAAAGCTCAGAATCCAGCGGACGAATTTTATTTTCTATATTTAATGCTTGAGATGCTTCTTTTTGACTGTTATTTTTATTAAAGCCATCTAGTTTTGATTCAACTTCGTCTTCAACAGTTTTTGCGCCCGCTAGGCAGATTGAAGTGGTTGGTGGCGACAACTCACCCACTGTGGAAAGTTTTTCATGTTTTTCACTCTCTTCCTGCAAAGCCGACAATTTATTTGAGGGTTTTAATATTGAGTGAGCCAACGATTTTCGCAACGGAAAGAAGCTTTTCCTTCGTTGTATTTGTTCACTTGTTTTGCATATGGTCTCATCCATATCTGCGCTTTCTCTAATCGTTATGTTACGTTTCATGCGCAAAGCTGAAATTTCTTCAAATTGACGTTCAATTTTGTGTTCTTCGTTATAAATTTCTTCAAAGGCAACTTTGAGACCAGGTAATTTTTCTGGTATAAAAGATTCATCCATTGAATTAGGTGTTTGAGGCTTCGATTTTGTAGCAAAGTGTGGATACAATCGTATATTGTATTTGGCACCATTATCCCAGTAATCATCCCGTTCCTTTGTAAAGTTATTTTGAATGCCACGTTTTTTTATTACATTATAGGCCCTGAGCTCTTCTGGTTGAAACTCCATATTCGGTCTCGGATACAATTTACATTTATTATATGCTGGTAATGTGTTTACATCTGGTATTTCTTCTGTGGTGACCGGAACAATCCATCCTTTAATAGGTTTAGAATTGGAACAAAAGTTCGGAGGATATATGAAAGGTTTGTCAAATTTAATTTCATTGTTTGCAATAGGTATGGGTGGAATGCATGGGTTTCTAATATCCTCATAAGTATCTTCATGGATCTCAAATCCTAATTCACTAGTTTTTGTTGAACTGCCAAAGAGTTTTGCCTTCTTGCTATTGTAAGCTTTATTCCAGGGTCCCGGTTCTTTTTGATTTTCTTGATTTCGTGCTGCATCTATTATGGAACGCACAACAGATTTCCCTATTTCGATAGACGAAGTGGCATCATTTGAAGGTGTTAAATTAACGTTGGGGTTTTCATTTTCATCCTTAAGAACTTGAACTAGTATATTTCCACGCTGAGATGATGTTGAAGGCAAATCAATCTAAGAGGCAATAAATAATAAATTACGGTGTTAGACAATTTGTATTTACACGTAGTCTTAAGCCACTAAGTTCTCTACGTTTATAAAACAAAAACTTGGGGTCTTTTGTCTGATATGTCTGTTAACTTGCGGCACATGTTTGGTCAAGATATATTTTAAAAAATCCTTTTTATATTGTAATAAAATTAGACAAAACGTTCGATCACAAATTTCTGTCACAACAATTTGCGTACAGCGAAAAATCCATGCAACATATGCACGAAAACGTTCGTACGTATTCGGTGCTGTGAGAGAATCCGATCTTGTCGGTATTGGATTTGAAAACGACAAAAAAAAACACTTTGGTGTCATGAAATCCAATCTTGTCGGTTGTATGTTCGAAGTAGACTTAGTGTCGGTTTTAGGTGTCACAGAAACCAATGTTATCGGTTTTGTTATTGGAAATAAACCAAACAGCTAAGAGCTGTCGCTTTTGTTATTGGAAATATATAAAGTAGCTAAAATCGTCTTTCTTTATTTAATTTTTTTCTACAGTAGGATATTTGGTAAAAATATAAGTAAATGAATGCTAATTTTACAAAAATTAAATAAATAAATATGTAGTATATGCTTAATTTTTTTATTCTCAAAAAGGGAAAGCACTCAAATAACAGCAAAAACTGTTTAATTATGGAATTCTTTAAAAAGTATTCAGACATTGCTAGCCGATCCATAAAGCGCTATAAGCCATCTACAGTTGGCTTTCGCAATATGTAGCTGGCTGAATTACTAAATTGCCCAGGTCCAACACAAAAGGATGTATGTGAATGGATAAAGGTAAGCCACCGCTCCATAACATTGAGCTTATCATCTAAAACATCCTAGAGTCGTTTCCAACAGGACCCTTCAGCTAAACTCGCAACGAAGATGTAAGTTGCAACAATGGCGGAGTCTTGAAACGGGAAAGGTGTTGTTTTATTGTCTAGGATGACACGGAAATCGCCAAAGCAACTTTAAATATGAACGCACGACATAACAAATGTACTTACCCTGTCTCCGGCTGCTCAAGGGGATTGTAACAATCTCGCTTAATGCTTATTTTCACGTTTGCTCAACCCTCTTCCTCTATAAGCAAATATGCCACATAAGCAGTACTCATCTCATTTATTTATTTTTATAGTAATTTATGTATTTCTTTTAATAAAAAAAACTCAATTAAAATTGTAAACAATTATACAGATGTAAGTAAACAACAGCTGATTCGACTTGAAACCGACTTGGTTTCATGACACCAAATGAAACCAATATTGGTTTGCAAGACCGACTTGGATTCTATAACACTATTACGAAATATTTCTTAACTTCACACCACGAAATTCTTTCGAAAAATATACGAAAGTAATCAAAAATAAAATTTAAAAAAAGTATGGCTCAACCGGAGCACGAACTCGCAATCTTCATTTCTACTTATTTTATAAGACGTAAAAATTTGTTTTATAAAAAATAATTTTAATTTATTTTTTTATCTCAAATCTAATTTTAACAAGGAAAAATATTTACGAAAGGTTTTCGTTATTTTTGTAAATTTAAAACTATATTGCCAATTTTTTCGTAATATGTACGAAAGTTTCGTATATTCTACGAAAAAAGTAACTGCGAAAGTTTTTTTCGTAATATGCTGCATATATTATTTTCAGTGTATTTTTTTGTTAAGAAGAAAAAATGTTTACGAAAAGTTTTCGTTACTTTCGTAAATTCAAAAAAATATTTACTAATTTGTGTTTGTAATATGCACGATAGTTTCGTATATTCTAAGAAAAAAGTAACTACGAAAGTTCTTTTTTCGTTAAATGTTGCATGGATTATTTTTAGTGTACTTAATAATAAATTCAATAAATGTAAATGAATACTTTACTGCAGTAACCATGTAAGCCACAAACAAAAATGCCAGGCCCACTATAACGACACGATTCTTTCTTTCGCACAATTACGTTTAAAACAAAGACAAAATGTAAAATTTGGTTTTTGTTTTAAATGTAATTATAAGAAAGAAAAACTCGTGTCGACATATGCTAATTTTAAAATTGTGTGGCTTACACTAGGAATTAAAGGGCTCAATATACAGTGGCGAGCAAATATGAGAGCATGTTTCAGTATGTGGCCTTTCTGATAGTAAGGGTTTTCACGATAGGTAGTGCAGTGTTCAAACGATGGAAATGTGTGCAAAAATGCAACACAACAAAAAAAATATACGTATTTGCAATTTGCTTCATTTTACTTCGTTTGCACAAAAAAAAACCTTGACCAAAAATGGCAACTAAGCAAATATTAGTTGCAAATAACATCAGCCGCCATATTGTTTTTTTAAGGGAAAAATATGTATTTATACAATGATTTTTAAATTTTATTTACTAATTTGAATTTAATAATTTTTTTTAAACATAATTTAATAATTAATTGGTGGTTTGTATGTTGTTAATATACTTAAAAACAAAATTATAAACAAAGGTCAATGCTGCCAGATTTATTACACCAAATTAGCAGTTTGTAGTGCCGCCCGACCATTATTTTTAGTAAATGAGCTGTTTGTTGAAAGTTAAAATATAACAGAATTAAAAAAGTCGTTCACGATTTACTATGTATAATATGCACAGCAAATTTGCACAATCACCATCGTGAACACCCTTATTATTAAAAAATACGTAATAAAGCTTTTTAAAAATAGTTTTTCATTATTTAATTTCTTATTCAGTTCTTAACAAAACTGTAGTCAAATTAAAACAAAAACTAATAAATTCAGGGTGAACGAGAGTACAAAAACATTAATAGACTTTTATTATGTACTAACAATCAGGGTTCGGACTTTCATGCAACTAAAAATGAATTATAAGCGCTTAACAAATGCACCTAAAAATAAAAAATATGCGCCAAAGTATGCATTTACCCACGAACAAAGCACCGCAACTAAAATAGTATGGAAATATTTCTTAAATTTTTTATTATTATTTGACCCTGTTCTGTAAACCGAATCGGAGTAAGTTTCTCGTTTTCCAAAAATAAACAATGCCCTCATTGATGTACATATTTTAGATCGTATATAGTAAATTAATTTCAGATATATTTTAACCTCTAAATTATATGAAACTGCAAAAAAATCTGAAAGTTTGGTATTAGTGGATTTGATTACTCTAAATCGAGCGTTTTAAAATCGACTCGATCTATAGAACAGTCAGGGTAATAGTTCGTATAGTAAAACTAAAAAACTATTTATTTAAAACAAAAATCTGTAAATTTTTACCCTAAAAAATCCGAGCTACTTATAGTAGACTACTGTTTACTAAAGCCTAGCAAGATTACATTCATTTATTTGGCTGTACACTAAGAAACCAACATTCATTCAAATATTAAACGCTCAATGAGAACGAACAGAGTAAATGTTATCAAAACACAAGAGTGAATGAAATGCCTGCAAAGCATCTCTGTTTCGTATATGTATAAGACTCATTTGAAAATACTAAACCATAGCAATGTTCGGTCGCAGTTATATTCAAACACAAAAAATCAAATATTATTTGAGTGTTAGCTTTTCTTAGACTAACTAAAAGCTAACCACAATGTAATCCAGAATGAAATCCAGACAATCAATTCTTAAGTTGAGTACATAATCGGATTTGGTGAGAGCCAACAACTTTGCTCTCAGCTATTTTGAAACTCATTTCAAGTTTATATTAACTTTTTGCTGTCATTATTTTAAATGGTACCTTAGCTGGGTGGTCAGCGCGTTGACTATAAAACGTGTGATACAAGTTCGAACCCCAGCAACATCTTTTTGCAAATATACTAACTACCAGGTGACTTAGATAAAGTCAACTTTAAGTTAGTTGAAAAGTAGTGTAGAGTAGGATAACTGACTACCGCCTAGGACATCTCAATGTTAAAATAGTTAGTTGTTTCCATTAGCAAGTAATGCAAGTGTCAGTCAGAACTAGTTGCGAAATAGTTAGCTTAAAGTTAATTAAAAGTTAACTACATTTCCGACAGGGCGCATACATAGATACTAGAGATGAGCGATATTTCAGTACCTGTGATTTAATCACTGTTTCTGAAAAATCACGATTCACAGTTGTGACAAAATAGGTCAAGTAACTGCTACTTGCAAAATTGTTCTTTTCTATTTGTTACATAGAGAAAATTATGATATTTCACTGTTTGTGTGGGTAATAACGTTTTTTTTATTTACGTACAATAACAACAAACGATTAGTGTTGCTATTTCTTGTTATTACTTTTTCTTCTTCCTTATTAGGGCCATTATTATAACTTGCCAATAGCTAAAGTTAAGCTGTTATCGGACAGATAACTCGTTTTTCATTATTATAAGTAGACTTTAGGCAAAATCTTGTTCTTCTTGTCTTTAAATTTAATGTGAGGTTTATGCTATTGGAGCTGCCATAGTTTTTGAAAGTATTCAAATAAAAGAAACATGAAACAATTTTCGAGCATGGTTTTAGGAGGAAAAATAAAAAAAAAATGTTCCCTTTGCTGTGTGTATTAAAAGTATTTTAAAAAGACGCCTAAAGGTAGTAATCGATGTTTGCTCTGGTATTGCCATGTTTTGAAATAAGATAAATTTTATTTTACAGGGAAGTTGTAATAACGAAAATAGTTACAGGTCACTGTATTCCTCATTTTAGCTATGGTTAACTTTTACAAATGCGTACTTTACAGGCAAGTTGTAATAATGGACCTTAGTTTTTCTTGTTATTAGTATTTCTTCTTAAAATTCAAAGTATATTTTAAGGCGTATTTAAATCTGCCTTGGTATAGTAAAGAACGACGTTTTTGTTGTAGATATTAGAGTCCGACCGAAACCAGTTTTTTGAAGCCGAAACCGAACCGAACCTAATATTCGGCAATAAGGCCGAATATTCGGCCGAATCCGAAACGTACCGAAACTTTTTAGCATTGACTGATATTGACTTTTTAAAAACTTAACAGAACTGAAATATCATTTACTTTATTAACGGCCCTTTTCACAATGTGATTAAAAGTTAACGTAGTCTTTAACGGCAAATTCGGCATACAAAACTCTCCGTTGAATTATACGTTAGCTTTTAACTGTACACTGTGAAAAAGGGCGTAAGAGTATTTCTACATTAGGGTGCCAGAAGTCTGAGCCCGTCGACCAGGACATTTATAATACATATAACAAACGAGTGTACAACAAAAGCTTATATATTCCAGGAACTAATCATATAAAAATGAACCGCAACAAATTTTTATTTTGATACATATATTTCAAATTGAAGTCCAACAATTAAACAATAGATACAAAACTTAGCATATAATTCATACATAAAAAACAATAAACAAAAATAAAAAATTAATTTAAAATTACGAGGGACGAAAATAAACACATGGACTGGCGAGGCGACCTGTGTTTATTTCATCGAGTAGTTGAAAGACGTAAGCCCCAGGCTTTGTGGAAATTTTTATATATTAGAAATGCTCACATTCATACGAAAACTTTGATTTTGATGGTAACTATAAATCACCACTATATTTGATATTATTAGAAATTTTAGAATTATATAGATTGAAAGTTCTTGTATTTGAATAAATATTCAAAAAGACTGAAATCGATTTATATAATTTTTGGCAAACAATTTCTAAGATAAAGTGAGGCGATTCCACAAAGGCTTTTCCAGTTTTAGTAGAATTAAAAAAAAATTATGATTCTCCCACATTTGTCTGCAAATATCGGACAAATATTTAGTTCCGTCAATTTAACAAACGCACATATTGATTAAGCCTTTTTGAGCTCTTCTGCAGAAACACCCAAGTCTTGGTAGGAATCAAACCTGCGACCTCCCAGTTAATAGCCTAGCACACTTTTCAGTACGCGGGTAACTAAACAAAATTTTGATTTTCCTTAGAAAATTAACTTTTGAAGGAATTCTTTATTCTACAGATTATTTGAAACTCATAAAACGAGTTGTTTTGGTACTCATATTAAGAGCGATTTAGCAAAAATTATAAGTTCGGACGAGTATTCATTCTGAAAATCATTTATATTCCACAGTCTTTTCCAGTTTTAGCAGAATTAAAAAAAAAATTGTTCTCCTACATTTGTCTGCAAATATCGTTAGGACCCTATTATGATTCACAACTCAACTAGGTTGAGTTGTCAATGCTACGACCCAACTCAACCATTTTTTTGTATTATGATTGACAACTAATTTTAGTTGTCTTCGAAAAAATGCTCGAAAAAAGGTTCTTATCTATACTCTCTGTTTTTTTAAACCATAGAAGCCATCACAAAATATTTTAAATATTTTTAGTTTTGGCCTATTTTTTCTTGAGATTTTATGTTTTATGGATATGGCAACAATATGGGTTGGCAAATGGGATAGATTGGCGCCTAAAAGTACCATTTCAAAAGTAATTAAAAGTAACACAATAGTCGAAATAAAAACCAAAACACAACTGATAAAAAAACTGAGACAACTGCTTTAATAAAGTTGTATTATATGATATGAATTTGACAACTACGACTCAATTATCAATTTAGTTGTGAATCATAATAGGGGCCTTAAATGTTACAATTTATATGTATTGATTTTTTAGATAATTAAATTTACATTGTTATACACATGTCAAAAAAAATAATTGTATTTCTATAATATTGAGTGAAGTTCATGTACATGTCTGGAATCATGTGTTTTTCGGCTTAAGGCTCGTTTATGTACTTTTCCACGATCATACTCGAAGTTAATCTCTGTTTTTGTGGGCGACAATGAACAAATTAGTGCTGTCAACATAATGAAATAATTAGGAGCCTAATAAAAATATTATGAAACAAGTCAAGAATACCAACGTTGAATAGCACTTTTTAACCTCAAAATTTTAGCTGTAAGAAATTTATTATTTGACATATTGTCATAATTTTATTTTAAATGACATTTATTTGCTGGAGTTTAAGCAATTGTCTATATGCAGCATTTCGTTGGTGCTTTACCAACTCATCAGTAGACTTCAAACACAATTTTGAACAGTTACAAACCCTTTATCTTATGTACAAACTTTTAAAAACCATTTGAGAGTTTACAAATATATAAATGATTTTCAAAAAATAAGCATAGTAGGCTTTGAAACTTATACAAAACCCAGCAAATAACCGGTTTTAATGCATACATCAACTAATCGTTTATGAATACGGGGAAAATTATATTTAGTTCAAATTCAACAATACCTAATATACAAACCTTAACTGTTCCAGGCGAAACACTTTTTACTGCCGAGCCTGTTCTTATGCTGCCGACTACTTGTTTGCGACGATGACCTCTGAGCGATGTTAAAGCGATACGTCTTTCATGCAACTGGCGATTTGTTTCCTGCCTAATGGGGTCATCGTCTTTATACATAAGGCGTTGAGCTACCAAAAAACCAAAATGTTGACGAGCTTCTTGTAGCTCTTCTAATGGCTGAGCACGACAGGATATGCCACGAAGGAATATTTCATCTGCCATACGTGTATTGCCTGCTAAATCATAACAATATGCCCATGCAATATAAAAATCTGCTATCATTGTGCCGATGCCTGCACTAAATAGCTGTTTATAACATTCAGCTGGATCCTTATGACTGTCAATCTTAGAAATAAAAGAAAACATTTTTGTTTTCATACACATTGTTCTCACGAACTACTGCTTTGCACTTACAAATTTGATATATAGCTTTATCATTCGCCTATCTTGTCTATACCTCTCGTCACTATCAAAGTTTGCTAAACATTTAGACAAAACTTCTTGTAAACCAGATTCTTTTCCACCAGAAGGGAAGCTTTGTTCGATCCATTCTATATAGTTATACCAAACTGATAAGGGATCATCTCCACTGTAATCATTTATTTCTTTTTCTAAAACCTTCCGCTGAGCTAATAACTCCTGGGAAGATTCTACTCTGAGCGAGGCATGTAAAATACTTGCATTCCGACCCTGCGCCAATGGTTGGATATTCTCCTTAGCATCATCAAAATCCATTTATATTATTTTATTCGATAACCTCAAATCAAGATTTGTACAATGTAAAACAAGTATAGAAGTAAACAAGTAATCTATAATGTAAAACAAAATCAGTATAACAAAATGCGCAAAATTCAAATTTTAAGCTTTTTAAAAGTGAAGTTGGCTGCAGTTATCAAATAAAAAATGCTGCCAGAAAATTTATTACTACACGTCGTTGCATAACTTACAAGTAGCCCACAAACACAGAAAATTACGTGTAGAAACTACTCTAGTAATTAAGCTGTGTTCTCACTATGTGTATTTGTCTTATGGAATGTCACTTTTTTTATACACATGTGATTTCATGTGTATGTCAAAATTTGCGGTTTACATAAGTTTTATAATTTTTGTGTTTACCTGTTGGTATGTTACGTACATTTGACATAACGTATAAAGCAAAACAATCATAAAACAGCCGAGTGGTTATACATATTTTATTGTTATATACACTTCTTTTATTTAATTTTTATTAATTTTATGATTATTTTATTTAATTTTTCCGTCCGCAAACAATTGCTTTATTAAAAACCAGCTGATGTCAGATGCTTTGTCACTTCAAAATAGAACTCGTTCTAAATCATGTGTACTGTACAGAGAAATAACACAGGTTATTGTTTGAAGGGGTTTAGACTATATGTACAAATTTACCATGTGAAATTAGAAACATGCAATTTACACCGTGATTTTTAAGAAATCTTTTTTTAATTCTCTTTTAAAGTTGCTGCCAAAAACTTTTTGCGTTTACACAATGATTTTTCATTTCATGTCTTTTTTGTACATTACTCTCAAAATTTGCTTTATTTACTCGTCATAACAACAAAAACCATAAAACGACACATTTTACAAGGCTGAAATTGACGAGCAGACATTTTTTCAATTCTCTTTTGAACTTGCCAAAAGCTTTTACAAACTGGAAATTAGTAGACAGACAGTGCATCAGTTTCAGCATATTGATAAACAGTCCCCTAAACAATAATTGTTTATGAGATGTGTGTGAATGTGTATACAAATGACGAAAACGAAGAGAGAGAATCGAAAAAATGTCCAGTACAGATAATCAAGGGGACAAAAACACAACCACATAAGAGAGAGAAAATGGAACTAAAGAAAAATATGAAAAAATCTCGAAAACAGAAATCTTCTCTTTTTCTACCACGCTTTCTTCTCCACTCCGCTCACTATCCAACAAAATAAGTCTGCTTTTACACACATCAGTTTTTCTTGAAGCAACTTTTATTTTCTAGTGAGAAAGAGCGAGCAAGGAATACATGAAATATATTCCTCTCTCGCTCTTTCTCACAAGAAAATAAAAGTTGCATCAAGAAAAACTGATGTGTGTGTAAAAGCAGACTAATAGTGCGTTTCCATATACGTGTTTTTGGCGAAAATATGAGTTTTGCGCAAAATACGTGTTTTCCTACATGTTTTCTCATACAATTGTCATATGAGCAAAACGCCTCAAACAGCTTGTTTTGCTCCAAATTATGTCGAAATTTGTCTATGCAATACTGCGTTGCCTCTATGATTACAAATGCAACTTTGGGTCATCCATTTACTGTGATTGACAAATACGAAAAAAGTGACACTGTTCTGCGGCCACATAAGGAAAGAAATATGGCGCGCATTTCATTTTCGAAGAAGAATGTAAGCAGAACAATAAAAATGTCAAACTTATTACGAAAATTCGAACTTAAAAACACTTACAGCATAATCGAAACTTTTCGACATCTTTTGCTCAAAACGGCCTGTTTTGCTCATAATGGAAACGTAGTATAAGTAAGACGTGATTTAAGGGCAAGTGAAAAAATCACCGTTTAAAAAATTACAAATAAATAAAAATCGACTACAAAATAATCGATTTTTACCTACGATTAATCGGAATGGAAAATGGTTGATTGAAAAGTCGAAAATCGATTTCTTGCTTCGTTTACCATTCACTACCTATTAGATACCGCTTATAAATTGAAAACTTCAAACTCGTTTTTTTCAGTTATGACGACCACATGACGACGTTGCAGCAAATGAGCGATATTACGATTTTGTATCCGATGCTCTAAACAAAAGAATATTTCTCGGACAAATGTAATTTATTTTCTACATTTAGCTCAACACAACAAAATTAAGACGTAGTTTATTTCTTAAATAATTAAATTTTATTGGTTATAGTTTCTTACATTATCATGTGTGTATGGCTAATACAATAGAAATGTAGTCATAGTTTATGTAAATACCTATAACTTTTATGCTAATAGCATTCATTTTGTATAGATCTTTCCAGCGCAAAATTATACTCTTCCTTTTCCTCGACTGAGATTTGTCGTGTCAACAAGGCTAAAATTCCATCGACTTGGGTTTGCGTGAGATCGGTTGTGCTTTTGATGAGTAATTGAGGTGCTAAAACAAATGGTACATCTTGAACGTAAGGAACCGCCATCTGATTTGCATTCACTGTAGTTGTTGGTTGAGATTCTTGCGGTGGATATAACGGCATGGGATATGATCCACCAAAAGCAGAAGGCATTGGAGGATACATAGCACGTGATGACGGTGTTGGATCAACGTTGCTTTTTTTCTCAATAAATATAAAATCGTCTGCGCTATTATTGGATATCGAGTCAGATGGACCTTGAATATTTTCTTCATTCGGTGTATCCGGACTGTGCTTCTTTTTTAAGAAAAAAGAAAGCATTTCTATTATTTACAACACTTGTGGAAAGTTAATTTCAATTGTATTTTATTGTTTTCTTCAAATTCAATAATATTTACTAGTTGAGGCGTAGTACAGGAACAAAAATGTATGTGAACCAGTGATGCCAGTGGAAATTTTGAAAAATCCCTACATGTATCAAAAAAATTCCCTTTTTTCCCCTACAACCAAAAAAATTTTCCCTACGCTAAAATTTATTGTATTTAGAGAAAAACTAACAAAATTTGCTTCACATTTTGTAAATATTTTAGATTTATTTCATCAGTACAAAAATTATTTTAAAAAAGCAATAAAAACAAAAATAGCGAAAACCAAATAATATTTGGAGTAAAGAGTAATCCGTTTTATTGTTTTATTCCATATTTTTCATACAAAATTTACTAGAAACCCGAATAAATGTTAAAAGTCTCCCCTTAGTTCGAGTAATGCTTAAATGTGAAAATTATTCTAATAATTCAAATAAAATAAAAGCTTTACTCGATTTTCCAAATAATTTATTACTCTCAGTTCCAATTAACAGATAAATAAATTCTTTAAAGGTCAATTAAAATAAATGCTGTAACCATGACTTAGCTTCCCAGTAAAAACTTTAGGAGTTTTGGTATTGAGTAGTAGTGTTTTAGTAGCATTATTTATGTTGCTTATTGTTTTACTAAGTATAAAAATTTCTTATTGGTAAGGAATAATACTTTAAAAATTCCCTACTTTAAAAATTCCCTACATTTTCCTCAAAATTAAAAATCTGTCCTTTTTTCCCTACGCCTGAAAATATCTAAAAAAAATCCCTACAAAAAGGGAAAATTCCCTACTTTTGGCATCACTGATGTGAACGAAAATCCCAAAACAATATATAAACAGTGCTGCCAGACTATCTATTCTTTCCCTTGCTCCGTGCTTACAGCTGACACCTTTGATAAAAATAAATAGCAAGCTCTAGCACTGTCAATAAAATAATGACACTGTTTGATCAAACAGGGATTTTTTTGTAGTAGCAGCTCTGCCTGAAATTCAGGCTGCCATAAGAAGTATGTGAAAAAAATAAATTCAAGCGGGTAAATTTCTTAAAGAAATTTCCGTTTACTAGTATGCAGTTCCAAAAAGTATACGGAATTTTGGCATTTATTGTCTATTACAGGCATGTTATAACAATAAGTGGAGAATTTTATCCGTCAACTGAAACAAAAATTAATGTTCAGACAATTGTTTGGTCTCGGAATTATACGAAATATATGACAAATAACAAAAGATAAGTCGCTTGAAAGAAGGTGAATTAATTTTATCAGGTAGTGTTGATTCTAAAACAACTACAACATTACAATAACATTTGATATCTCAGCCCATATGTCGACGTATACAAATTTTGATATCCGAGCATCTAATTTGCGGAAAAAAGTAGAACAGCTGTGCTTATGATGTCACCTGTATAAATCCACCTTGGTATGGCGCAATTGTGTACGTTTTAAACAACCCCAATGTGTTTGTTGTAAATTCCACACGAAAAAAGTGGTGCTCATATTATTTCGCATGAAGACTCAAAATGTTGTAGAAACATTTCATATGTTTTCCACAAAATAAACAGAGTACTACTTATGCAGCGATTCGTGTAAATTTTTTTTTATATGGACTTTTGACACCACTTCGCACGAAAAGATGAACAGCATAGACAACTAACTAGACCCGTCACTATACAACAACATTACGAAGATTTATTAAAGAGAAAACAAATCTTATTTTCTAACGTGTTTCTAATATAACTATCTCTTTCATACAATCTTAGTAACAACAACATTTTGCATGAAAAACTGCATAACACACGAGAACAGCCTTTTTTAGTTGTCAAAAGAGAGTATTCTGTTCCATATTCTGTGATGAACAGAGTACCATGCTTATACGACGACAACATTACACAAACAAAAATTCCTTTTTTTGTTGTATTCAAGGTAGATTGAACAGGTACCACTAGGAGATCAGCTGTTTTAACAAATGAGAATGTGTGCGTCATACAGACAATAGATTTTGACACATCTCTGGTAGGTTTCTATCAATTTGACATATTTCTGGTGTGTTTCTATCAACAAAATACATGTGTTTTTGGTGTTGTATTTGTTGTCGTCGTGGTGGTACCTGTATTATTGTATCATGGTTGTATTCGTTGGCCTAGTAATGCAACCTATATTATTTAATTATGATTGTATCCAATCGTACTGTACCATCATGATCCAATAACACAGGTCGTGTTGAAAGAACATGGACTATTTCGCCACGTTAGCTGTATCTGTCAATTGTTTTTAATCGTGTGTTTTTAAATGATAAGCAAGGCATAGACATTTTTGTGTGGCAATAAACAAAAGAATGTATTTATTTTAGGCATATGAACTGTAATCACAGTTGTTAAAAGTACATTTTAAATAAATTTTCGTCTTCTGTTTTTGACAGATACGGCCAACCAGGCGAATTAATATTGTTTTTTTGTATTATTACCACCACCTGTAAGATTAATTCGCCTTGTGTACCATGTCAAGGTGGATTTATACAGGTGATGTTATAAGCACAGCTGTTCTACTTTTTTCCCGCTAATTAGATGCTCGTATGTCAAAATTTGTATACGTTGACATAGGGGTTGAGAAGTCAAATGTTATTGTAATGTTGTAGTTGTTTTAGAATCAACACCACCTGATAATATTAATTCACCTTGGTTAAAACAAATGCATAATTTTTAGCCGCCGACCAGCCGAGTATATCAGCGGCGGCCGCCTGTGGAAGACTATCGATTGTGTTTCTATAGAGTTTTCGATATTTTTAAAAATATCGATTCTATATTATATGATGTTCACACGTCTACCAATTGCGATTGCGCATTACACAGTTCACAAACGCATTCGTGCTTCGTTTCAGTCTATACCATGTTCACACGACGAAGTGAAGCACTTGTTTCGCTCTCTTAATTAAGATTGCGAAACATACTGTTCACACGACGCACTCTTTCTTGCTTCGTTTCAATTCTTTTTATGTACATACATACGTAGATAGTTGGCGCCCTTTTGGTACCCTTTATTATTTGATTATTTTACAATGGATAAAATAAATGATTAAATATTACTGATTTTTAATGCTTTTACATTTATACACACATCTATTGTTTTTTTTTAGTTTACATAGTGCCTTTTCACACCTTTTTGCCTTTTTATGGCCTTTTCTCACTCAACAAAATCTAACATCTACCATAAATTTTCGAACTTTCCCATAAGAATTATACATCATTATAAAATGCTCCTATCTAAATTTGTTCCACCCACCATCATTCGATAAATTTAGAGTCATCACTAAAAAGCGGCATAATAAAGTGTACAGGTGGGAGCGTTACGTCTGCTACTTATTTTTGTTCTGGTAGTTTTGTGTATAATTACGTCAAATACCTAGGCGAATTGATACCAGGTGGCCCTATTAGTAAAAATGAGCATCAGCTGACATTACCAAAGTGTCAAACTCTATGCAAAAAAACTAAACAACAACTTTTTATGTATGCATTTAACATGACAGATTGGTAAAGTCCAGTTGTTGTTGCACTAATAAGGTATTAATACGCTTTGGTCATATACGTGTATTTTTTTCACAAGCATAATCTAGTTTTTGTTGCCCTCATATAGCCACCTGTACATTAGCGCAAATTGATATTAGATGTTGTAGATAATTTCCGGATGTGTGGGAGAGTGTTGAATAGAAAAATTATTGCAACAAAAATATACGTGTGGAGCGCGATTTATTATAGTTAGCTGCAAGAATATATATCAATTGTTTTCAATTGATAAGCGATTGCTGAAAAATAACATCGATAGGATTGCCATCGATAGCCTTCCACCTCTAATTTGCAAAATAAATTAAAGGAGTAGATGAATATCGAAAGTTAATTTACCATATATTGTTTTATATATAAAATATAAGGATTAATAAAAAAGTTTCTTAATAAAATTGCTTGAATATGTCTAAACTTGATGCAACTCCAACTGAAGATTTGCCTATTATGGAGGTAAGATATTTAATGAATGAACAAATCAAGTGAAAGCTTTCCAATATAAAGCAGTATTGGAAAATATTCTGTACTGCATCATTGGATTTAAGATTATAATGTCTAAAAACCTCTTTATTGTTAAAAAGCAAATACAAAATCTTATAAAACCTCCACCTAATGAAGAGGAGAAATTAGGAATTCGACCAGCCGTGGTGAAGCATCCATATTATAAACGACCTGGACGCGGCCATAACCACGATTTATGCGATGCCTGTGAAGAAGGAGGGGATTTGCTTTGTTGCGATCGTTGTCCATCTAGTTTCCATTTGCAATGCCAGTAAGTAAAATCTAATTAAATTCCAACCAAATCATGTTGGAATAAAATAGAAATATAATTATTTCATCCTCGAATTTAAAGTGATCCTCCTCTCACCGAAGAAGATATACCAAGCGGTCAGTGGCTGTGCCACAACTGTCGCATGACAATAAAAACTGCACCATCTTCATCAAAATCGAGTTCAGTGGAACGCACGCCATCTGCTTCCGCTGTAGCGAGTTCACGCCCTAATACCCCTTCGGCAAGCGGTGATTTAGAATCTATTCCTTTAAAAATTCGACATTTGCGTAAACGAAGTAGCAGCAGAGCATCATTTTGCAGCGATTTAAGCAGTACCGAGAAATATCTGTCAAAGTTGCCTGTGGGAATACAACGTGCATTGGATCCAAATAAGAAACCTACACCGTTGGACGAATTAATAAAGGCGGCAAGCATTTTAAATCCAAAACAATTTGAGCTACCCAGGGAGTTGGAGATACATACTCAATTTCCTGGCAATGATAAAAGTAAGTTGTCTAAGATTTTCAAAAAATACTACGGGGCTATTCACATATTACGTAACGCTTAGTGTTTCGAATTTTGCTCTCGTAGTCACTATTTTCCATATTGTGCACCAAAGATATTACTACTTTCATTGTTTTCATACCTGCAAGCTAAAAATAGTTAACTACGCACACACAATACTCTAGCAAATAGTAACCGTATCACTCTGTTTGTAGTAGCCAAACAAAGAAGGAACCACTACAGCTCAGATTGCAACTCAATCGAACCACTAGCGTAGCCGCTCTTTTTAGTTTTGTTTTGTGTTATTATGTTAACGTAGTGAAGATTTGATAGTGATGAAAATTAAACTCTGGTACAGAGAGCGAAGCCGATGCAAAATAGTCGGCGGCGGCTGAGCCAAAAATCAGTCGGCGGCGGCTGTTAGCCGGCTGGAGCCGATTATTATGAAATAAGAATAATAGGCCTATTTTTGTCGAAAAAACATGAAAAAAACTCCAAAAATGGGTTATGTAATGTACATATAAAAACCGTCATGTATCCGAAACTTTGTGAGTCCATAAATCGCCTATTCTGATAGCCGTAAATGCCGTAAATGGTCTGGCAGTCTCCACAATTGTGGAGACTGCCAGACCAAGATTACATTTTAAGCCCTGTTCATACAAATTTTTGTTAATATTTTTTAATTTTGCACGATAAAAATAATTTTTAATAGAGAAATTGTACCGAGATAGTCGGCTTAACAACTCTTAGCCGACATAGTCGGCTAACAATTTTAGCCGAAATTAGCCGCTCAAGTCGGCGGCGGCTGAACAGCAATAAAAATGACCGGCTGCGGCTGAGCCGATCGGCTTCGCTCTCTGCTCTCGTAGTAAAGTAACTACATTTGAGAGGCCTTTGTTTATTTTGAGTGGGCGTTTGTTTGTACGTATACACATACACACACGCATTCAGTTTTTGAAGCATCAGTTTTGCCGATTTCTGTGTAACTATCCAAAAATGGGACAAAATTAACTTTTTGGGATAATATATGGGCAGTAAAACTATTGTGATATTTAATCAGAATATTATTTCAAAATCCCTTTGAAAAAATTTGTAGAAAATTTAGGATAATTTTAAAACTTTAAATATATAACAATAGGGCACATCGCTTATAATATGAAAACGTAGATATGCGCAAGGTAGATCTACTTATATATCGACCTTGGATATGCGTCTATACAAGGCTAATTTAAAACAGGTGATGTTATTAGGGCAATATATTTGTGTTAACAAATTGTCAATTAAATTTAAATATTTTTTTTTCTAATAAAAAAGTTTGTGAATTAAAAAATAGCATATTATATAATATTATATAAATACCCACAGCCAAAAGAAAGCAAACTATGCAAAATGCTATTAAAGCCATAAAAATGTTAGCTGACACAAGATTGTCAGCTGGTAGGTATAGTTTAAGATATTAGCTCTGTTCAATAACTGAAAATTGTTAATAATTGTTAATAGTTTTCACTGAAAAGTGTTCACGTACCGAACACTTCTAGTAATAACTATTAACAATTGTTAACAATTTTCAGTTATTGAACAGAGCTATTATTTAGATTTTTTAGCACATTATCAAATAGCACATATTCTTCAGTAACTTAAATATGTTTGTTTTTGGCTATTAGATGGTATGTGCATTTAGAAACGATAAGTGTACATCAACTTATTTAAAAAACATGAAATGAAAATCCTTTTTTCAGTTCAATTTCAAAATCTTGAATTTTCAGCCTTTTTCCGACTTCAAGAATGGAGATATTAAAAAAATTTTTTCTCGTTTTACTTAAGATTTCGTCAAAAATTAAATGCTGGCTTTTAATTTAAAATCCAACTGTAAACTAAAAAGTTATAGGGAAAATACTAAAAAAAGTCAAGACAAAAAATATATTTTTCTTTAAAGTCAAATATCTTCTAAACTATGAGAGAAACACATGTAAATGTTTAGAATCGGATAATATTGAAAAAAGTTACAAGACCTTTTTTGAGTCCCAGGTAGTCAACTTTGGCCCACTGTAACACCTCGTGCTTTAGCCAGAAGGCCACCGAGACACGCGCTGTAAAGCCTGACTCCGTAAACCCTCACTCTTCTATAGATGTTCAAAGTTTCATATAACTCCAATCAGCAGCTTAGAAGTTCCAAAGATATTACCATTTATTTTGCAAAAGTCCCCACTTTGCGCTGCACATTTGTTTAATGTCCTAATAGGTTCACATTCCTTCAACCTATCGATCTAAGGATGATACCAACTGAGGTTGCACGGTTTCTCCAGCTTTTACTACCACCCATTGACATACATTCATTTAATACAAATAATACTTTATAACAGGAAAAAGCTCCCGATAAATGCAGAGCTGCTACAAAAACAACAATCATTTTTTACTTGGTTGGATTGCTAATTTGGTACATATTGATTGTTTCGTTGCATTTTTTGAATTATAAATTTAAGAATAAATAACTATAACAAATGACTAATTTATAATCTATTCCGTCGATAAACTGATTTTATAAAGTTTTCCGCGACTTTTCTCCATAATGTGCTGACTGAGCTATTTGAAGGAAACGTGCTTATTATTTTAAAAGATCTTACTTACCAATAATATAAAGTATTTTTTGTTCAGTCTTCTAGTAACTTCCGTTAGGCTCTTATTTACTTATAGATACATACTTATACATATTTTGCGATAAATCTTTGTAATCACATTTTATTTGGTCTTTAAAAACAGTACAGAAATTTTCATTTTTCTTAGTTGAGCCAATTCGTACGAATGGCAATGGCGGTAATAAAAAACCTAATTATCGCCGTAACTCTAAGCCTTATGAATTGGATACACAAGGTTTGGTGCCTTTGCCGGCAAAAACTTGTTTTTATTGCCATCGTTCATGTAAAAAAGCTCCGCTAGTAGCATGCGATTATTGTCCGCTTTATTTTCATCAGGACTGCTTAGATCCACCAATGACAGCATTACCCACTGGATTATGGATGTGTCCAAATCATGTTGAGAACTTCATAGTAAGACCTTTGATGAAATTGAACACAAACTTAAATTTAAACGATTTTTTTTAGGATGAAAATCTCTTGACTAGTATCTCGGCAACAGAGAGGGTTCGTTTGTGGGATAAATTTGCTCAACCCTTTGATCATGAAACAGTGAAAATGGACTTTTTCCGCCGAGTGCACATGAAAAATCCACCCTTTCGCATTAAGATCCCAGTAAAATCTAGAGAAGCTATTGAAATTCCTCCAATGGTAAAATATCATTACGATAATCCACCACCATTGTTACCCTCATTGAGGGACACATTGCGTTATGATATAGTGAAACGTAGGAAATGCTTACCGAGTGCCCCGGAAATAATATCTAAAGAGAGTGTTGCCGAATCGTTAGTTAAAGATCTGGAAGCGCTAAAAACGGCAAAAGCTAAATTTAGGGAAATACAAAAAGAACTGGGCAACGTTGACGAATTAAGTAGTAGCAGTTGTAGTGAAAATGAGGATGAAGCAGACAAAGTTGTGGACAAAGAAAACCAGTCTTCAAAGGAAATAGCGAAAGATGCGGAAAATGTAAAAGACAAAGAAAAGGTGCCAGCTCAAAGAACTCAACACAAAATCAAACGAACAAGGCAAAACGTTTTAATAATTCAAAATACTCAGATAAAAACCGAAGAAGAATCGTCAACTTATGATAAAGACGAAACAGCGCTAAAAATTTCGAATAATCAAGTTAAATCGGAAAATGATAATAGTGCTGACGAATCGGATGAAGAAACGAAATACGATCCCCAAATTGATGCGGAACTTCAGTACTTGGATGTCGATCTAATAAAAAAATTAGCTTATCAGCGCTTACAACAAATGGTGCAGGAGCATCCAGAAATTGTTGTTCAATATCAAAATCGAACCGCTGCTAAACGTATTCGAGAATTAGCAAGTCAGCCAATAATCTCAACCTCATCTCAAGTTGAGCAACAACAACAAAATCAGTCTATCGTACCCTCGCAAATTTTATCACCAAGTGATGTAAGACGTTTATGTATTATGTTTACTGGTGAGACATCTTCTATTTTAGCTCAACCAAGCTCCGAAAGCGATTTACCCCAACTGCACCCCGCCTTGGCAACAGCGGCAGCAATAGTGGCTGCCGACGAAGAAGAGAGAAAATATGCACCACGTTCTCGAACCGATCAAGACAAAGCCTCTGAAATTGCTACACGTCTAGAACTAAAATTGCTGAGACGTAAAATTCGCGCACGCGCTGTGCTTACACCGCTCGGTGATATTCTGGAAGATAATCGTTGGTTTAGCAACGTTGAACTACACAATTCATTCTTTATGCGCTACCGCAGCTTAAATATAGGCTATGGCGATTACAATGCTGGCGTTGACGTCAATTTATTGTTAATTGGTTACTGTCGTCGGATTTCTCCAAAGCATGCAACAATTTTCTATGATGAATTTACAAAAACGTATGAATTAATTAACTATTCGGAGCATGGTACTGAAGTAAATGGTCAATTGTATTCGTGCGATTTCACGGAACGTGATCCAACACCGGCAAAAAAATTGAAAAATGATGATATTGAATTGCAAAGGAAAGTTCAAGCTATTCTAGATAAAAGACGTGGTATACAGCGTCATTATTTTGTTGTTGATAATAGCACAAGGTTTGTAAATGATAATTGTTTCCTATGCATTTGTTAAGGTAATAGTTATTAAAATTACTGCAGAATGGCTCCACCACCAAAACCTGATTGCAAATGTTCCCCTAGCGATGACCCGCCAATGATTAATGGTGCTTGGGAAGGCACAGCTATTTTACAACATGGCTCCCTATTACGTTTTGGATGTTTAGCTTTCGTTTTTTCCATACCTAAGTTGGAAACATACAATGGTCAAGGTTAGAGTCATATTAAACCATAACTGTCTTTATCAAAACATCAAGGTACAAACATATAAGTGTTTCAACTACATATATGTAAAAAGGCGATGTTTTTCACGGTTTTATATACTTACATATTTATATTTTTTAAATATATTAAAAAGTTCATTTTTAACCAGAATAGAAATCGATTTAATCTTTGGATCATACTTTTTTTTATAAAAGCAAAATGTAAACAAAAACATAGTACACAATACATATAAATTGTATGTGCTGCACTTTTAATTAAAATATGTAAAAAAACAATTAATTAAAACAAAAAATTATCATATTCATTCTTAGTTTACAGTTTGACATTTGAACGTCTTGATGCAGTAATAATGTAAGCCGCTAAATAAAAAACTTAAATAAATTTAAAAATAGGAGTTTTGACATTTATTATTTTATTAATTTAATGGCCATATTCTAAAAACCATATCGTTTTGAAATCGCCAAATTTCAGGAAAGAGTTCAGCTAAAGAGATCACATATTGCAGCTTTTTAATTGGTTTTTATGTTTTAGATGTTTGAGATATTTGATCCGAACTTAGCTTCGAATGCACTAAATTGTGCGATTAAAAGAACACTGTTTTTCGTTTTTGAAATTTTGTGATTTCAAAACGAAATGGTTTTCAGAACATACCCGTAAAAGTTTTAGAAATAAAAATTTCAATAATTCATCAGCAAAAAGGATTACAAAATTAAAACAAAGTTGTGCACGTCAGACCCGATGCGCGACACAGGAAACATATCACTTACAATACTTTATGCATGTAGGCCAAGAAAATCTACCTCCCAAAAGAAGACAACCGTTTCATACCATACAGAGGCACCATACATCACTCACGCAATGAAAGCCTCACCAAAAAGCAAAATCAATAAAAATATACCTATCGGCTAACAGACCGGAAAAATTTTCATTAGAAACCGGACTCAATTGGTTTCACTCATCAACCCGAAAACGGCATAAAAATTCCAGACGAGCACAATGGCAACACTGAAACGTTAAAAACACTACCACGGCAACACAATAAAATAGGAAAATGAACCCAGCGAAATTTTTTCCGACGACGCTCTAAGCGATTCCTATCTGAATGAATGAACATTTTGAAGTGAGCCTTTGAGAATGTAGGTTAAAGCATTCCAAGACGTACTCAAACCATTATTAGTGTAAAAAGGATTTGGCTACAATGCTGAAAGCTCTATATAAACAACTTTGAGAGTGCTGTTGGCTGAGATGGTTAGCGCGTTGGCTACTAACACTGAGATCTTGAGTTCAAGATTAGTTTCAGGCAAGCCAACAACATCATGAATTTTGTGTGTCATTGTGTTAGTTGTTGTTGGATTGTTAAAGTGATGAATGCATAGCACTGATCACTGTGGCACATCCTAATGCACATCAAGTACAATTCTTCGTCGGCGAAGTAAAATAACTAATAAAATGGCTACACAGCTTAAACAAATTAATGCCTCTACTTTGACACCAGAGAGGTTGCAACACTGCTCTACAAAATTTAAATAAAAACGCCCAATAGCAGAGTTGTAAACGAATTAAGCTTTCCCTCTTTCCCACTTCACCACCTGTTCTCTCTACAATATCTCTTTCTCCAAAAAAGTAACCCATTAATTAACTAACTGTAGGCAGGTTTAAAAAAAATGCTATGTGAAAATTCCTGCTGCTATTGCTATAGGTTCTACAGAAAATACAACATCAGCAGCAATAGCAATATGCCAAATGTTATAGCAATCACCCATTTTCAATAACATGCTAATAGCAAAACAAAATATAATAAAGTGTATTTTTCAGACAGCAGCAGCAAAAGAAAACTATTTACGATATTGCTTTTGTTATTATGTGCTGTTGAAAATTAAAACAGCATAGCAATAGCAAATGATTTTTGTCACATTGCTTGCTGTTGTTAATTGTTTATTCCTTTAGCTTCGTTGATAAAACGAAATTGTTTGGGTCTATTTTCGATGGTTGCAAGTCAATGCCGGACGAATTTGAAAGTACGAGTGTAAAACTTTGCAAAACAAATTTTTATCACAGTAACATCAAAATTTCGGAAATAATTGCAAAAAATTTAAAAAACTTCCAATACATTACAGTCATGAGAAGAAATGCAAAAATTGGTTAAAAATTATAAAAAATTTACAAATTTGCGTTGCAACCTTTTTGTGTTCTTTCCGAGGCTTTTGCTTTTTACAGTTTTGCCATTTTTAATAAATTTTAGAGCTTGGCTTAAATTTTGGGATTTCTCGCGAACTTTTGCCATGTTCGCGATAAAGTTTTTTTGTGGGTATTCAACATCTTTAAAATGTTAATGATTTTTAATCAATATTAGATATTGCTATCATGTCGCTCTCAGCAAGTTTTTGCAAATTTTCGCCAATTTCGCAACTTTTTCCAAATTTTTTTCATTACTTACAGTTTTAGAGCTTTTTAATCGATATTATGGCTTCTTTAAATTTATGCAATATTTCGCAAATATACGCCATTTTCGCGATAGACCTGATTTTTATAAAGTTTTTGGATTTTCTCCATTTTTGGGGACTTTTAATCAATATTATACTTCGCAATCATTTCACTTCTAACAAAATTTTACAAATTTTAATAAACTTTACAATTTCTTTCAAATTTTCGCCATTCCTTGCCGTGTTAGCAAGTTTTAACCTGCTTTAGGATTGTTTCTCATGTTGCAATTTTTTTCGATGTTTCGCGTTTTTTTTTTATCAATTTCAGGGCTTGAGATCGTCTTTTGTCTCCTTTTTATACTTTTAGTGATTTGTAAGACTTTCTGACTTTTGCAAACTTGCATCATTTGCACAACAAATCATATCTTGCAAAACTCTTGACTTTTAATATAGAAAATGGTTAAAAACATTTAAAATAAAAATACATACATACGTAAGTACATATGTACTTACATATAATTTTACATAAAATTAGTTTTGAGAAAAATCCTAAAGCTCTTATAAATTATAGCAACCGTATGCTACGTATGTAATTGCTATTGCTACTGTTATTACATTTTTCAACAGCAACAGCAAACAACAGCACAAATAAATTAAAATATAAACAATTAATTTTTGTGGCAACAAATGCTTTTAGTTTTTTACATTTGCTTTTGCTATGCTATATTTATTTCCAATAGCATAAGCATAGTATAAGCGATAGTAATGTAAATAAAAGTTTAAACATTATAGTATAGTATAACACAATTTCCGTACTTTTACTACTTCGCAGCTAGCATTTCGAACACTGACTGTAGGCATTCATTGCCTGATTGTGTTACGTCTCTTTTCAAAAAAACTTTGTTTTGAAACGTGCAAAGGTGGATGATACATAGGCTTTTTCACAAAATCGAAAATTGACGAAATTCTTGTTATGACCATTTATTATTCTTTCATAATAAGTTTAATTGAAAAACATGATGGATTGTTTAAATGTTTTGGAGTTTTAGTGTTTTTTTAAGCCGGATTTGTAAAGTATGCTCCAGGGATGACAAATGAGGTTTTTCATTTGTACCAATTGTTGACTAAATTTGTACTATTTTGGACCTATTTGTACTAAAACAGATTTTTGGAACCAGAAACATGTATTAAATATAGAAAATATATCACTTTTCTATACATACTAGTACTATCTGTGGCAAAAAGGAAGCTAGCATTTCGAACACTGACTGTAGGCATTCATTGCCTGATTGTGTTACGTCTCTTTTCAAAAAAAAACTTTGTTTTGAAACATGCAAAGGTTGATGATACATAGGCTTTTTTCACAAAATCGAAAATTGACGAAATTCTTGTTATGACCATTTATTATACTTTCATCATAAGTTTAATTGAAAAACATGATGGATTGTTTAAATGTTTTGGAGTTTTAGTCTTTTTTAAGCCGGATTTGTAAAGTATGCTCCAGGGATGACAAATGAGGTTTTTCATTTGTACCAATTGTTGACTAAATTTGTACTATTTTGGACCTATTTGTACTAAAACAGATTTTTGGAACCAGAAACATGTATTAAGTATAGAAAATATATCACTTTTCTATACATACATAGTACTATCTGTGGCAAAAAGGAAAGTGTACTTAAGACGAATTTATCAATTACAATTTCTAATCGAATTAGAAGACAGAAGTATATTTTCTCAATAAAGTTCCGAAATATTCGCCTTTACTACCTACAATGCAAATAAATTTATAAAAAAAAATTATTTTTTTCAGGTTTTAATATGTACCATGATCCCCAAGAGCTTTAAATTGCAGATATTGCGAGCTAGTCTTATCTGACCACTTTAAAAATTCTTCCTTTTAAGCAGAGTTCGGATTTGCGCACTCCTTTTGCTCATTACGCATTTCTTACAAGCGTCTTTAAAATGCGCACAAGCGCAAAGAGCGGAGCAAAAAAAAAGGAGCAATTGGTTAGCGCAGCACAAGCGCATTCGATTTATTAGCGCCGCTCTTTGCGAATGCGCATTATTTTTTTGTCTGGCGCATTGCGCATATTGAGCGGCGCATTGCGCATGCTCTTTTTTATGCCAACAGTAGTTAGTTTGAGTTTATTCAGTGCTGAAAAATACATAAATCTTTTAAAGTGACGTAATTTTAAGACATTTACTTTTTATTCTTGATCCCATACAAATATGCCCCTAGACGGGTCAAGCTTCCGGACCGGAACCGGAAATATGAACCACACTACCGACCCAACTTCCGCTCCAGACAGGAACCGGAAATAAGAACCGCACTACCGACCCTATTTCCAGTCCAGTCCCTAAACCGGAAGTGTGAACTGTACTACCGACCCAACTTCCGGTCTAGACCGGAATCGAAAATATGAACTGCACTCCCGACTCTATTTCCGGTCCAGTCCATAAACCGGAAGTGTGAACTGCACTATCAACCCAACTTCCGATCTAAGCCGGAACCGGAAATATGAACTGCACTACCAATCCAATTTCCGGGCCAGCCCCTAAACCGGAAGTGTCATACGGTGATTTAAAAAAACTATGATGGCGTGTAATAACTAGGGATGTAACGAATACCGATACCGATACCGATATATCGGCGATACTTCAGATTTTCCGATACATCGGTATCGGCGATATTTTACTGTCGATACGACGATACTTTTAAAAATTTTTTCAGAGTTTTTTTTAACAAATAATTTATTTTTGTTCGATTTTACCATGAATTAAATTCACTTCGTTATGTTTTAAATCTTATTAATATCAATTTTAAAAATTAATAATATTTTATGCAGTTATTTTGTAAAAAAAATTATTTATTTTTTGTTAATTTTACCATGAATTCAAATTCAAGTCGTTGTTTCTTAGATCTTATTCCAGCAAAAAAAAAAGATACTCCAAAGAAGTCATGAAAATGTAGAATTCGCGATCTGGAAGTATTCCAAATTTTGATAATTTCTAATTAGTTTTACGTATCCTTGCCATTGCAAGAAGTTCTGTTTTTCGACTACTAATCACCGAATTGGAAGCGATGCTAGGACAAATTTCTTTTTCGGTATTCTATAATGATTTTTCCTCAAGGAAAAAGGATAAAAAATTACCCATTTTCACAATTTTTTTACGCGAATTTAAACTCAGAACTGTATTTTCATGTAAATTTAAGTGAATAAATATGAACTTAGAAGTCTTTTAATAATTAAGCTATTTAGTTATTTAGAAGAATATTAGTTAATAAATGTCCTTTAAAAAAATCGATTTTTAAAAGCATGGCGAGTATTTTTTAAAATTATAAAGGAATTAAAAATTTTTCTTGCTTTTCTACTAATTATCTGCATATTTTTAATATAGATTTCTTGGAAGCAAAGAAAATGTAGTTCCTTAAAAAATTCTTCCAATGTTTTATCAATTTTAAATATTCTCTCTTATAATGTAATTTTGTATAATAAAAAAATTGCACTTGAGTTTTGTTAATCTAAACTTGAACTCAATTTCAATATTCGTATCGGTATCGGAATCGGTATCGGCGATATTTATTTTTTAATATCGGTATCGGATCGGCAAAACGGCGTATCGTTACATCCCTAGTAATAACATCCATGGAAATAACGCCCATTGCATTTTTTTTAATTTTTTACTATTGTAAACGCGCCATGCGCATTTCATGCTCTTTTTGCGCAAACAAAAAGCGCAGCACAAGAGAAAATGCTCCTTTTTGCGCTTGCTCCTTTTATGCGCAGCGCAATAATAAATTGGCTTCTCTCTTTGCGTAAAGCGCAAAAAAGAGCGATGCGCTGCGTTTTTTCGTACTATGCTTTTAAGTCGAACTTTGTTCTCAATATTTCGCAAAATTAAAATTTAATTCAGATGAATGTAGCCTATTGCGTACGAGTGGACGAAAAGGATTAAATATTTTATCACAATAAAAGAGCTCTAATAAGGACATTTTCAAAAAAAAAATGGAAAAATTATTGCCGAATTATCATCCCTAAACTGGAACCTTGTGTTTT
The DNA here is from genome assembly GCA_956483635.1 of Panzeria rudis. NCBI lineage: Eukaryota > Metazoa > Arthropoda > Insecta > Diptera > Tachinidae > Panzeria > Panzeria rudis. The sequence goes on along the minus strand of OY101448.1, from coordinate 46,227,891 downwards.
CTACTTCAGCTGTTGATGAACAAATTAACTTTGTCGATCGCAATCTGAGTTATCTATATGATAAATATGTTCTTATAAAATCTAGAGTTCTGCAGAATGACAAGCCATGGTTCTCTTCTGAAATAAAATCTCTAATTGACATTAGAAATCGTGCATACGCTAGGTGGAAGCGCTTTAGAACACCAGAGCTTTATGAAGACTTCAAATACGCTAGAGCTGCTGCTAACACAAACATAAGAAATGCCAAAATAATGTTTTATCAAAATAAATTCCAAACATGCATTGACTCCCGCAAAAAATGGCGTGAAATTCACAAATTGGGTTTAGTTAATCGTAACAATCCTGCTACAGAAGTAATAGACGTAAACCAGTTAAATCAAGAATTTGCAAATATACCTATGCCACAAATGAACATTAAATTTTACAACAACGTCGTTTTGAATCAGCAACAAACACCTGAATTCAATTTTGTGCACTTTACGCAGGAGGATGTACTAGAGTCATTTCTTAATATTAAATCTAATGCTGTTGGATTTGATGGAGTGCATCCAAAATTTATCAAGCTTACACTTCCTTACACGCTGGCTTACATCACCCATATGTTAAATACAATTATTACTACGTCTACGTTCCCATCTGTGTGGAAACATGCCAAAATTTTACCAGTGTTAAAATCTGATAAATGCTTTCGACCTATTGCGATCTTACCATACCTATCAAAGGTATTTGAAAAATTAGTACACTCTCAAATAAGCCGTCATTTGCACACGAATGCGTTGTTAAGTGAAAGACAATCTGGATTTAGGCCAAAGCATAGCTGCCTCACTACTTTGATTAGCGTGTCTGAGGAAATAAGGTGCCAAATTGATAAACGCCAAATGTCATTTCTTATATTGCTTGACCATTCCAAGGCATTTGACACGGTACATCATACAATTCTCTGCCATAAATTAAAACATTTGTGTAGTTTTTCCTCAACTGCGATAAAGCTTTTATCTTCGTACCTTAGTGATAGAAGCCAAAGTGTTTGCCATGATTCAATGATCTCCTGCAGCTATTCAATGCCAAGAGGTGTACCACAGGGCTCGATACTTGGCCCACTATTGTATTCGATATATGCTAACGACCTTCCATTGCATGTAAAACATTGTCAAATACAAATGTATGCTGATGATGTACAACTTTATATTAGTTGCAGTGTTGATGACGCAGCTAATTGTGTACGGATGATAAACCAGGATCTGCATCAAATTTACTTATGGGCATCTGCAAATGGATTAAGTTTAAATCCCAAAAAATCAGCTGCTTTAGCCGTGGGAATTCCTAAAAACTTCGCAATGTGTCTCCCACCAATACATATTAATAATACGACCATAAGCTTTGTAGAATCTGCTAAAAACCTCGGTGTTATATTTAATAAAGAACTCAATTGGTCAGATCACATTAAAATAAACTGTGGGAAAACCTTTGCTATGCTTCGGAATCTTTGGATGACACAATATTTCACACCGATTCATATCCGGATGCTATTAGCCAAAACTTATTTATTGCCAACTCTTATGTATGGTTGTGAGCTGTTTGCTAGTTGCGATGCTGTAAGTAGGCGAAGGCTAAATGTAACATATAACACCATTGCTAGATATGTATTTGCTATCGAAAGGAACAGAAGCATATCACAATTTGCAAAACAAATCTATAGTATAACGTTTGATAATTTGCTAAAGTGCCGAACACTACTGTTTTTACATAAAATTGTATATAACCAGCAACCAACCTACCTGTTTCGGAAAATAACCTTTTCTAGATCGAATAGAGGAAACAGGATAAATAGCATAAAATATACTAAAGCTATCTCTGCGCAACATTTCTTCGTTAATTCAATTCGTCTTTGGAGCCAGCTACCCCCTCAAATACAAGTCATAAACAATGCAAGTCATTTTAAATCTGCCATATTTAAGCACTTTTCGTAGTAATATTCTACTATTTGCAAACGTATGAACAAACTAATTGTTTCACCTGTCTTAATTGTAACGTTTATTATTATTTATTTGTAAAAACTATTTCTTATTTATTCATGTAATTTATTCTAAATATTGTTCTTTTTTATTTTTTTTATTTTTTTTTTTTATTTTTTAAATAAAATTTGTGAACATGTTACATACATATGCCAAATACTAACCAATACTATAATATAAGACAAGTTCTTGTTGTATTGGAATTACCTTATAAATAAATAAATAAATAAATAAAATAAATAACCCATTGGTGTACCATTGTTCTTTTAAAGTCCGATTTGTACCAAAAATGGTACAATTGTACCGATTTTGTCATCCCTGTTATGTACCCACATGTTAGGGTATCCAACATTCTACCGATTAAATACATTGAAGGAATTCACAAGGTAGTCTTAAGTGTTCTAACTGTTGTAGGTACTAACGTTATACAATAGTTGTGTTTGTTGTTGATATTCTCGATAAAAAAATATAACATGACACTACAACTTATGTTTTTATGGTGTGCTATGTGTTCAGCTGAATAATTTTCGCATAAAACCGATTCTATTTTGAATTTTAATTTTTAGTATTTTTATTGTATGTATTTAAGTTTTTTCATCTTTACCATGATATAATAAATAGAAGGTAGTTTCATTCTCTCTTTATTTATTTTAATAAGGATTTTTGAAGTTTGTTTTTAAAGTAAAATATAAAAAAGCGTTACCATATAATAGAAAAGGGATCTCAACTTCTAGAGTTATTTTCCACAAATGTGCAATTGTATTAAAAGGAAAATAAGAAAAATTGTGCAATTCAATAGCCCCGCTTATATCGTTTATCTTAAGACTTGTTTTATTACCTGTGACTAACTTTAATTTTATATATATGGTTGAATTCGAAAGCATCAAAAAATATTCATTGTAATGATGCGGTTTGATTATACCATAAAAATTAAACAACAAAAACATTTCCGCGATGTTAGGAATTACATTTTTACGATCTATATGATTTTCTTACATTTTGTCATACTTCATTTTTGTTGTACTTAATTTTGATTATGTACTTCATTGATTACTTCATTGATTACATCAATATATACATTTTTCACGATTTTTTTTGTATTTTAAATTTTTTTTTTCGATTTCTAATAAATTTTAGGCATGTTTCCGATTTTGGAACTTTTGGCGAATTTTTGTAATGTTCGCGATAAAAGCAACTTTTTGCAAAGTTGTCAACATCTTTACAGTTTTCGCGCTTTTTGAACAATATTAGACGATGATATTATGTAGCTGTTTATAAGTTTTAACGAATTTCTGACATCTTCGCGATTTTTACCGAATTTTTGCCATTCCTTAAGGTTTTAGCAAATTTTGATAAAAATTATGGCTTGTTTAAGATTTTGCAGTTTTTCGCAACTTTTCGCGGCTTCTTGACATTACACCTACAGTTTTAACGATTTTTAATTAAGTTAAAGGCTAGTTTAAAATTTTGCTATTTTTCGCAAATATTCGCGATATTGGCACTCATTCTTCTTTCAAATTCGGCGAGTTTTCAATATTTTAACGGTAGCAAGGAGTTTGTCCTTTGTACGCATGGACAACTTTATTAATATATTTTGCGGCGTGTAACATTGTTAAAGTTTGCGTGGTTGCATGTAGAAACGGGTATTGCAAATTATTTAAGTTTATGTTTTTCATATTTTCATGCAAATCATAATTTTAAGAATAATAAAAAAACAGAAATTGAGGGGAAATATAAAACTAGAACGGTAGCATGATTTTAACGAAAATGTCACAATCCTTATTCTTGTCAGGTAGTGAATGTCAAGAAAAATTGAGAGAATGAAACTACCTTCTATTTATTATATCATGGTCTTTACTATTTGAACATATGACAGGGTATTCAAATATGTCCTATTCCATCACATCAAACAAATAATGAATATAAGCTTGGAGCTAAGACAAGCATAATTTTCAGATGTAACATAAATCAATATCTGCTATATTAACAAAAATATTTGAGGTAATAAATACAAATTTTGGAAATATCAACTTAAAGTAGTGTCAACAAACGTGAGTGCCCACTTTAAAATTTTGATATAAAAAGGTACTTTAAGTATTTTTGCATACGGCCGTAGATGTATAGTGCATTTAAATCCTATACTAATTTTTTTATTTTTTTCGCAAAAATCATTCCCAGAACACCCGCGAAGGCAAATGTAACGCTCAATATACAAAAATGTTCAAAATGTAACGAAAAATGTAACTTTTTTATTTTTATTTTATTTATAAATTAAGAATCAAGCCTTTAAGGCCAAATATGATTCATATTCTACTCAAAAATTTTATTTCAGGAACCATTAATTGAGACGAAAACTATAATTAAAATCCTATCGTCTCATATATACGAGGGCGGATCAATAAGTCCGTGACTTTTTGAATGAAACACAGTTTTTTTCAAAACAAAAATTTATTTTTCAACATAATCTCCTTTTAACTCAATACACTTAGTCCAACGTTTCTCCAGTTTTTGTATCCCTTCCAAAAAATAGGATTTTTCGAAGTCCCAAAAATAGGCTTTTGTTTGGTCAATAATTTCATCATTGGAGCTAAATCTCTTTCCACAAAGCCATTTCTTTAGGTTTGGAAATAGGAAGTAGTCACTAGGGACTAAATCCGAAGAATATGGCGGATAAGGTACCAATTCGAAGCCCAATTCATAGAGTTTTGCCATTGAGACTGCACACGTTTTACGTTTACGTTTATGGTCAATTGAGAGCAAACGCGGCACCCATCTTGCAGACAACTTTCTTAAACCCAGCTGATCACTTAAAATCGAAACGACACTGCCATATGAAATGCCTGCGGCCTCAACAACTTCACGCACTTTTACTCTTCGATCGGCCAACACCATATCGGGGATTTTTTTCGACATTTTCGGGTTTACTGACCTCAATTGGCCGTCCCGAACGTTCAGCTTCATTTGTACTTGTGCGACCACAACGAAAGTCAGTAAACGACTTTTATACCATTGAAATCGATGGTGCAGAGTTCCCATAGTATTTATCGAGCTTTTCCTTGGTTTGATTGACGGTTTTTTTTCGCAAAAAATAATGTTTAATGAGCACTCGAAATTCACTTTATTCCATTATTAGAAAAATACACGAGGTTGTATGTTTTGAACAGCTGTTAAACGCAAAGTCAATGACGACACTTGCTCAAAATTTGACAGTAGTCTATTAACAGGTGGTACTTGATGGGAACAGTGTTGCATTTCATATAACTACGAGGGAAGTTCGAAAAGTCATGGACTTATTGATCCGCCCTCGTATATTAGTTACATTGGTAAACAAACAAAAAAATAACACAAAATGTACGTTTGGAATTAGAATGACCCATTTATGTGGTGTTTCTAGAACCCAAACAATCGACTTGAGTAGACAATTTGTATGGAAAACACTCAAAAAAGTCAGTGCTTTTCATACAAATTGTTCATTAAATTCGATTGTTTGGGTTCTAGAAACAGCACATTAGTCTCAAGGTCGCTGTTTTTATTTTAATAAAACTTTTTCTTTTCGTTTTATCCGACGGAAAGAGTTTTATTAAAATAAAAACAGTGACTTGCGCATAAATAATAAATTAAATTAATACAGTGTAAGTCCGAATAAAAATAACAAAATAATAACTTTAACTAAAATGTATGCTTTAAGGCTTTGCTTTAATTGAATTCCACTTTTTATAACAAATCCTCCTTGTAAAATGAGGGCGGAAATATTCCGACTGTCAAAAGCAATTATTGGAATTCATGAACGCTTTATTTCACTTTCGAACGGAAATCTTTCAGCTTCTTTTTGTCTCATACGCAAATGGTTTTCATGAACGCAGTCAGCTAGCTGGTTTTGCTGAGAAAATAAATGCTACCAAACCAATCCGTATTGCATTCTATGAACAGGCTGATTTTGTTTTAATCATCTGAACTTGTTCAGTGTAGCATTTTAAGAATTATAATACATATCAATAAATTTTCCTTTATTTTACATTAATAATTTTGTGACAAAACTTGAACTTGGTAAGCGGTGTACTTTTGGATTCAGCAAAAACAAAATGCTCCAATTTGAAATTTTGATTTTGTTTTGTGTTCCATTTGTGTGATTTAGAAAATCTCGGGGTTCGAAATTTAAAAATCCCGGGATTCGGGATTTGTTAAATTAAAAAATCGAGGCATTTCCGGAAGAGGAATTTCTCCTCCGACATCTCTATGTAGTACTTATGTTGTTAAATCAGTTGTGAAAGTTTTGCCCAACTTTATTTACGCCATTTAAAAGATAAACGATTCGTATGTAAAGTTAGGTAATTATAATTTAATTTACTGAGTTTATAAGATGAGATTAATACACATGCAAATAAAGAGAATAGTTTATTTCTAATAAATATTTTTAAAATTTTATTTGATTAAATTTTTAACTAAAATTTTATTAAAAAAAAAAAATACTTCTATTATTATTAGTCCGTATTTTTACATTCCTGGGTTTGAAAAGGAGCTGTTTCAACTTGTGATGACTTATATTGTAACTCATCATCGCCTCCTACTCCTTGTTCTACTTCCTCAGGTTTTTGTTTATAACGCTCCTGCTTTGATTTCCACCATTCATCGGGATGCTGTCTTTTTATATGAACATACATATTTGATTTAGATCTTGACTCTTTGCCGCAATGGGGGCATGTGTACAGATTCGTATCAGTATGCATGGCCATGTGCTCGTCAAGATTACGTTTTTCACGAAACACCTTGTCACAATAGCTACACGAAAGATTGCGTTCTCTTCGGTGCCAATAGCCTTTGTGTCGACTCAAATTCTTTTTAGTTTTGAAAAATTTACCACAAATATCGCAAGCGAATTGTGTATCTTCGTGCGTTTGATGATGAACACGTAGACTGTGTTGATTTTTTAGCCATGCTCCACATATTGTACATTGAGCTGGTGGTTCAACAATGCCTTGATGTTCGTCATAGTGTTTTTGGAAGGATGTCTTTGATTTGAATTTTTTTCCACAAATATCACAAATATGATGGTATATATTATTGTGTACGGATGCAATATGATTACGCAAACGATATATAGTTGCACATCTAGATAAGATTTAAGGAGGTTTGTTTGCAAATTAATTGGTTTCATTTATATTTTATACGAATATACATAGTTTATTGTACAATATAAAATTATAAGTCACGTTAGCAAGGCAAATTAAATTTAAATAATTTATAACACTGCTCGACAAAATTTCAAGTGTACGCAAAGCCTCCTTTGTAATACATATATCTATCCATTGTATTAAGCTAAGGTACATACGTTGAAACCATTTTTCGTACATCACCTTTTCTTTTAATAAAATAAGGTTAAAAGTTTTAATTTTCATATGGTCAGTTTTTAAGTTTTTAGATTTGTAATAAAAACAGTTTTTATAAAATATTTTACAATGAATTGATAGATTACTTACAATGTGGGAAAATTTTACATATACAATTAAATTGGAAATCACAAAGTATTTGATTTAATTCGTAATAAGTATAAATATAACTTTAAACACATAATAAATTAATTATCACAGTACTTATTATTTGTTAATTTAGAATCACTCTGTACCTTGTATTTATATTTGAGGTGTCTTCTTTTAAATTCATCGTTTTGCTTATCTTTTGCTGTATACGTAAGCTCTCGATTGTGAATCTCTTTCTTGCAATGTTCTCTATGTCCAGTATTTTTACGTTGTCAAGATCAGCTGAGTGTCCAGTTTCTAGTATGTGTTGTGCGAGTGCTGTTGTTTCTTTTTTCTTTGCTAAATCCATTTTGTGTTCTCCCATTCTCGTATCTAAACTTCTCTTTGTTGTGCCAATGTTTAAAGTTATATTTATACTTATTACGAATTAAATTAAATACTTTGTGGTTTCCAATTTAATTGTATATGTAAAATTTCCCACATTGTAAGTAATCTATCAATTCATTGTAAAATATTTTGTAAACTGTTTTTATTATTTTAAATAGACGATCCCTTGAAAAAGTAGACAAAAAATCTACGAAACATCGGGAAAACTGTAATTAAAAAGGAATTTTTATTTACATTTAGAAACTTCTGGTCAATTAGCTAAAAGGTAATACACAAATCTAAAAAGGTTAAAAGTTTTCAGAACATAAAAAGTACTAACAGCTAATGTAAAATTTTTTTAGTGCACAAACTGTTTATTTTGTTACTTGCAAATTTTTGCTAGTAAAGCGTTCATTTACTTTTTCATATCTGAGAGAGTAATTTTACAAATTTCTGCTTTACTCTCTCGTTGCTAGTTTCTGCTAGGAAAGTAAATGAACAGACCTATTATGTGAGTCAAAAATAAGAAAAAAACCTGGCAAGTTCCTGCAAAGAACAAATTAAACTAAATTAATAAAAAAAATTCCACAATTACATTGAAATTAACTTTATTTCTACTGTTTACAGATATTTTAACTAAAAAATCCTTATGTATAAGCTTTACACACAAAGCTTTAAAATGATAAAATTTTCATATATTTTTTACGATATATCTAACTTTTCATACAAAGTACTAACAGCTAATGTAAAGTTTTTTGGGTGTACAAACTGTTTATTGTGTTAATTGAAAAATTTTGCTAGTAAGGCGTTCATTTACTTTTTCATATTTGGGAGAGTAATTTTACAAATTTCTGCTTTACTCTCTTGTTGCTAGTTTCTGCTAGGAAAGTAAATGAACAGACCTATTGTGTAAAAATATCTTGTATACTCATCTCTTGAGAGAAAAATTACTTGTTATTTTGCTATTAAATTGTTAGTAAATTCTAAACTTTATTAAACTCGTTTTCGGTACATTAAATAATTAAAAATATCTTAAAATAAGAAAAGCTTATTTGTTAATAAAAATTATATTATTTAAAACTTTTTTTGACTAATGTCTCCTAAAAAGTCTAGCTAATTCAAATAAATATTATCAGGTGTGTTCTAGAAAAGTAGTGAAATTGAAGTTTGAAAAGTAAACTTTTCATTTTTGATGTTCTGGAAAAGTAGAGTATGGCTGACTTCCAAATCGTATCAATGCAAAGTTTGTATACAGTTCTGCTGCGGTCGTGCAGGTATGCGAAATTGCTACACATTGCATCAACTTTGAAACCGATGCCCTGATTACTCTTTTGCGGCATTTCTGATACTTGTCGACGACGTTTTGAAAAGGTATGCATTGTCAATGTTTTGTACTGCGACGATATGAAACACTATACATTGTTCGAATACAAAGCAACTGACGTTTTGGAATTCAGCCTATATTTGTATTAAATATTGAAATCCAAATTAAATAATTCTTGAAAAAAAAACCGACTACAAAATAGGCGTGGCACTGCCCATAATTTTTATCATAATGCTGTACTTTCACGAGAACAAATTGTGTGCGAAGTTTCATAAGAATCGGTGGAGTAGAAGTGATTTAAATGAATATTCAGCCCAATTATGAATTACTATTCCCCAGGAATTTTCCCCTATGCCATGTTCCCCTATTCTAAATAAAATCTCCCCAGAAATATTTCTCTTTTCCCATTTCTCCTATTAATGTGTGGTATGTGATGGAAATCGTTCGATTTGAAATCGGCGCGGATTTCAAAAACAGTTTTATTATCCATTTTAAATTATTTAATGTTTTCAAGGCATAAAATATTTTATTCGAATATTTTTTCGATACAAAACAATAAAAAACGTAAATAAGTCATCTTTCAGCAGAATTTTTTTTTGAAATAGTCGCCGATTTAAATCGATCGATTTCCATCACTTACCTGATTAATAACAATGTCCCCGGGAAAAAATGTCCAGGGAAAGAGTAGGCATTTTAAATATGAGGGCGAGGGAGAATTTCTTGCGAGTATTTTCCCCAAAACATTTTGCAATAATTTTAAATTCAAATTAAAAAATATTCCCGTTTTCGTTTTAATTGTGGTTCCTATATCGTTGTCGTTTTTATCGGCGTCTCGTTCCTAAATTGGTATTCTTGAAATATATTGAAACGATGAAGAGAAGTTATCGAAACATATATACAAATTAATGAAGTGTGATAGCACAGCAATATTTTACGTTCTTATTTTTGACATTACTGCAAATATTTGAACTATTTTGTTGTTTTAAACGTATTTGTGCAATTTTATTCCAGTTTTAGCCTCTTTATAAGTAAAATATTAATTTTGGTCAATAAATTAAAAAAAAAATTAAACTTTTAAGTTCCTAAAATGCAAGAAAACCAAAAACTTTGGAAAATTTTCACGAAAATAGCGGAAATTCACGAAAAATTGTCAAATTTGAAATAAGCTGATTAAAAATCGCCAAAAAAAATTCTGTACAAATCGAGAAAATGGCGAAAAACTTGCCAACTTGTCCAATATTGTTTAAAAATTACGAAAACTGTAAAACTTTAAAAAATTCTCTTTTATCGCGAACATTCGAGAGAAGTTGCAAAATCGGACACAAGACCTATAATTGATCACAAATCGTTAAAGTGTGAAAAATAAAAAAGCTCGTAAAGCACGGAAAAAATCGCAAGCTCGTGAAAAATTGCTAAATGTATTGAATGAGGAAATCACTAACAATGTAATTAATAACAAAATATATGAAAATTATACAGATCGCAAAAATGGCTAAAATTCGCTAAAAATTGCTAGCATCGCCGAAATTGCAATGTTACTAGACATTTTTGTTTAATTTTGATGTCTTAATAAAACCGCATCACTACAATGGACATTTTTTCTTTATTTTATTACAGTCGTTTCAACTTCGACGCCCTCAATGAGAACGACAGAAAATATTCTTAGTCATTATCTATTATCTTCATTTCAAAATAGAGAATACCGATATTATTCCGATAACTGTAACTAACGCCAACGGTGATGCGAAATTGTCGTTTTTATTTCGTTCTTAAACGATAACGCCAACTGGAATAGGCCAGAATGGTATAATCATTTCTTTAGGACAACAAGTTTAAATAAACACCGGAATGTTATATTTCTCTCTTGTTTTTGGAATTTTTATCCACGCCGTGCAAACATGCGCTTCAAAAGCATGAACTACTTCGATCTTCGGAAGAAAATACTAAAACACACTCAATTTGGCACGCCTCCTTAAGTTCACAAATGGAAGATTTGTCGCGGTTTATAAAATTTATAATTTTCTTTGTACATGCAATCATTAGGGATTTAATGCATCTGCGCTTTCCCAGTATTCACTTCACTTCCTCAGCATAAAGTTCTTCCGCGAGCTTCTGAATGACTACACTGTTTATTTTACTTTTTATTTACCCTACGTCTATACCCAGGCGTGGATACAAGGGGGGGGAGGGGATATTTCCCCCCTAAACGAGTAAATTTCTATAAGTTTCTAAAAGAAGTTTGGAAAAATAGTATGTTTTACTTAGAAGTTCCCCCCCCCAAAAGCTCAAGCTGGATCCGCGCCTGTCTATACCTGATATATTTTTATCATGATAAATGTCAAATTCCATATAAGAAAAACAGCTAACATAAAACAAATTATTTTTCAATATAAAGTTTGACATTTATTTTTAATTTGGAACGATTTTCCGTCATCCCACGTCAAATTTGGTTTGTAAACAGACCGGTTTCGGCTATGTGCCATCTTCAGTGTTCTATTGAATAGTATTCAATAGAACACTGAATATGGCACATAGCCGAAACCGGTCTGTTTACAAACCAAATTTGACGTGGGATGACGGAAAATCGTTCCAAATTCAAAAAACCCCGTTGGAAGAAAAACACAACACTTTGACATTTATCATTAAAATATCTATATCGCGTAGTGTTAAGCAAAAACAAATATTTATATTAACACGCAATCTTATTATCAATGAAAATATAAAATTTTTATTAATTTCTATTACTGAACTCTTGCGTTACTGCAGAATAAAATGTAAACACCGAACAGCTGATCCAGATTTTTCCCTCTTCCTTATTTGTTTATTCCCAGGCTTTTTAGAATAGCAGGATTTTTGTCGGGAACAAATGATTGGGAAGAGAAAAAATTCCTCGCGAAAATTCATAATTGGGCAAGTGTGAAAATTATACGATATTTCTGATAAATTTGTAAATTTAAATCCGACTTTTATTCTCCATTAGTACGAAAGATCATAAAAAATATCAGAAAATCGGAAGATTTCTTGATGTTTTGCCAGATATTTTTCCGACATTGTTCAGACACTTCGAAAATTCCTTTAGTTTCCCCAGAAAATTCATCCAGACGAAGAGGTCCGCTTTCTTGTCAACCACTCCTGCGATTTTCGATCACATTTTCTGGCCGACTTCGGGAAAAAAATGTTCGCTGGGTACATAGACACACACACGCACACATAAACTAATCCTATTTTCATGTGTTGCCGTATATAATACGATACTTTTTAGCTAGACTTTTTTAAGTTTATGGGCGGACGAACGCGTTATAAGGACTTTAGCGGGATACCAAATCCAAAAGAAATTTACTTTTTTAGGCAATCGGACCTGTTCTGTAAACCGATTCCGAGTAAATAATGGTTCCATTGATGTATTTTAAATCATATGTATATAATAAATTAATTTCAGATATTATATTTTAAGCTCTAAAAAATAGAAAACTAAAAGAAGCATGAAAAAAATTTCTGAAGAAAACCACTTCATTTTAAAATCAGAAAATTTTAAAAACGAAAAGCAGTGTTCAATATCTTTTGAAGTTGTTACGTATTTTTACCACCTTTGACCAGCAACTCTAAAAAAGTCAAGCTAAAAAGTGTTTGTCTAAATCCCGGTATAAAGTTGTTTTCCTACATTGTTCAGAAATTTAAAAAACTTCTTTAGAATTTCCCTAGAAAACTTATTCAGAATTCTATCAGACATTTCAGAATGTTCTCAGATAAAGAGGTCCGCTCATATGTTTTGCAACAACAAGATTATTTTTACTCTTAATTTTTGTAAAAAAAAAAGTAATCAGATTTCTTTGTTGAGCCACTATCTTATGTAGATTTTAAAATTTTCGATTCAAAGAATTATTTAATTTTACTCAGTCGAAAATGTAAGATTTTAATTTTAAATTTTCTTCATAACTTAACCTTTTTTTGTATTAATATTTAAAAATCATATTTTTTTCATATTTTAGAATTTTTTTTATAAAGAAATATCATTTTTTCCATGGTATAAGTATATAAGGTAGTTCCACTTTCTCTTTTTTTCTGACATATCATCATTTGACAAGAAATGAGATCTGACGTTTAAACTAATAATCGTGCTTAAAAAAATTAAAAAAATTTTAACGTTATTAATTTTCAAAAGAAAATAAGAATTGTGTTCAGAGTTGTGAGTTTTTGGAGTCTATACTCGTAGAAGAGCTAATTGCAATATCCGCGATGTTAGCAATTTCTGAGGAACTTTAGCAATTTTCGCGATCTATCTGATTTTACGAGATTTACAGTTTTAGTAATTGTTTCAATACATTTAGCAATTTTTCGCGAAACTGCAATTTTTCGCGTTCTTTCGGATTTTTGTTTATATTTTTTATTTTTAACAGTTTTGGCGTTCTAATATATTTTAAGGCTTGTTTCCGATTTCTCAATTTGCTGCGAAATTTTTGCTATGTTCGCGATAAAAGCGACTTTCTGAAACTTTTCATCTTCTTTGCAGTTTTTGCACGTTTTAAACAAAATTCGAATTTGGTATTATGCAGCTGTTAGCAATTTTTTTGCGAATTTTCGCCATTTTCCCGATTTTTACCAAATTTGTTGTGTTGTTTACGGTTTTCGCGATATTTAATAATAATTATGGCTTGTTTAAAATTTTGCAAATTTTCGCTATTTTCACGACAAGCGTAATTTTTTCAGATTTTTCTTTCTTACGTTTTTATTACGCTTTGTAATCTTTAAAAATTTAGCAAGTTTTAGCGAATTTTTCCCGAGATATTGACTTTCGTTACATTTTTAGCGAGTTTTAATCAATTTTAGGGCTTGTTGGGAATATTGCGATTTTTTTGCGAATTTTCGACATTTTCGTTATAGGCATGATTATTACTAGTTTTTGCACTTTTTAAAGTTTTTTTTTGTGGATTTTTGGAATTTTCCGTTTTTTTTTATTTCTGCAATATTTGTTTAATATGCAATAATAGCGAAATTATCAGGAATTATTAACGAATATTTTGTTGAGTTTTTGGTATTCTTGACAGTTTTAGCAATTTTAATCAACTTTGGAACCGGAAACACGTTCCAAAGTTGATTAAAATTGTTAAATGTTAAAAGCTTCACGAATTTTCGGCATATTCGCAATAGAAGATTAATCAATTTTAGGGATTGTTTCCATTTTTAGCTATTTTTTTTTTGTATATTTTTGCAATTTTGCAATATACGATAAGAGATTTCCATCGACTGTATTTGAATTCAGCACAAAATTCGAGTACATAATCCCAAAATTAATACTTGCATAAAATTTCTAGGAATATTTTCCCTTTTTCCATGTGTGGCAAGGCTATTTTAAATATTTACATATAAACTAGACTTCAAAAATCTCCATTCTTGTCAAACAATTTTAAGTGAAACTACCTTATTTTTTTATATCATGATTTTTTCCTCATCAGCTTTTGCCAAAACTGCTCCTTGGGCGTAAGCCGTAATTTATGATGGCGTTATGAAAACATTTCGCGGCGAAATAAATTGGTACTAGTGGCAAAGCCTGTTAATATTAGTAACTTAAAATTAAACCAAACCAAGGAAATATTTAAATAAAGGTTTGAGAAATTAAAAATATGTTTGGAATCATTGATTACAAAGAACAGCGAATTTTTCAACAAGTGAAGTGGAATATACAAAATGTATATGTATATGGAATACATATGTGTATGTGAAGTAAGATTAAATCAACCAGTATTGGTGTTTAAATTAGCAAATGAAAAAAGAAAAAAAATTCAACTTAAAAACTAAAAACTAAGATTAAAGTTAACTTAGTGTCTCTAGTTTTGAACAAAAAAAAATCTGCCTGTTCATAGGATCCGATACGGAATTGGATTGGAAACCGAACTCCAATCCCATTCTAATTGTGATTGCGTTGATGAAAACGTAACGAAATCGCTTTGTTCAAAAAGTGTTTATTTTCGTTCAAAAATCAAAATATGGTTTACAAATATGGTTGTGTATCTGGTAATTAGAGGCAAGGAAAAATTTGTTCTGCCTGATAAATGCATAAATTAAAGGGCTGCTGAACTCCAATTCATGAACAATCAATTCCGTTTCTTAACGGAAATTTCGCAAATCCAAGTACAAACGGATTTCATAAACGCAATCAACCGGTTTTGTAGAGAAAACGATACCAAACAAGACCGTATTGGATTATATGAGCAGGCTGAATGTCCCTTAGGACTAATAAATCAGTGACCTTTTAAACGCTGGTGTAGTTAAACCAAACATAACCCGGTGTCGGAGGGGCGGGGGGATGGGTCAAAATTATCCGGCTCTTTTTGAATTGCGACTATGCCGCTTTTCTCAGAAGCTGGATATATTGAATCGCTCTAAACGGTTTTAATTTGAAATCAGTATAACGGTGATGGCACTTCGAGTTTTACGTACTGAAAGTTAAAAAAGGTAAATATGACCCATACCGCAATTAATGTAGCTATTTTGCGCCAGGTGTATTTTGCGTATGTGAGATTATTGTTTGTTGCTAAAATCTAGTCCCTTGACATTTTTATGTGCAAAACTTTAATTTATTGTCCCAAAATCATAAGAGCCATTTAAATTGAAAGACTGCTAAAAAAGAAGTGTTTTTTTATATTTAGCTAGATTAAGCTACTTTTGTTAACTTTTTTATTGTGAAACAGTTTTTTTTTGTTACAAAATAGAAACAAATATGCTTTTGTAAATAAAATCATGTTTTATTTTCTTAATAAAATCAGATATAATCGAAAGTCAAAATTTTTTATGAAATAAATGGTGTTTAAAAAGTGGGTCATTATGACCCAAGCCCCATCTACTTGTAGCTAAAATCCACCCAAATTAAATTAAAATGTAGTTTAAACTCAACAGCAGTAAATCTCTGCCCCATATATTATGCATAGTTTAAACAACAATAATGTGGCACTAAAACGATAAACGTCAAAATCTAGCTGGTTTTGCAGCAGACTATCGATCAAAATCATATGGTCTACGTTGGAAGTTTAAACGCTCAATTTTAAGCGTTTAAAAATGGTTTACATGTTTACTGATTTATAAATTTGCTGGCTTAAACATATTTTAAGCCATAAAGGGAGGTTATATTGCAGTGATTTATTAGCCCTTAGAGCCAATTTTTAACATAAATATCAAATTACAATAAGTAGATTAGTTAATCTTAAAATAAATCGTATCTAACTTTAATATACTTGGGCGTTTTTTAGTTCTAGTTTAAACCTTTTTAGCATTGTCATACGAAATGACAGTATTTTTTGTATTAGTATGGTAATACATATAAGCAAATATAATAAAATGTCATCAAAACGATGAATAATATATCATGAATCAGAAGAAGCAAATAGCATGTTTTTGTACTGTGTGTGCAAAAAATATAATCAGTAAAACATTGCAATATAGTATTAAATAGAGAAAGATACAAAATGATCCATTAACGTTTCATCTAAAGAGATAGAATATCGAATAAAGTTAGAGACCGAACAAACGACAACGACGAGGAAAACACATAAGTAGACATATTCGTATGGTTCTTGGTTTTCTACTTACTGCCTGTCCCACAATGTCGACAAGTCGATTTCATTCTCATATTTACATTGAGAACAAATTAAAATTTTTTATTATTGTTTTCTATATAAATATGAGAACGTGCTCGACTTGTCGACATCGTGGGACAGGCAGTTAATCTTCGTCAGCACTCGAAAAATCAATTTTAATGATTTTTTTAACTTCTACTTTTAATTTGTGTTCTAAGGTAAAATTAAACCTCCAATTTTGGTAGTTTAAACTAGCAAGAGAAATGCGATGAGCGATAAGGCTGGGTTTTTGAGATCTGGATTAGGATTAAACTTAGTTTAACGTAGTCTGAAACTCGTGATTTTTCCGGCGAAATGTGATTTTTTTATTATTTCATTAAAGACCAAAATTTTAAGCAAAACTAAGCTGTTCCATAAACATTTTGTGTACAAAATTTGTAATGGCGGCACAAATCTGTTTTCAGATTAACTAAACCTAGTTTAACTGAGATCTCAAAAATCCTGCCTAAAAGATTAATTTTAATTTAATCGCTAATCTTGTGTTAAAAACGCGCCCTTAGTTATTAAAGTCTGCATTAATACGAATGATTTTTTTTTTAGTTGCGGAATAATTTAATATTTTGCAACCATATACATACATACAAATAGCAAATTCATTACATATACAAATTAATTACATTTAGAAATATTTTAGATAAATTAATAAAAATGATTAGTTTTCTTCATTTAATTCAGGAGTTTCGACCTTTGGGTCTATATTTAGGCGTTCCATTTTAGATTTCCACCACTCAGTTGGATGTTGCCTCTTTATATGAACATACATATTTGATTTTGAACGCGACTCCTTTTGACAATGTGGACACTTATAGAGCTGCATTCCAGTATGTATGGCCATATGTTCTTGCAGATTACGTTCTTGTCGAAACACTTTTTCACAAAAGTTGCACTGCAAATTTAAGTCAGACTTATGCCAGTAGGATTTGTGTTTGCGCAGACGATGTTTAGTCTCAAATACCTTTCCGCACACGTCACAAGGCGTTGGATTTGCTTCATGAACAAAGCGATGCAATCGCAAACTGTGTTTGTTTTTAAGCCATCTATTACATATAGAACACTGAGCAGCTGGTTCAATGATTCCTTGATGCTGGGCGTAATGTTTTTTGAATGAATCTTTGTTTTTAAATTTTTGGCCACAAACATCGCAAACATGATATTTAATATATTTATGTGTATTTTGGATATGACGACTTAAATTATTTTCGGAGCAAAATCTATAGTAAAATTCAATTTAAAACAAAACAAAAAGTAATTATTTTTTTAAAGCGCATTATTCGTATATACGGTTATAATCAATTCAATATTTTGAGTGATTTATTTTAATTATTTTTTTTTTCATTATTTTCATTTTATTTTGTAACAATAGTACTATAAATATTACATATATAAGTTTATAGTTTCTATTATGTGAACTAATTTAGTATTAACATTTTACCGATTTTAGTCCTAATACATTAACAATAACTTTATCATCATTTTTTATCTTCTTTTAAATGTGTATTGTAAATGGAGTGGATTAGAATCTCCTGATTTTTCTGAACGAATTCTGCCAAAAAAAGCCAAATTTGACGTGGGATGACGGAAAATCGTTCCAAATCCGAATAATTTATGTTTTACTCGACTACGCAACGCCTAAAGCGGGTATTAGACGGTCATACTTGTTATGTCAACATGATATGATGGGAGCCATCATACTTGTACAATAGTGCAAAATTCGTGCTTGTCGGTTTGGTATTATTATTATGGTTTGAAAAAATTTTGATATTTTGTGTATGTCTATAGTCTGTCATACACAGTGCAAATTTCATTTGTGATTGCTTGATTATTGCGCGAATTCTAAAAAGATTTTATTGATTTGTATGAAAGTTACCATTCAGTGTATGATTGT
This sequence comes from Panzeria rudis, assembly GCA_956483635.1. NCBI lineage: Eukaryota > Metazoa > Arthropoda > Insecta > Diptera > Tachinidae > Panzeria > Panzeria rudis. The sequence goes on along the minus strand of OY101448.1, from coordinate 46,209,193 downwards.
ATACATGGTAGAATAATACACAAGGTAGCCCTGGAACGCCAACGATTATTTTTTTATTTGCTTGCTTCGTGATACGAGCTGTCAAATGTTGTGTATCAGCCCAATCATGAATATTCCCTAGAAATTTCTTTCCCCCGGAAAACACTTTTCTCGAGAAAAGATTCCTCCAATCATAAACTTTTCGGGAACAAAAATATGAAACAGTGGCATCATTGAATAACAATGGCGGCTGTTTTGCATGTTGACATTTATTTAATCAGTGTTTTTGTGTCCAAAAATAAATAAAATTGATGTTTTAATTAAATTTAAAGTAAAATTAATTTAAAAAAATGAATAAAAAAGTAATAACATAGCTGTACAAGCATTTGTGAAGGATATATATGGGTGCTGTAGAAGAAAAAAATCGTGCAAGTTACTCTTTGCTGCATTTATGGAAACCAAAAGCAATGGATCGATTAAAGTTAAAAAAAAATTTCGTGTTTGTGCTTTATTTGTGGTATTCGACCTACAAGAACAATAAAATATTTTTTTATTGATAGAAATTTAGTTTTATTTAAATATTACAACGATTTTTATGCAAACTGCCTTCTGTTTTGCAAGTGAAAAATTCCGAGGGAAAAAACGAAATTAAAATGCATTGAGAATAGCTACTTTTTTCCCCCATCGATTTTTTTCCGTCGGAATTTTTATTCACAATAGGAGAAAAGGGAAAAGTGAAAAGACTCAAAAGTGCTCATTTCGTTTCACTTATCCACAGTTCTCTTTTATTGAAAATCTTGGTTAAGTGGCTCATCCATTATACAATATTATTGCATATGTTATTGTTCATATTATTGTCGTTTTGACCTATACTATGCAATAAATGGCACAGTATTTTCAAAGAAATTATTGCCCGAGTTTCTGACAGTGGAAAAGTAAATATAACACTGAACAATATTGCCACAATATACACAATTTTCTTTATTGTACAATAAAAATCAAAGGTCTTTTGATTTTTGCCAATATATTGTGCCAGCTTCGAATATGACATATACATACATTGACAATATTATTGTACAATACGAAAAATTGCACAATTATAGTGCAAGTGGGTGGGCCGCTTTAATCAAAACCGAATTCCTGTAATTTTCTATTTTCACTTAACCGAATCCGACTGTACATATTTCGTTTTTGAAAATCGAATGATTTAAAATGGTGCGTTCTACAGGTCAGAGGGATTATTTTGCCAACAAATTACATATAATTTTTAATTTTTTTTTGGGCTTTCGATCAGCTTATTGGCTAAATAAAAAATGTATAATTGAAATATTAGAAGAAATAATATTTCGCCTACTTAAAAGAAAAAGTTATAAATGCCTAAACTTTTTTTCGTTTATTTGACCATCAAGTTGAAGAAAAGACTATTTTATGTGATACTTTAAAATTTAATTTTACTTTTAAAACCATTACATAAAAAATTTAAAATAAAATATTATAACATCTGCAGTATGATGTATGCATATTTTTGATGAATATTTCTTGTTTCTTTTTTTTTATATTAAAAGTTTAAATTATTTGGACTAAAATTTTAAATCAGGTTATATTTATTGACGCTCCTCCGACTGAACTGCATTTTTAGGTTTAAAGTTTAGACGTTCCATTTTCGATTTCCACCATTCAGTTGGATGTAACCTCTTAATATGCACATACATATTTGATTTCGAACGTGAGTCTTTGCCACAATGGGGACATGTATAAAGTTGTACGCCAGTATGTATGGCCATGTGCTCATCAAGATTACGCTTTTCACGAAATACTTTATCGCAAAAACTACACTGCAAATTGGTGTTCAATGTATGCCAATATACTTTATGTCTATATAGTCTACGTTTCGTTTTGAAGGCTTTACCACAAATATTGCACGACACTGGATCTTCCTCATGGGTAAAACGATGCAAGCGTAACGAATCTTCATTCTTGAGCCATCTGCCGCAAATCGAACACTGTACAGCTTGAGAAATAATACCTAGATGCTCATCATGATGACGTTTAAATGCAGTTTTATTTTTATATGCACGGCCACAAATATCACAGACGTGAGTAGTTGATTTCTTATGAAAATTACTGATATGACGATCTAAATTGTATTCTGATGTAAATCTATATAAAAATTTAATTTAAAAATATATTTAAAAAAACTTACTTTTTTATTTTTTGTTTTCATATTTTTTACTTTTTAATAACTTATAGATAAAATCATCACATTTTAAATAAATTGGAAGGAAAATTGTTTGTTGTTCCAGTCCGAGGTTTATACAAAAAACCGTTGGATTAAAAGAAATATTTTCTTAGAATTTCGGTAATATTGGTAATCGTTTATAGCCTAAGAGGCCGTGGTCGGCAGACTACGCTGTTGAATGTCATTTCAATACAAACTTTTCATGAAAATTGAATATAAGAATTAAACCTTTTTATCACAGCAATTCCCAGTGTTACCGTTGGTTTATTTTTCTTTATTCCCATTATTTCCCTGATTTCTTAAGAGTTCATACATAATTTTATTTCATGAACAAATAACACATTTTTACCAAGCAATGAAAGTTTATTTAAAATCATATACCATAAATTTTCTTTCAGAAATTATATTTGACTAGGATCCCGCCCAGTGGTCGAAATTCGGCCACTTTATCCGTAACCGGGTTTGTTTGTAATCGGTTTTGTAACCGTTTATTTTGGGTCAAAATATATTGTGCATATCTAGAGAAAAATTCCTTTTATAACATATATGTTTCATCCATATTGGTGGACAATAAGATACTTAAAAGTGTACGACAAGAAATTGTGTGGCCTATTTATATATAAGATGCTCTATACCAGCCATGTCAAACTCGCGGCCCCCGCCATGATTTTTTGCGGCCCTCAACGCTTTTCCACAACTCCATACTGTTTTCATTAAAAAATAAATTTTTTAACAAAAAAAATATCAAAGTAAAAAATAAGTAAAGAAAATTTATCAAACTTTTCTAGTTATAAAGGCTCATTTAGCCGACCGTAACGTTGTTGTAGTTGCATGTGCTGATCGTTTCTGTCACATTGAAAAGCTATGAGACAGAAACGATCAGCACATGCAACTACATCAACGTTTGACAAATACGAATAAAAAGTTAAATTTAAAAAATCAAAAAACCCAAATGCGTAAAAAAACTAAAAGAAAAGAAAAAAGTCTAGAGCGAGAAACATAGCGACTTTTACAACTGGGAAACATTACTGTGAATATCCAATTTTTAATGCTTCCCGACTGTAAAAGTCGCTATGTTCCGCACACTGGACTTGCTATTTTTTTCTAATAGTTTTTTTACCCAGTCGGGTTTTTTGATTTTTTAAATTTAACTTTTTATTTATTTTCTTTTTAGTTTAGATTCTTGGTTTTAGATTCCTTTGTTTATAATCCACTTTTTACGCAATTGGGTTTTTTGGTTGTTAACTAACTTTAAAATGTTACAGATTCCAAATGATCATTCGAAATGAAATATGATAAGAGAAACCTAAACGTTATTTTCAAATACCTGTTCAATGTTCGTTTTCACAAAATGGCGTCTGTTGGCTGCTGTATTGAATTTTGACACCTGTCATATCTTTAGCGACAGTCGCAGGATTAAAGCAAATCGATATTTTGTAGTACGCATACTCGGGTGTGTTCTTTATTCCATGCGGATATAAAATGTGCGGAATTAGCATCGCATTTTTGTTGCACATTATAATTTATAACAACAATGCTTTGGTAATTCCGCATGGAAACAGAACATACCCGATTATCCATGTTTGGTAGCACATATATTTTGAGCAGTTTTTATCACAAATGAAGATGAATAAAACTGCGCAGCGAACCAGATTAACTGAACAATATTTGGCATCGATATTAAATATTACATCAAGCAAAAATTTAACTCCAGACTTTGAATATATCCGGCAAAAATAATTTTTATTCTTTTTATTAATAAATATATTTCTATTGATTTTTTGTGTTTTCTTTTTGAATTATTTATATTAAATTTCCACTCAAAAGTTGAATTAAAAAAAAGTAAATGCGGCCCGCAAGAGGATTTGAACTATAAGTTTCGGAGAATTTGGCCCTCACACTGAAATGAGTTTGGCATGCCTGCTCTTACACATATCGATGGTGTTGCGTAAAAAGCTCCCATCTGCTATGTAAAATGTTGCGAGACTGGCCCATTTTGCGTAACACCAACGATATGTATTTAAGATTTTATTGGTAGTGAAATTATTGGTAAAAAATTAATTTATTTTTTTTTAAGCAAATAAATGTCCGGCTTTTTTTCCTCTGCTGTTCTCTTTTTATAAATTAAGCGATAACAACCCTAGGTCAGAGGGTTTATTTTGCCCAAAAAAAAACCTAAATACTAGGGTATTCATTCGGTTAACCGTTAATCGCTTAACCCGATTAACTGATCGGTTCATTTAAAATTGGAAATTTTTGATTAACGGTTAAACTGGTTAATTTCAGTCGATTAACCGATTAACCGACGTAACAAAATTTAAAATTTTTTGTAATATTGTAACATATTTTTGTCCATTTCATTATTTGTTTTGTCTCATATACAAAAGGTATGTATTTAGAAATTATTTTTTTACAAACAAAGAAGTGTGTTCAGTGATCTTAACTTAAATAAAACTTTAAAACCTTTAGACGTGGCTATAAAAGAGCTTAGTAAACATTGCTATTGAACTTGAGGGAAACCAAAACGGAAACTAAGGAATTCGGAAATAAACTTTTTGCAGAATGTTCATCGCTGAGCTCTGCCAGTATGAGTCGAATTATGACCTAACAACAGAAGAGACTATCGATAGTAATACAAGAAATCTTTTAACATAATTAACCGAAACCATTAGAAGTGTTAAGAGTTTGATAAAAATAAAACAGGACTCTAATGGCATAATGGAAGATTTTATATGTTTAGAGAAATCCAGGAAAAGGGATGAGAAATTAGATATACTATATTACGGATTGCTTTCGATTTCTTCATCATCTACGATAAGTGAAAGGATTTTTCCAAGTCAAGCTTTATCAAAACTAAGCAAAATTCTAAACATGCAAACCAAATTATTTTTCTAAAAGATTATTTTAGAAGATCTCCTTAAACTATTGCATAAACTAATAAAATGGTGTCACAAACTTGTTAATTTTGTAATTAATACATATTTATGAATTCTTTATTTTTTGCTTGATTCTATTCAAGAATTGTTATGTTTGCTATCTTATTGTTTTTTTTTCTACTAAATAACCGATTAATACCGAAATTAACCCATTAAGCCAAAACCTCGATTATTAATCGAGCGATTAACCGATTAAATCAAAAGCGCGATTAAATGAATACCCTACTAAATACATAATTCTTTTCTATTTTGTTTTGGCTTTCGAACATCTTATTGAGTGGCTAAATAAAAAAAAGTATAATTAAAATATTAGAACAAAGAATATTTCGTCTGCTTAAAAGAAATGGTAACCGCTTAAACTGTTTTTTCGTATATTGGCCATCAAGTTGAAGAAAAGACTATTATTTTATGACATACTTTTAAATTTAATATTACTTTTAAAACCATTATAAAATTTGTTTTTAAATATATTATTATAATATCTGTAGTATGGATGCAAATCTTAGCTGAATATGTTGGTTTTCCTTTTATATTAAAAGTTGAAATTATTTGGAGTAAAATTTTGAATTAGGTTATTTTTTTTATTGATGCTCCTCCGATTGGATTTCATTTTTAGGTTTCAAATTTAGACGCTCCATTTTCGATTTCCACCATTCAGTTGGATGTATCCTTTTAATATGCGCATACATATTTGATCTCGAACGTGAGTCTTTGCCACAATGGGGACATGTATAAAGTTGTACGCCAGTATGTATGGCCATGTGCTCATCAAGATTACGCTTTTGACGAAAAACTTTATCGCAAAAACTACACTGTAAATTCGTGTCCAATGTATGCCAATATACTTTATGTGTTGTTAGTCTGCGTTGTGTTTGGAAGATTTTACCACAAATATCGCACGGCACCGGATGTTCCTCATGGATAAAACGATGCAAACGTAACGAATTTTCATTCTTGAGCCATTTATTGCAAATCGAACACTGTACAGCTTGAGAAACAATACCTAGATGCTCATCATGATGATTTTTAAATGCAGCTTTAGTTTTATATGCACGCCCACAAATATCACAGACGTGAGTAGTTGATTTCTTGTGAAAATTATTAATATGACGATCTAAATGGTATTGTGATGTAAATCTATATGAAATTTAATTTAAAAATATATTTTTAAAAAAACTTACTTTTTAATTTTTTGTTTTCATATTTTTTTTACTTTTTAATAACTTATAGATAAAATCACATTTCGCATGTTTTTGTTGTTCCGACCCGAGTTTTATATCAAGAAAACCTTTGCATTAAAATTATATATTTACATAGAATTTCGGATATTTTGATAATCGTTTATAGCCTAAGAGAGCGTGGTCGGCATACTATCGTTATTTTCTTAATCCTTATATTTTCTACTAGAGGTGCCTGCCGCCACTTCTCGTGCTTAAAGTAGAATATAATACATATAACCTTCTTTCTAATGAAAATAATGTGTTTTTTGTGCAAATTAAACCTTTTTGTTCACAGCAAATAGAAACCGTTCAAACAAAGTTATAATAAAACCTAAAGTTAACTTCAAAAATCAGTCTTAACAAATTAATTTTGTCTGTGTAACAGATACTACTTCTTTTAAATGAAACAAATTTTCTCACAGTGTTACATTTTCTTAATGCTAGGAACACAACCAGGACGAACGACGAATTTTTGGCCGCAAATATTCGTCGCTAAAAATAAAACATATTTGTGTATATGAAAATACAAACAATAACGGCGTTGGACGAAATTCGTCAGACGCGGCAAACTCTGAATAGATTTGTTTATATTTCTTACGCCGGCGAACGACGAACAAATGAGTACCAAGTGACCATGTTTGGTTTTAGTTTTCAAGTTGTTTAGTAAAAAAGTCACTTTTTACTTTAATAATTGTTTTATTTTTATTTTATAGCATTTGAAATAAATCTGGATAATAATTAACTATACAAATTGGTGTTATTTGTGTTTTTTTAATAGTGTTTGATTTTTCAAGTATGTATTATTTTTTTAATATGGTCACACTTTGCACAAACAGTAAACAGCTTTATGAATTATAACATCTGTTACGTTTTCGTCGCTATTGTGCTCCACACGACGAATTTACACAGCCAATTTGTATCGACGAATTTAGACAGCGAATTTTTATCGACGAATTCGTCGTGTTGGGCGAAATTCGTCGTTCAGCCCAGTGTGTTCCTAGCATAACTCGCTAATCAACTACAATTTTATTTTTGACTTTACTGCCACTTCACTGCTGTCAACTTTGAAATTTAGAAAAGCACTAAAACCGAGAAAAAACCAAATTTTTCAAAAAAAGCATCAAATTGATTTTTTTTTATTTTTTATTTTTCATTCAATACATAAATGAATAAAAAATATTTGGAGATTACTGATAACGCTGTCTGACAGTAAAAATATAGTTTTAAAATTACAAATTTCTAACATGTTTCTTTGTTTGCACCGGAAGTAGCGGATCTTACCTCCCCTGACATCCCTGAGTTAATTTGGAAATGATTAGCGACTTGCCGACATGTAAACAAAGAATTTGTAACAACTTTATAGTGGGTAGTGTTAGTCCTATTTTATAAAAATCCGCTACGAATTGGTAAAGTTAAAATATTTTAGAAAAAGTTTTAATATCAAATAGTACTACATTCCTTCTGCAATGTGACGCTGATACCAGTATAAATCGGATATATAAAACTTGTAATTTTCTGTTCGTGTTCTCTTGAAACTTGATATATAGATGTATACTTAGTTTTTAGAATATGGTTTGCGAAAGTGTGCAGGTTAAGCACTGAGAGCGATAATAAGCCCTGAGAGCGATAAAACTGTAAAAACTTTTCGCGCTTTCGAAAATCTCGACTGATTTTAAATTTGTTAAAAGTGTAACGTTTGAGCAATCTATTTCTATTAATCTAAATTAAGATTTGGTGCCACCGGAAAAAATTGAAAAGCACTAAAAATTAAAAATAACAGCACCGAGCAGCAACTTGAAAATTTTCCGCGTCGAAAATTAAAAAAAAATAACTAAAAACAGTGCTAAAAGCACCGAGTTGACAACGCAAAAGAGAATAAGAAATTATTCTTCTCCTATAATTTTTAACTCTCACCAAAGTGCACAAAAATTCAATAGAAGCAAAAAGGTGGTGGTTTTTCGCTAACATCTTCATCATCGCAAACATCTACAAACACTAGTAGTGTTTTATTTTTTAAATGTGTAAGATACTCATATTCAAATATTCAATAAAGTGAATCAATCAAGTAGTTCATCGAATTAATTATTTTAAAAAATGTTCCCCCTTATTCTGTAGCTATCTGTTGACGTCATGTCAAAACAATCCCTCTTCTTCCGTAACTGTTTGTCGACGTCACGTCAAGACAATACAAAAAAATTGGCACATTTCTACTCGTCATCAACAACAATTTATTATTATTGACAGCCACTTACTATTCTCTAAGGCGTAGAAAATGGGAAGAGGCTGTTAATAGTAGTAAATTTTTATCGACAGCGAGTAGACAAGTGCCAATTTTTTTATATTGTCTTGACGTGACGTCGAAAGATTGTTACGGAATAAGGAGGAATATCAAAAATAGGAAACTATCAATTTAGTTGTGAATCATAATAGGTGCCTATATATAAGAAGGGTTTGGACCTTCATGCAAATGCATGTTTTTGTGGTGATAGATAAAGAGGTATTGTAGTTGCATATTTTGGCGGTACGTGCATACTTTTGCATATTTTTTTGGCAATAAATGCATATTTTTGGAGTTATAAAAATGTTTTTAATGGATATTTCTCAATTAAAAAAAATATTAATATTATGGGTTACCAGTGGCTGAAAATGATACTACTGATGGCAACTGATAGCTGTTAATTTCAGTGGCTATTTACTGCCTTTCTGGCAACCATTAATTTTCAGTTGCCGACTGGCAACGCAACCAAGGCTCGGTTGTATTGAATAATGGACTCAATTATGTTTGTTTCTCTAAATAATACTAAAAAAATAAACAAAATAAAATTTTTCACATTGTTTTAGTTTTTGTACTGGTAACTGCGTATTTTTGCGCATATTTTTAATTTTTAGCTGCATTTGTTAAGCGCTTAAAACCAATTTTTATTTGCATGAAAGTCCAAGCCCTGTATATAAGATTCTCTAAGGCCTAGAAAATAGCAAAAGGCTGTTAAAAGTAGTAAATTGATGTCGAGTACGTTAGTGTGCTATTTTTGATATTGTCTTGACGTAACGTTGGCAAATAATTACAGAATAAGGTCCATTAAGCACAACTCTTTTAATAGGTCAATTGGAAATTTTTATTTGTTTGCTAATTTTTAATTAATAAAACAATTTAATCAATTAAGCCCTCTTTTCACAATGTACGATTAAACGTTGACGTGGACTTTAACGGCAAGTTCGGCATACAAAATTTGTCGTTAAAGTTCACGTTAACTATTAATCATACATTGTGAAAAGGGCCGTAATAGTTTAATTAAATTTCGCTACTAGTATATCAATCAGTACCTTTAGTTGAAAAAAATTGATGCTAATATGCGAACAGCCCTTAACTAACAAATAAACAATTTTGATAATCGGCTGTTATTTGGATCCGATATCCTGATCAGAGTAGGAAAATAAACTAAACGAAACGTTTGCTTTCGTTTTGTTTTGTATTTTCCAATGTGTAAAACAAAAACAAAACAATAACAACGAGAATGATAGTCCCATTTAGTTTCGTACTGTTTGTGCTTGTGTACACAAAATGTACATTAACTTAAATGTACGCAGCTAGAAAAGAAAAGAACAAAAACAAAATTGAAAAGTTTTAAGAAAATATATTTGCAAACGTTTCCCGATTGATTTGCTCATCATAGTAGAGAATGTGTTAGTATTTATGCTAAATACAATGAAGCATTCAACGAAATACATTTCTGCTTTTGAGTTGTTGTTGTACGATTGAAACGCAATATTAAAGCATGCAGATGAATGTAAAGCCAATTGTTTTGTTTAATTTTTTTGGCATTGCAAAAGTATTTGTTTTGGTTTTGCTCATGTACGAAACGATTAAAAATATTTTAAAAGTTTGTGTATTCGCATGACACGTTTCCGAAAAGTTTTGTTTGTTTGCACACTCTGATCCTGATATTTAAGAGTTATACCCTGTTCAGAAATACGCTTTAATTGCGCAATTTATGAAATTTACGCAATTAAGGCCTTAATTGAGCTCAATTTACCATACAAGGCTTCAAGTAATAAATTGAGCAATTAGTACTTACTTAATTGTTTCATAAATTGAGTAAAGTTGGAAATGCAACCCTTTGTGACAAGTATGTTTAATGCGAAGTATGTTCAGTGAGAAGCAAAAATTGTATAAAGTGGCAAGCCCATCTGTATACATATTACATCTGTATTACATCTGTATACCATCTGTATACATATTACATCTGTATTACATTTGTATACCATCTGTATACATATTACATCTGTATACCATCTGTATACATATTACACCATGGTGTAATATGTATACAGATGGCAGTATAATGTCAGATGATTATATTTTGCTCTGGTAATTTTGTGCATAAGCTACGTCAAACACGTGTATGTTTTTGACAACCATTATCTAATTTTTGTTTTATTGTTTTTATTCGTTGCCCTTATGCGGCCACCTTTATACTTATTACACCATTGGCAAGTCAAATGCTAATTGAGTAAGCTTAATTTACTATTTGCGAACACTAAATTTAATTGCTCAATTAAAATTAAATTGTCTCAATTAAAAATCCATGTCTGAACAGGTTATTGAGATTTTAGTTTTTTTTTTGCATTTTCTTTGGATTAAAGGCGCAATTCTGCAGATAATTGGACGAAATTCGATTCAAAGTTATTCATGGACTACAAATATACCTAAATAAAATTTGAAGAAATCGGTATATTTTTACACCTAGTCTTCGTACAAAGATCCGCAAAAATTTCACCTAAATGTCAATAGTATTTATGAATTGTTTTAGATTAAGCTCAAATTTAATATGTAGTTAACTAATCTTCGTAGAAATCATATTATGTAGTTTAAACATGGACCGATTTCTTAAAATTTTAGTTACGTATATTTGTAGTGCACAAATAGCTCATGAACCGAATTTCGTCTAATTATCGTAAGAATTTCGCCTTTCATCCAATGAAATTGGTAAAAAAAAAACTGAAATTTCAAATCTTAAATATCTCTGTTTTAAGAACTAACATTGAAAAACGGCGAGCGCCACTGAAATCAGCATACTTGAATTAAGTTTAACCGTCGGTCGGGTGCCCCTTCTGTCGGTTTTTTCGACTAGCATAGTGTAATCAGTAAAGTGTTGCCGACTATTCGAGCCCTTAGAATAAAAGGGTTCCAACTAACATTTTGGACAAATTGCCGTAGCCAGTTAAAATGGTTCCAACTAAGTGGTATCACAACTTTCGCGAAAAAGCAGTTCCATGTGCTATCTTAAAATAAAAGTAATAGCTAAAATTGATTCTAACTCAGAGATTTGGTTAATATATTGATTTAAAAAGGTTCTTTTTGCAATTAGAACTTTGTTTTACTTTATTTCACATGGAACCAATATTCCAATAGCTCGTATTATCCACCTAATTTTCATGAAAAGTATATAATTGAATTTTTTACATAGAAAAAATTATTCCAAAAAAATGTTCAATTAATACAGTTGATCAGGAATTAAAATTAGTTTCAATTAATTTCGTAATTGAATGTGATCAAAAACAAAATTTTCTAAGCAATTTTACAAACTTTGAGTAATTGAAAATTTTTAATTTCAGTGATTGAATATACAATTTTAGTCGTTGGTTGAACTTCAACAACACAATTAATTGAATCTGCAGTTTTCGTAATTCAAATCGTATTTTAGTTTTTTCTGTGTAGCTAACAAAAGCTGCAAAAACACGTTTCTCGCGAACATCTCGAAAAATATTCTTAAGGAAAATAAATAAATGTCATATTCGCTAGAAAAACATTATTTTTTAAGGTTCATTTATTTTGTAAACTATGTATTGTTATTTCGACTAAAGTTTTAAATTAGGTTATATTTGTTAACGGTCCTTCGATTGTACGAGTATTCCACTTTTGGGTTTCAAGTTTAGACGCTCCATTTTCGATTTCCACCATTCAGCTGGATGTAGCCTTTTAATATGTACATACATATTTGATTTCGAACGTGAGTCTTTCCCACAATGGGGGCATGTATAAAGTTGAACGCCAGTATGTATGGCCATGTGCTCATCAAGATTACGCTTTTCGCGAAATACTTTATCGCAAAAACTACACTGTAAATTCGTGTCCAATGTATGCCAATATACTTTATGACTTGAAAGTCTAAGTGTTGTATTGAAGATTTTACCACAAATATCGCACGACACTGGATGTTCCTCGTGGGTAAAACGATGCAAACGTAACGAATTTTCATTCTTGAGCCATTTGCTGCAAATCGCACACTGTACAGCTTGAGAAACAATACCCAGATGCTCATCATGATGACGCTTAAATGCAGGTTTATTTTTATATGCACGCCCACAAATATCACAGACGTGAGTAGATGATTTCTCATGAAAATTACTGATATGACGTTTTAAATGGTATTCTGATGAAAATCTGTATGAAATTTAATTTAAAAATAAATTTTGTTTTCAAATGTTTTACTTTTTAATAACTTATAGATAAAATCACATTTCACATTTTTTTTCGTTGTTTCGGACCGAGGTTTTTTATATCAATAAAACCTTTGGATTAACATGAAATATTTTCACAGAATTTTGGATATTTTGGCAATCGTTTATAGCCTAATAAGACACCGTGGCCGCAGACTAACGATGTTTTCTTAATCCCTATATCGTCGGCTTAGAGTGTAAGCCTGTTGAGTCCATTTTTTATATTGCCGCATCGACTAAGAAAAAAAAGTTTTTTAATTTGAGATTTTAAGTGTCGAAAAATGTTTGATGCGTAAAACTGCCAAGTCCAATCAATTAGAATATAGCTGCTAACCCCAATATAACCGCCACTTTGTGTATTGTGTTTCTGGCGGCGGCTTGTTATTCTGCTACAAAAAACAAGTTTTTGTGTTTAATTCTACTGTTTTATTATTAATGGCAGATATTTTTTAAAGGTAGGCTAGGTTAGTTTGGGTGGTCAAAGACCTCGCATAGACCGAAATTGATCCTTAGCGATCCCAGCAGATGAAAAGAGACATTTCAGTATGGCTTCCTAGTTTGCGGTGACCGATTCGAGTGACTCACACACAGAGTTAACAAACCTCAACAGTCTATATTTTCCCAATCTTGATAAAAGTTCAAGACTCCGAAAGGTGTGAGCACCATCTTGTGCGGCTTAAGAGCTCGGCAGTGGTGCAGTAGATGCTCTATCGTCTCATTTACCCTAGATTCCTTACATTTACTGCAGGTATCATTAAGTGTTTGTCCTATTTTGACAGCATACGAAGCCGTCCAGCAGAGCCCCGTTAATACCCCACTAGAATTCTACAGTCGCTTCTTTTTAGTAATAAAAGGAATTTAGACGATTTAGAATCATAAGACGACGGCGGTGGGAGCCAGGGGAAGGTTACCTCCCATACAAAGTAATTGTTATTTATCGTATATCTGAAAATCTGTATTAATGAAAGTCTTTAGTCTTCGTGTGAGTTGCTTGACAGCCAGTATGCGTAGCCGATCATAAAAGTAAGTGGATGGGGGTGAGGGACGGGTGCATCCCATGCAGAGTAATATTTAAAAAACTTTAATATACATACATACATATGTGTATATATGCACTAAAAACTAAAAAAATAAAATTTTTTTACAAAAAAATTAAGACGACTTTGAAGTACATACATATTAGTGATGTCATTCGATTAAAAATTATTCGAATATTCGAACAACTTCTTTTCATGAATACAAACTCATTTTTAGGCTAAGGTTCGTACCGTTTAATTCAGAAAGAATTGGGGATGATTAATATTCCAAGGAACAAGGGAAACATTAGCATCAACTTAATTTTTCAACGTACACAGCAGAACAGAGTAGCCACTTTCGGAAGCCGCTACACTTCCATCGTCAGTGTTGACGTGTATTTTGCTTATCACGACTTGTCAGCTGACTCTGTTGAATGTTGAATTCTTATGCATACAACTTTTTCGTGAAAATTAAATACGATAATTAAATCACTTTCAAGTTGATATTAAACTGCACTTTCCCAGCGTTGCCATCAGTTTATTTTTCTTCATTCCCATTTTCTGATTTTTTTTGTTCTATTCACGACCAACTTTTTTGGTTTGATTTTAAACTTATACTTATTTTATACATATATGAACATGTAAATATACACTGAAAATAATCCATGCAACATTTTATGAAAAAAACTTTCGTAGTGACTTTTTTCGTAGAATATATGAAACTTTCGTATATATTACGAAAAAACGTTTAGGCAGTATTTTTTTGAATTTACGAAAGTAACGAATACCTTTCGTAAACATTTTTCCTTGTTAAAAAATATTTTTGAAATAAAAAAATAAGTTAAAATAATTTTTTATAAACTGACGTATTTTTCAGATGTATGTAGATAAAACAAATTTTTAGCTCTTATAAAATAAGTAGAAAGTGGCTCAGTGGGTAGAGTTATGACTTGAAATATGAAGATTGCGAGTTCGTGCCCCGGTTGAGCCATACTTTTTTCTTACTTTTATTTTTTAATTATTTTCGTACATTTCGTATATTTTACGACAGAGTTTCGTGGTGCGAAATTACGAAATATTTCGTAATATGTACGAGCGTTTTCGTGCATATGTTGCATGGAATTTTTTCACTGTATGAAAAGTAGGAATGGGCAAGTAAAAAAAAATATATATATATAGATATATTTTTAAATATCGATCGGCATCGATATATACCGAATAAAAATGTCGATGTATCGAAATATCGATATTTTTCAACAATGATAATTCATACGTAGTCCCAAAATATTTGTTAAAAATAAAACAAAAAAGTACCTTTCCTATAATAATTAAGCTGGAAAGAGTTAATTTCCAAGATCCTTACTGTTCCACCAATATTTCATGGAACATACATCAACAAAATTACACTCAAATAATGATAATTTTTCGAATAGACAAAATATTATAAATAAAACAAAAGATTTTGTTAGTAATATTCTATTTGATGAAGACTGTGGCGAAAGCTAAAAAATATCGAATTTGATACTGTCGATATATTTAGAAAAAAATATCGATATATCGAAATTAAAAATATCGACGATATATATCGATATATTTTTAAGAAAATATCGATATCATTATTTCGAACGTACATATTTTCTTATGAATCCAAACTCATTTTTAGGCTAAGGTTCGTAACGTTTAATTCAGAAAGAATTGGGTATGATTAATATTCCGAGGAACTAGGGAAAAATTAACATCTGCCCGCGCAGAAAAGTTATATGCATGATGTTTGCTTCTCTTTTGTCTGATTGCAACTAAATGCAATCAAATGAACTAAGAAAATCAATATAAACATGTCTAAAAACAAAACAGTTTAGATAGTGGTATGCTACAATGCCTATCAAAGCAAAAACAAAAAATAGTCCCCATTATTCCATAACTATTTGTCGACGTCGCGTCAAAACAATACCAAAAAATTGGTACATTTCTACTCGTCATCGATAACACTTTACTATTACTGATAGCCACTTACTAATCTTTAAGGCATAGAAAATGGGAAGAGGCTGTTAATAGTAGTAAATCTTTGTCGACAGCGAGTAGATGTGCCAATTTTTTGGTATTGTCTTGACGTGACGTCGACAGATAGTTACGGAATAAGGAGGAATAAGTGTTCGATTAATCGGATAGAGGAAACTTTGTGCTAACCAGAAACAACATTGAACTTACACGAATGTAAGAATTTACAAAAAAAAACTCTTGTATTCTATTTCGTGACAAAAATTTGTTAAATATTTTATGTTTCCTTAAGCATCCACCTTCATAAGTGGTAAAAGTGAACAAGAACGCTGATGAGACGATTGAATATTCGAACATTCTACTTTTAATAATAATTTGAATTTACATTTATTCAAATAATCAACTTAAAAGCCGAAATAATTAACAAATTAAATTTGTTATATATTAAGGCCTGCAACTCATTGAATTTTGATGTGATCACTACAGTTTATGTCTTGGATGAAAGAGGACAAACATATCTATACAACAGTGTATACTGAACAGTTCTCCTGGGGCCTAATCGTCGCTTTCGATATCGAGCTGGTTCGGTCCAGTTTTCTTAGTTTGAGATTATGGCATTTGCTATCGAACAATATAAACACATTGTTCGATATCGAATATCATAATGTCAAACTAAGAAAACTCGATCGAATTCGCTTGATATCGAAAGCGACGACACAAAACTAAATAAAGCGACGAACAAAACTAAATAAATATAATATTCGTGTTCAGATACCCCAAATTAGCTTAAAAACATATATTTTTAGGCAATCATTTATTTTGTAAACTAGTGCTATTTGGAAGTTTAAAATCAGTTTATATTTGTATATGGTCTTCCGAGTGCATTGCACTCTTAGGTTTCAAATTTAGACGATCCATTTTCGATTTCCACCATTCGGCTGAATGTATCCTTTTAATATGCACATACATATTTGATTTCGAACGTGAGTCTTTGCCACAATGGGGACATGTATAAAGTTGAATGCCAGTATGTATGGCCATGTGCTCATCAAGATTACGCTTTGCACGAAATACTTTATCGCAAAAACTACACTGTAAATTGATGTCCAATGTATGCCAATATGCTTTATGACTTGATAGTCTAACTTTTGTTTTGAAGATTTTACCACAAACATCGCACGGCTTTGGATGTTCCTCATGGATAAAACGATGCAAGCGTAACGAATTTTCATTCTTTAGCCATTTACTGCAAATCGCACACTGTACAGCTTGAGAAACAATACCTAGATGCTCATCATGATGACGCTTAAATGCAGGTTTATTTTTATATGCACGCCCACAAATATCACAGACGTGAATAGTTGATTTCTTGTGAAAATTACTGATGTGACAATTTAAATGGTATTCTGATGTAAATCTATATGAAATTTAATTTAAAAATATATTTATAAAAACTTTCGATTTTTATTTTTTGTTTTCATATTTTTACTTTTTAATAACTTATAGATAAAATCACATTGCACATTTTTTCGTTGTTGGGGCCCGAGGTTTGCATCAATAAAATCTTTCGATTCAAATTAAATATTTTTTTAATCAATATATTTTCTTAATACAACGTAATAGGTGATTTTCGGTATATCTGAAGAGCCGCGTTATACGGGATTTGGTGAAGACTTTTTAGTTTGATTTTTTTTAGAGTTGATGGCCAAATACGTTTAACCGAGTAACAACTCCAAAAGATATTGCCTAAGAAAGTAAATTTCTTTTGGACTTGGTGTTCCCGCTAAACGCCCTTATGCCCCGCCCCATTTTAACATAAACTTTAAAACAATCAAGCTAAAAAGTCTTCGTCTAAATCCCGTATTAGTGTACTCAAAGAATATTTACATTAAAAAGTTTTCCGTTTAGTAAAATAAAACTGCACAAGTTCCATGATATCTCTGAAAATTCTTAGCAGATTAAAAAACACTGTTAATACGGCTTAAAGATAATAAATATTGTTGTTGTATTGTTGGCTTTTTTTAATTGAATATAAGAAACCGTTCTTCAGTTAAAGCATCCTACCTCTCTCTCTCTCTCAGTGGATTTTTTTCATATCATAGTTTTTCTTAAAAAAAAAGCGAATTGCTTGTTAGCGTGACGTTACGAAAATGGCGACTTTTTATGGAAATGCCCATACACTAATGAAATAAACTGTATTTTCTTTGACTATTTATAAGCTTTACAGCAAGTTTAAATTCATTAAAATCGGATAATAGCTGTAAAAGTTATGAGGCCATGAGTCAGCTTTGTCACCCTGTTGCTCACCTTGTGTTTCAACAGGGTGGCACAAATTTCAACATTCTTAAAATTTCGGTGCACCTTTAGAAGAGCCCAAGCCGGATTATTCAGTCGACGACCAGCAAAAAACCACACATTTCAGCAAAGAACAGGAAAGTTACACTAGCGTTTGTCAAAGTCCACATCGATTGTACGGACCAATAATGGAAGAGAGTGCCGTTCTCTGACGGGTCCAAATACAACTTAAAAAGTTAAAGGCATCTATTGCAAGCCAACAGTTGATCATTGAGCAGAGCAAGCAATATAATCGGTCCAATTCATATAATTGATGGCATTATGGATCGATTTAAGAGCCGTAATATATTAAACGATTTAATTTGGCCATATGACACACAATGAAGAGATGTCACTTCCTTGGAGTTCCTAACAGGTCCTAACTACAGAACAATAAGATTGATGTTGCTCATTGGCCTGTTCAGTCTGCAGATCCCATTGTACTGAGAACTTGTTGAGATCGTTAATATGAAAATAGATTCGAGAAAATTGCCGAAATAAATTCGATATACTGCAAGCCATAAAAGCAGCTTGGAAGAAAGAATATCCCAAGAAATCATAAATAACTTAATCACCCGGACGGACTATGTATGTCGATGTCGAATTTGTGACCACAACAAATTGTCCTGGAATAAAGTCAAGTTTTACAAGTTTTCTTTATTCTATGACAATTTGTTGTAGTCACAAATTCGACTTCAACACACATAATCCGTCCGGCTGAATATCTTCAATGCCTTAGAGATGTGCTTGTGTCATTCAGATCAAGAGATTTGCGATTTCTTTCTTGATCAAGAGAGGAAGTTAGGTACACAAATGAACTATACAAGCAGGGTGACCGTTGAAAATTTTTAAAAAGTGGCACAAAAAGGGGATTTTGAGGAAAAAAGTGGCACCAAAAATGGGATTTTTCGAAAAAAAAGGGGCAACTTTTTTAAAAAGGGAACAATTTAACCAAATTCTAGTATTTAATGAATTTCTATGGCATATAATGTTCTTGAAATAAAATGAATAAATTTTGATGTTTTTTCTATCTACAAAAGAAAGTTTTCTGCACCAACGAAGTACCCCACTTTCTAACGAGTTATTTAAGCAACACATGCATACATGCGTTATTATACCGGACTCCAAAACAAAGAGACAGTCAGTCAGATAACAAGTTCAATGTAAAAATATTATATAGTGGATCAATATGGCCTATAAATGGCAGAGTTCTGAGGGAGCAAACTTAAAAAAATACTAAGGAGTTCAGTCTTCTGCCTTTGTTGATATCGGTCAAAAATAAGTTTTACTCTTATAAGAAATGTTGCCATTTCACAACTTTTAGTGTTTTTTAATTTATAGCACTAATATTCGTTTCCTTATAAATATTCGCCGAACCAATTTTTCAAATTGCGTACATATTTCATTTCAAAACGTTAATATTACTTTTGTCTTAGGGGTTAATTTAGTAAAACTAAATCTAACGTTTACTCAAAAATTTTCATGAAAATCACTTTTAAAATATTTATAACCGCGTGCTTTTCATAAGTTTTTAACAAGACGTGCTTGTTCGTGCTAGTGAATCAGGGTGTTAGTTTCTAATAATTTTAGTAGAATAATGAATATCTATAGATCCGAACTCTTAAACTATTTCAATATCCAAAGAAATTTAATTATTTTGATAATTGAGTTATGAATTTTTTGTCGAACTGTATGGTTTTTATCCAAAGGTATTTAATTAGTTTGGCTTAAGTTCGTTTTCAGTTTAAGCTTTCGATCAAATTATTTTTTTATTTAAGAAAGAAATTCTAAAGCATGTAAATATTGAACATTCAAAGAAAAATTTGGATGTACGGAAGGTTGAACTGACATCAGATGTTTCGAGACCACCACAGTCTTCTCATCAGAGCCCTTTACCTACACTACCAGCGACAGCAGCAACAACATCCTAGCGGAAATCCTACTTATTTTAGTAAGCTCAGTTAACAGATTTTGTCACCACCTCGTGGCAAGTCGTTCCTATTATTAACTCTCTTATCTTTAGCATGTTCAACTATTTTTAATTATTTGGGCTTGAGTTCGGTTTTAATTTAAAATAATTAAATTTCTTTGGATATAAACCCATACAGTTCGACTAAAACTCGTAACTTACAGCTCAACCTAAATCAGAGCTTTGAGCGTCTCGTAAGCAACAGGGTACGTATTTACAGTACAAGTTACCACAAAATATTTACTTTGAATGTATTGTAAATACGTACCCTTCTGCTTACGTGACGCTTGATGCTCTGATTTAGGTTGTGCAGTTAATTGTCTATTTCAAAATAGTTTTTTTCATAAGACTGTAAATAATGGACTCAAAAACACATTTT
Organism: Panzeria rudis; assembly: GCA_956483635.1. Classification (NCBI taxonomy): domain Eukaryota; kingdom Metazoa; phylum Arthropoda; class Insecta; order Diptera; family Tachinidae; genus Panzeria; species Panzeria rudis. Next base: position 46,188,622 of record OY101448.1, on the reverse strand, counting down.
TGTTTTAAGATTTTTTTATAAAATCAGAGTCGTGCCGTAAAAAACGCATATTAAATCAAAAAGTATCACTTCATAAAAAAGGGACAAAAAGGGGCATAATATTACAAAAGGTGGCAGATTTAGGTAATTTTAAAAAAGGAACACTAAAAGTGGCAAGACAGTTGAAAAAGTGGCATATTGCCACTTTAGTCGCAAAACGGTCACGCTGTATGCAAGAGACAACGCACAAGAAGAAAAACGATTTAGTATTCAAGAGAACACTGAAGATGGCACATAGCCGAATCGCTCTGTTTATCAGCCAAATTTGACGTGGGATGACGGAAAATCGTTCTAAATTTTTTGTGATTCCTATAAAGGGTGCTTTGGATTTGTCCGTTTCATTTTATGCCTTTATATGTTTCATCAGTTCTAGCTATGTAATTTGTTTATAAAACTATCCATTACTATATTTACCTTTTACATACATAAACATAAGTTAGTTCAATCAATAAAAGTTCGAAAATACTTTTTTTTTTTAAATTATGGTATGATATGAAAAATTTTCATACGGAGTTCGCTATAATCGAGTTTTACAAGTGGATTATAAGTTGTAACCGGATCTATCTTAGTTGGATTCTGGCAACCGCAAATTTTCAGTTGCCAGCTGGCAACGTAACTGAAGTTCAGTTGCTATCCATAATCGACCCATTACTATATTCATATACTGTATACTTGTAACTAAAATGCAAAACCATGTAACTAACAAAAAATCTAAATAGCCTGAAATTTATTATTTCGGCTTTTTAGTTCAATATTTGAATTAATGTAAATTCAAATTATTATTAAGAGTGGAGTGTTCGAATATTCAAATCAGATTAGCAGAACGGATTAAGGCCATTTCACATTGTAATACAAGCTTTAAGATTTTTATTAGATTTTGTAAGACAAAAATCAAATCAAAATCAGTCTGGCTGTCAAAAAATCTTAAAGAAAATGTTCTCATTAGATTTTGTTTCTACACTATCACATTCCAAATAAAACGTAACATAAATAATTTGCAAAAACTAAAATTTTTTTGTTCTTCTTTTTCTTTATTTATGCCGGCAAACAAATACACAGCCGTTTTTGTTATTCCTATACTTGTTTGTGCAAAAGACAACCCTGATAAAATGAAAAATGTAATTGTTTAAAAATTTCCTAAAAATGACGAATACCATAATACTGTCAAATTTCTTTACGTATTATTTGACAAATCATAACAATTTGTTTTCACACTGTTGTATATTTTTACTTACAATTTGAGTTTTTGACAAGTATTAATACTAAATCTAATAGTCTGAAGGCCGCTTTAGTACTACTGATTTCGACAGACCGCTACACCATCTCATCAGCGTTCATCTTCACTGACACAACAATAAACATTTTTTTATTATTGAGAATATCTCCATAAATATGAATTTTACGAAAAAATTATACAAGATATTTTTTGTATAGAATTTCATTTCCTACAAAATTGATTTCATAACTTTTTCTCAAATTCGTCTACTTAAAGAGATATTTTGAACATCTACGATGTTATAAAAAAATAAATTTAGATCGGCTTGCGGTACGGTACGTGTTCTTTTTGTTTAAAAAACAAAAAGAATTAAGTTATACAGTCGGGTCTCGATTATTCGTCATCCGGTTAACCGGTAACCCCGATTAACCGTGATGGCCAAAGATCAGTCTATTGTTTTTTGTTTGCAATGTTTTCAAATTGTTTGCTTCGATTAACCGTGATTACCTCTATTATCCGTGATGGCAGAATAAAATTCAAGTTTATCGGATCCAAGAAAATTATAAGTTGAAAAATATTAGACAAGCAACATTACACGACTTTTTTTTAAAGAAATTGTATTCTTTTTTTGCTTAATGTCCTTTTTTGCCTCATGTTTTCAGTAGAAAATTTAATGTATATATACATACTTATTTAATTTAAAATGTACATAAACTTCTTGAACTATTTTTTTTATGTAAATATGTATGTACACCAATGTTCACTTGTTAAATAATAAAAATATTAAAAAAACTGTATAATCAAAATTGTTATGCGATTAACCGTGAAAATCGATTATCCGTAATGCTTCTGGTCCCGACCACCACGGATAATCGAGGCCCGACTGTATTATTTTTACATCAAAAGGAATGTTTCTATTTTTGCGTGTCCGAAAGATTTTAAATTTTTAACAACACTCTAACATTCTTTTCCGTTAAATTTATAATGGTAATGTTAACAAGCATGGGAAAAGGAAAACGTGAAAAAATCATTCAAGGTAAAGGGAATTTTTCATATTTTTATTTACGATTGCAAAAGAAGGGAACAGAAAAAAAATCGAAAGAAAAAGTATTCACGATAGGGGTGAATAATATTCAGACCGGTTCTGCATTCAATGCTAAATAAAAATAATCATAAGCATTTTTGTTATAAATATATAGTTGTAACAGCAAAGCTTTTACAATTCCGAACATTTTTATTTTGCATGGAGAACAGAACAGGATAATTCATTAAATAATCGAAAAAAATCGATAAATTTAGTTCTAAAATATATAATGCTTATTCTTTATTTCATAAAAATTTTTTTCGAATTTGGGATGAGTGAATTAAAAAGCATTTTCAATTCATCCGATCAATTCTTTGTTTTTTCTAAATGCATAAGTAATATTTTATGTGAGAACGGTAATTTTTTGCTCTTTGATTTTGTGAATGCTTTTAATTTTTTACTGAGTTCTGCCGTTAGATTACATTCGATACTTTAATATGAAAAATCTAGTTAGCAGCTAGTTGTTCTTGAAATCTCTTCTTTATTTAAAAAAATTTTTCCTTGATATTTCCGAATTTTTGTATTGGGTGTTTTTTATTGAGGTATAGAACTTTAAGTTGGCATCACTTTTTTAACTGGCGGCCATTTTGTCAGCTGTCAAGTGATTAATATTTAGTTTGGTTTGCCATTTCATCATGAACAGGTTGACAAAAGAACAACGCTTGCAAATCGTGCAAATTTATTTCGAAAATAATGGTTCAGTTCGCGAAGTTTGCCGCAAGCTCCGTCCATTTTATGGTCGACATAATCGTGAATGGCATGAACATAATGGCATGAATGTGGATGAGTTGTGGTTCCAGCAAGACGGCGCTACATGCCACACAGCGCACGTCGCAATCGATTTATTGAAGGAAACATTCGATGAGCGCATAATTTCGCGGAATGGACCTGTCAATTGGCCACCAAGATCGTGTGATTTGACACCATTGGATTATTTTCTTTGGGGATATGTGAAGTCGCTCGTCTACGCCAACAAACCAGAAACGTTAGGGGACTTGGAAGCCAACATTCGTGGCGTTATTGCCAACATACGGCCCCATATGCTCGAAAAAGTGGTTGAAAATTGGACCTGTAGAATTGGCTTTATTCGAGCCAGCCGTGGCGGCCACATGCCCGAAATCATATTTAAACATTAATGGCATAAAATTATCCTTCCAATAAAGCCAAATTGATGGACATTAAAACGATTTTCTTGTGTTTTATTTCAATTCGAAGTTCTATACCTCTAAAAAAACACCCGATACAAGATATTTATTGCTGCTGCATAATTTTTTTAATTCTTTGATCATGCGGTCTATTAGTATCAAATAACGTTTGAATTGAATGGCAAATTTCACATAATTTAAAAAATTTTGCTAGTTTTTTTTAAGAAATCTGCAAAAACTTGATAAAAAAAGGAAAATTTACATAAAACTTTTTATTCGAGTTATTCGATTAATCGACCTAAATTACTCGAATAGATTTTTACTCGAAATTGGTTTTTTTTAGTTTCATTGAACATTATTTGACTTCAATTATTCGATTAATCGAGAAAACATTATTCGACTGAATACCCTAGTGTGTATGTATGTACGTAAAATTCGCTTATAGTCCACTGCCTCATTTGCACCATTTTTGTGGACTATAAGGCGAATTGGATTATATCTTGATTTTTATATAAGCCAATTTGTTATTTCTTTTAAAAAAGAAAAACAAAACTAACGTTAAGAAATTACTTCCTTACTTACTCAATTCACAAATATTGCAATAAAGATTGCTAAAATAAAAACAATTTCTACTTCAATATCAGTAATATTTTCATAAAAATTTTTTTTTTACTTTTGCATTTTGGATTATATCTTCCATAACTTGCATATATTTAAGATATTTCAAACTTAATCTTGGTGGCGTATAAGCGAAAATGGATTATAGAACTAATGGACTAAATAAATGCAGGTATTTTACTTATAGATGACAGAAAAACTAACATTTTGGAATATATCGCTAATTCTACTATAAGCAGTGTGGCTTATAAACGAACTTTTTTGTGGAAATGCCCATATATGTACATACATAATTCATTTTTATTTTTCCCTAAATAAAATATGTATGTATGCATATTTCGCCCGGTTAAAAGAAATGAGTACTTATAAATGCTTAAACTTTTTTTCGTATATTGACCAACAATTTGAAGAAAAGACTCTATTTTATGTCATAATTTTAAATTTAATTTTACCATTACATAAAAAATTTTAAAATAACGTATTATGTATAGCATATGTATGTAGTATGTAGTATCTCTATGCATATATTTGCTGAATATTTCTTATTTTTTCTTTTATACTAACAGTTTAAATTACACTAGTTAACAAATTTTTAACTGTTTGGCATAACCTCAAAAAAAATTTTTTTCTAAGGTAATTTGGGGTCGCTGAACACGAATATGGAATTAATTTTATTATTTTTATACTTAAAAAGCGTTTTCTATATATTCGCGAGAAACGTGTTTTTCTGTTATTAAAATTAAAAATTTTATGTATATTTCCCAAATCGGAAAGAGTATTTCGATCAAAAATTGTCATAAATTCAACCAAGATACACTTATTTAACAGGTAAAATTAGTCCCACAGCTGATAGTTTTAGGTTTTGAATTTCGGCTGTCAACAAAATTTTCAATAAACAACCCAGTAAACATTTTCTGGCGAATTCGGTCTGAAGTAGGGATGGGCAAAAAATATCGATATATCGATATATATCGTCGATACTTTTATCGATATTTTTTCCAAATATATCGACAGTATCAAAATCGATATTTTTTAAGCTTTGGTTTTGTTTTTCGTGCAATTTTTAAAAACATTTCGGCACAGTCTTCATCAAATAGAATATTACTAACAAAATCTTTTGTTTTATTTATTATATTTTGTCTATTCGAAAAATTATCATTCTTTGAGTGTAATTTTGTTGAAGTATGTTCCATGAAATATTGGTGGAACAGTACGGATCTTGAAAATTAACTCTTTCCAGCTTAATTATTTATAAGAAAGATACTTTTTTGTTTTATTTTTAAACAAAATTTGGGACTACGTATGAATTATCATTGTTGAACAAATAACGATATTTCGATATATCGATATTTTTTTATTCGATATGTATCGATATATCTTTTTCACTTGCCCATCCCTAGTCTGAAGTCGATAAGACAACGTACAAAAATCTTAAAATTGGCACAAAAGCGCACCCGTTTGCTTGAGAAAATTCCTAGAACTATTGCAATTTGTCCTAGAGACTACAGAGGAAATTCTGAACAATTTCGAGAGGATGTCTGATAAAAGATCAGAAAATGTTCATACTTTTCTTATACTTTTTATAACCTGTCGTAATAATGTCAGAGAAAAGCCTGACAAAAGCTGGAAATTTCTGAAAAAGTATCAGACAACTTTTACACGTGTGCGATGAAACAATTTATAAAATTGTTCAGAATATGATCAAACTATTATATTAAAAGATAACTTTAAAAATTTTATATTTCTATAAAATGCAGGAAAGCAGCAGAATTATTGTATTTATATACAGTTCAGAAACGGTCAGAAAAAGTGCCGACTATTCTACTAAGGGCTAATAAGTCAGTGCCAGTTAATCTCTCTTTTTGGTTTAAAAAGTGCTTAAACCAGCAAATCTATAAATCAGTAAACATATAATCCCATATATTAAACTCATAAAATTGGGCGTTTAAACTGGCAATGCAAACCATATGTTTTTGATCATCGATATCCCACCACAAAACCAGCCATTTTACATTTATCGTGGTGCTGGGGCACATTATTATTGTTTAGACTAGGGAGAAGTGATTTACGGCTATTGAGTTTACACTACATTTAAATTTTAGTTTAGTTTAATAAAACTAGCGTTTAAACGTTCACTCATCTATAAGCCATAAGGCCCTTATTTTGTAAAACGCAACGCTTAGCATTGATAAATTTTGTATAGAAAGATTTCAAATTACAAAAAAACACACACTGAAAATCTGTCAACGCTTATTGTTGCGTTTTACAACAAAAGGGCCGAAATGTCTAAGCAACTCGTTTCTGCTAAAGATGCATATTTTTTCTACCATCATACATGTCGATAAAAATTTTTCACTGGGAAGCCACATTTATAAGTTGTGTTCGGCATTGCCGCTGAAAAAAATGTTACTACATTTTTCTTCTTATTTTTACCCGACTGCGCGACGCAAAGAAGGGTATTGTGCTTATCAGTCTATGTATGTATGTGGTTTCCTTTGCGGCACTATATAAACCGAATGCGCAGGCCGATTTTGATGATTCTTAAGTCAATCGATTCGTCTTAATCCGGGGAGTGTCACTAAAGATATGACAGTAGTCAAAATTCAATATGGCGGCCGACAGACGCCATTTTGTTTATACGAAAAAAATAAAGAGTCGACAAACTGTATCAAAATGGGTATCAATCGACAGGTATTTGAAAATTATCTTTAGGCTTCTCTTATGATTTTTAATTTCGAATGACCCGTTAGGATCTTTAACGGTTTAAAGTTGGTCGCAACCAAAAAAAAAACCCGATTTCGTAGGTAAATAATAAAAAAAGAGAACATTAAACTAAAACCGTATACGAAAACCAAAATAAAACTAAATAAATAAAAAATAAATTTACAAAATCAAAAAACCCGACTGTAAAAAAAAACTAAAGAGGAAAAAAAACAAGTCCAGTTGTCTATAATTCTGTTAAATAATGTTGAATAACTACAGAATTTAAATAGTAAATTATAATGAAATAGTAAATTAAAGTCGGGAGGTCTTCAAAATCTAAACTTCAAATCTTCTCAATAATGCCTCCCGACTGCGAATGGCGCCATGTTCCGCATTATAATTTACTATTTCAATTCTGTAGTTATTCAACATTATTTAATAGAATTATGGACAACTGGACTTGTTTTTTCCTCTTTAGTTTTTTTACACAGTCGGGTTTTTTGATTTTTTAAACGTATTTTTTATTTAATAGCTGCTATTTAAATAAATAGGCAAAAATACTTTTTCAAACTTAAAGCTAGATTTAGCCCACTATTTTATGAAAGGATCAACAGTAGTAACGCTGGTTGGTTTTGTATTTTATTTGGTTTTGCATCTGAAATTAAAATTCTAGCAACAAAATACATGTTGTTTTTTTATTGTTGTATTTTTTGTAGAATTAATTTTACCTGTTAAATAAATATACTTTGAATTCAAAATTTTTTCAATTTTCAAATTACGGCCTTTTTCACAATGTGCGATTAAAAGTTAACGTGGACTTTAACGGCAACTTTTGTATGCCGAATTTGCCATTAAAGTCTATGTTAACTCGTACAATGTGAAAAGGGCCGTAAAGCCCTTATGACACTACATTTTTCTTGCATTGTTTTGCTATAGAATTGAAAGAAAGAAATAGCAAATGATAGAAAGAAACAACTATAAAAAATGTAAACAAAACGTAATGGCTTCTTTAAGTGCTGCCTACGTTTTATTTATAATAAAACGACAAAAGAAAAAAAAGTTGAAAAAAAGAGGCGCTAAGAAGCTAAATTCGTGAATAAGCCGCTAACTTGGCAACACTTTAATGTTTCAAGCTTGAAATGTCAATTTTAAGTTGAACATTTTTACATTTTTTTTGACAGGCCCCCATTTGTTATCGATAACATTAGTAAAAGCTTTGACAATATGGTATTTATCTTAATAAAGCTGAACTCTTTGCACCTGGTAAAATTTCCCATTATATTATATTTGTACTGTTCTCCAAAACTTGAAAAATGAAGTAAATATGTAGTGTCATAAGGGCTTTAATAACATTAAATTAAATATTTTAAAACCACCCGAAGAAAATGGATGATAACTTCAAAACGGGTGGACCGATTTTTTTTCAAATATAGGTTAGAAGATTAAGTCGCCTTTCAAACAAAAGAAACAAAATTAAAATCGATGCCACAGATACACAGATTCAAGAGGATACAGCTAGAAAAGATGTGATAACTTCTAAGCGGCGGTAGCGATTTTCTTCAAACATAGCTAAAAATACTCTCAAAATCGGTCCAGCCGTTTAGGCTATACGAGGGATCTGACAGACAGATACACACTACAAACTTATGGGGTTTTATAAGTTTGTAGTCGGGGTTTAAAAATTGTATATGTATTTTCCAACTAGGAAGAATATTTCCATCAACTTTTTTTCACTATTTGCAATTTGGTTGTTTAAGGGGCTGTTCACATATTCACTCGTATCGTGAATAAGTGGTGAACATCTCATTCACGTGAAATATTTCCCATGAACAACAAAAAATGGGGGAAAACGAAAAAATAGTACACTAACAGAACAACAACACGAAATTGTCGATAACAATTTTAGGGAAAGCGAACACATTTCACGTCAACTTTTTTCCCCGATAAGGGTGAGTATGTATGTAACGCACTTTTTGGGGTGGAGGGGTTAAGGATTTGTTGCGGAGTTGATCATTAATTCTGGAAATTTGTTATAAAGCGTTACGAAGGGGGGAGGGGGAAAGGTCGAAATCGACTAAAATGGCGCTACGTAATATGTGAACAGCCCCTAACTAACAAAGAAAAAATTGTGATAAGGGGCTATTCACATATTACGTAAAGCTATTTTCCCAGCTTTTATACCTCAACGACCACCCCCACCCCCACCCCCGTACCATCGTAATGAAAATTCAAATTAACTAAATAGGTTCTAACTTTGTCATTTTTTGTCCGATATTAACAACTTTACACTTAATACGTTTGGAACAAAGTTTTCTTTAAGATATGCATGCACAATAATTTGTTTTGTTTACCTTAATGGAGCGACTTAAAATGGTGAATTTTGAAAAAAACGTTAAAAAATTCAAATTTTTTCAAATCTTAAAAGGCTCAACGAATTTTGATCCCATCATTACAGTATATGTATTGGCTGAAAGAGGAAAAACATATCTATGCAACAGTGTATAATAATTCAAATGAACAGTTGTCTCGAAAACGCTTTTTTAAAGGAAAATAAATTAATGTCAGCTGCCCAAATTACCTTAAAAACAATATATTTTTTGAGGTTAATTCATTTTGTAAACTAGTGTTATTTGGACTAAAGTTTTAAATCAGGTTATATTTGTTGGCGGTCATCCGAGTGCATTGCACTTTTAGGCTTCAAGTTTAGACGCTCCATTTTCGATTTCCACCATTCGGCTGAATGTATCCTTTTAATATGCGCATACATATTTGATCTCGAACGTGAGTCTTTGCCACAATGGGGACATGTATAAAGTTGTACGCCAGTATGTATGGCCATGTGCTCATCAAGATTACGCTTTTCACGAAATACTTTATCGCAAAAACTACACTGTAAATTGGTGTCCAATACATGCCAATATTTTTTGTGTCTATATAATGTATGTTTTGTTTTGAACATTTTACCACAAATATCACACGCCGTTGGACGTTCCTCATGGTCATAACTATGCACACGTAACGAATCTTTGTTCTTGAGCCATGAGCTGCAAATCGAACACTGTATAGCTTCAGAAACAACACCTTGATGCTCATCATAATGACGTTTAAATGCAGCTTTATTTTTATATGTACGCCCACAAATATCACATATGTGAGGAGTTGATTTCTTATGAATATTACTGATATGACGATCTAAATTGTATTCTGATGTAAATCTATATGAAATTTAATTTAAAAATATATTTAAAAAAAACTTGCTTTCTTATTATTGTTTGTTTTCATATTTTTTTTTTACTTTTTAATAACTTATACATAAAATCACATTTTAAATAAATTAAAGGAAAATTGTTCGTTGTACCTGCCCCGAGGTTTATATCAAAAAAGCCTTTTGGATTAAAATTATATATTATAAAATTTCATAAAATTTAGGATATTTTGATAATCGTTTATAGCATGGACCTTCAACTGTTATTGATGACTGTTTTCAAAAAAGTCAAAAAATAATTTTTGGTTTTTATTATTTTTAATTCATTTATTTGTACACAAGATAAGTTGTTTACATTTTAATATGGTCCCAGCGCCTTAAAGGCATTATAGGGTTTGTAACGATATTTTTTGTAAAAATATTATTGTTATTTTTTGACTGATATTTTTTTAGTCAATGACAAAATTTAAAATTTGAGTATAGCACTATGCAACAAAATGAAACTTTTGTCACGACCTTTTTTCACCACTATATATTTTTTATCTGTTATGGTCCCTTAGCTACAAAAACAACCGAAATTTAAAATTCTATGGACACGTTTTTTTCTTCTAATTTTTATTTTTTTCTAAAATTCGGGATTTTTCAAGAGGCTGCTACACCGATTTCATTATAACTTAGGAGGGGTGGTCCAATTTTGTTACAAAAAACCAGGGTACAGATTTGAACACACATGTGCGGCACATGCACACGTGCCAAAAATAAGCACACAAAAAAATGTCGCACACGCACACGAGTAATTTTTTTGTGTGCTTACTTTTGGCACGTGTACGTGTGCCAATCAAACTGGCATATATACATGTGCGTGTGGCTAAAGATAGAAATTATGTGCATGTGCCAAATTTAGGCACATGTACTGCACACTCGTGTGCAAATCCGTATTCTGCAAAAACACAAAAAAACCTTGAAATAAAATTACCTTTTAAGCCGTTCTAAAATTTTTTTTATATATTCCGTGGTTTCGGATTGAAAAGCGGACCGCAATGATGAAAAATATATTTTTTTATGCAAAATTGGAAAAATTTAATTTTTTCAACTCTTTCAGCCACAGTTTTATATAAATGGCTTTTGTTTTTAATCAAAATATCTGCATTTTTAAATATGGGCTCATTTATTAAGAAAAATAATAAAAAATAAAAAATTATAATTTTTTTCATTGATTTAAAAATTTTTCATTAAAAAAAACTTAATATGAAGGACGTTTTCATATAAACATATTCAAATGACCAACGATGACTTAGAAAGACATATTTCTTTTGTTATTATCGGTACATAGCTTTGAAAATACGTTTCAAATAAATTTGAATGGTGGTTAGATAGCTAACCACCAAACCTGAAAGAGTTAAATTCATAAAAAGTCGAAAATTACTAAAACTTACCATTTTTATTAACTGATCATAAAGACACAAATGAGCATTTCCAGCGAAAAGTAACGTAACGGCATATTGGAATTAAGCTTGTATTTCAGAACCATGTGGTTCGATATTTTCTAAAATTTTACTAAATGTAGAGCTACTTACGACCTATACATATTTTCAAAATGAAAAAAAATTTATATATTATTGGCAAAAACTAAGTAAAACCCAATTTGGAGATGTTTGAAATTGAATTTGGCGAAAAAGGTCAAAATAAATCTGACAACCGTGCTCATAGGGAATAACAATGTATTGTTTTTTTTATAATTTTTTTTTTGTATTTTTTGTTTTTAGTTTTCTAGTTCTTAAGTTTAGTTTTAAGTTATTTTTAAGTACATTTTGGAGTGATTATTAAACTTCTTCCAAATATGAAAGCTTCGGGAGCAAGAGCGTACATAACATTTTTGTAATTTTCATAATTTATTTATTATTAAGCACTTTCCGTTTAGCTTGGTGCTAAATTCATTGTTATAAATTAAGATTTTACACTATAGTCTTAAGTTTTTTCTTCCTAATATTGTAAATATTAATTTTTAAGGTTTGATTTCATAAAGAATTAAAAAAGGCTCAATCTAAAATGAGTCCCAGATGTAAACTTTCAAAACGCCGATACCTGTCAATATATTTTTTGTTGGCCTTTACCAGAATCAGCTTGCTATTAAAAAAAAAGATTTTGGTGTACAGTGTAAATATTAGCAATTTTTGCAAAAATTATGTGATTTCACTTTATTATGAATAAAATTAATATTTATCCATCGATTTTCATGAAATAAAGTTTATTTTATTTCTAGTGTATGTGGGAGCTTCATGATTAGTTCATAAAAATAGTAAGTATTTGCCGTTTTTGATTTTTGATAAATTTAACAAAAAAAATTTTTTAAATTTCCAACTTTTCCTAAAAAAATATATGGCAGTGATGAAGCTGTCTGAATAATTCCAAAACTAGTGAGTTTCTTAAAAAATTAATCACCCTTATTCTATTTGGCGTCGTCCACACAAGACAACGCCGTTTTTAATCGTTTGTTGTAAATCCGTATTCCTGGTGATAGTAGGTCCGTTTCTTTACTTTTACAGTAAAATGCAGGTAATGAGTAATTACTGAGTAAACTAAAAAATTTACTCTCAAAAAACGCTACTGCCCAAAAAAGTACGCGAACGAAAAAATAATAAAAATTCGTAATATTAAGGAAACAGCTGATGGCAAATAAATGTAAATAATATATAGCATAATTTTTTATCTTTATTTTAATTTGTTTATTTGACGACTTATTTTTTAGCTTCAAGTAATCCAAATAGTAACTAGTTAATTGCTGTGACAATCCAAATACATTTGTAAGGGGATCCCTTGTTTTTTGGACCTCTCAAACAAAAATAAGTAGTTATCGAGTCATTGCAAGTAGTTACGACTTAAATCCTCATATACTTTTTTTCCTACCAGTAAGACAAGTTGTTGCTGGGTTGGTTGTTTATACCCCTTTCTTATTAATCTACTATTATTTAGTTAATTATTGATATACCCTGTTCAGACATGGATTTTTAATTGAGACAATTTAATTTTAATTCAGCAATTAAATTTAGTGTCCACACATAGTAAATTAAGCTTAATCAATTAGCATTTGACTTGCGAATGGTGTAATAAGTATACAGGTAGCCGCATAATGGCAACGAATACAAAAATAAAACAAGAACTAGATAATGGTTGTCAAAAAAATACAAGCCTTTCACGTAGCTTGTGTACAAAATTACCAGAGCAGTATACTGCCATCTGTATACTTATTACACCATGGGCTTGCCACTATATACAATTTTTGCTTCTCACTGAAAATACTTCGCAGTAAACACACTTGTCACAAAGGGTTGCATTTCGACCTTTACTCAATTTATGAAACAATTAAGTACTAATTGCACAAATTATTAATTATGGTAAATTGAGATCAATTAATGCCTTAATTTAGTAAGTTTTCTAAATTGCGCAATTAAGGCGTATGTCTGAGCAGGGTATTACCCTTATGTAATAAATTTTTCGGCCTTATAGGCTTTGTTATTACTAAATTGATCAAATAAAGAAAAAAATAAAAAAGTATAAATAAAACAAAAGATTTTTTTGGTAATATTGTGTCGAATTTTTTAAAAAACTGTACGAAAAATATACGGACAATATAGTGTATCTATATATTTTTGAGAAAATATCGATATATCGATGTATTTTCTCATCCCTTGTGGTCACACAAAAAAAAATTTAATTTTATATATTTCATACAAGTTCGGAAATTATAAAGATCTATAAATATGCTCCGAAGGCTTCTTTTTTTAGTGTATATAGAATTTTTTCGATGAATGGAACTGATTCAGCTTTGTAGAGATAAAAAGCAACATTTGCAAGTTTCATATACATATTCTTGGTCAAATCTAATGTATCCGTCGATATTAAACGGTAATTTCATATAAAAATAGCATATTATAGCATCCTATAAATATTTTCTGATACATTATAAAGGGGTCGAAAATTAATATGTACTACACAGACTTATTATATACAGTAACACTCGGTTATAACGAACTCGGTTATAATGAATTCTCGATTTTAACAAACTTATTCCAAAGTCTAAACGTTGCTTGGAAGCCAGTGTGCGCAACATTTAAGAGGTATAAGAGGCATTTAGTAGATTAAACGAATACCCACCCCTACTTAGTAGATTAAACGAATACCCACCCACCACTACTATAATAAATATTTTTAATTATAATTCAAGTTGTAGTCTAAGAACCGGTGCCCGCAGACTTACGGTATTTTTTAAAAACCTATATTTTCTTTTATACCTGTAGTACACGAAATGGATAATTAGTTTTTCTGGCCGCGGTTCCTATTAGAGATGAGCGATGTTTCTGTACCTGTGATTTAATCACTGTTACCGAAAAATCAAGAATCACAGTTGTGACAAAATTTATCAAGTAACTGCTACTTGCAAAGTCGTTCTTTTCTATTTGTTACATAAACAAAATTTTGACATTTCACTGTTTGTGTGGGTAGTAGTTTTTTTTTGCGTGCAATAACAATACATAAATGAATAATGTCGCTATTTCTTGTGTTTTCTCTTCTTCCTGATTATTATTTTTTTCTTTTTAAAATTCAAAGTATATTTTAAGGCGTATTTCCTCAGTAAAGCATATTTCCTCAGTAAAGCATGGTGCTCTGGTCATCATTTCGTGCGAAGTGCTGTCAAAAGTCCATATAAAAAAATTGGCACGAATTGCTCATTAAAAATTGTTGCAGAAGTAGTACTCCGTTTATTTTGTGAAAAACATATTAAATGTATCTACAACATTTTGAGTCTTCATGCGAAATAATATGAGCACCACTTTTTTCGTGTGGAATTTACAAAATACACATTGGGGTTTTTACAAACGTAAGCAATTGTAGCATATTTTCAAGGGTTAGTAATGATTGGTTAATTGTCAAATTTTCGTATGAATAAACCAATGTTGATTATAATTTTTCGCAAATTTGAACAGTACTAAGCTTAAGAAAGAAAGAAACAATGTTTTTTATGTAGATATGCATGTATGTACTTGACAATTAATTACCCTGCTATAAGAAAAATGAAAACAGTGATCACAGTCACAGTTTTAAGTAACAGTGTTTTTTAAATCACGTTGACTGTTCACGATGCTCTGCAAAAATCACGGGATCGCTCATCTCTAGTTCCTATGTATTCAATCAGGCACGAAAGATGCAAAATTTTACCAAAATTTACGTAGTTTTTTAAAGAATACCAATTGGATTTTATGAAAGGCTTAAAAAGTCATAGACACATATGGCGGTTCTAAGGTCATGGTCCCGTACAAAGTAATTAATAATTAACTTACATCTGCGTTATGGTTTTCAGGTTTTCAAAGCGATTATAATCGGAATTGCGATTAGTCGCAGGTTTTAGTCGTAGTCGCAATCGAATCGATTAATCACGCGATTACGATAAAAAAATTACCCTTTGAGTAATTCTGAGTGAATTCAACAAATAGGTGCGCCGTGAAACGATTCATGGTTGGTTTTATAGGGCAGTAATGATCATTTAATATTGCAATGTGTTGTTTTATACATAAATTGTTGTCTATTTGCAGAGTGCCAAAAGATGAAGAGACACAGCAGATTTAATTGTTGAATATAACAAAATGATTCTTTATTTAAATTCTTTATGAAATGTATTTTTGTTTTGTGTGTGAATATTAAAAATAAATCTAAACTGAAACTTCTAGAAACTTTTCTTTCTAAACTTCTATACCGCTCAACAATTCAAGGACAAGTGAGAAGAATATTAACAGAACAAAGAAATATAAAAAATAGTATGTAAAAGAAACAATGTTGTCAATATATTACATTCTCAGTAAGATTACCATACTACAACACTATGCAAAACTGAACTGGAATAATTAAATGGCGGAAAAGTGGCAACTTGAAAATTACAGTTTTTTCTCATTTTATCGATTTTCAACCCTGAAAAACAAATTTTCAATATTTTTTGTTGTAAAAACCAATGCATACAAAAGAAAAAAATATTTCATATATTTATTTGTTGTTGCTTTGCACTTGCCTGTATACAGTGGAGAACGACAAAAAAAACTAATAGCTCCGATCCCGTACTTTCTGGGTAAAGTTCGGTAAAATGAGAGTAAGCAAGAATTATTCTCACTAAACACGAAAGTACGGGAACAGCAAAAACCAAATTTTTATGCCAAAAAGTAACATGAAAGTGTTGTGGAAATAAACAAAAAATAAAAAGCAACATACTGATTTTTAATAGCATTTATAGTTTTTAGATACTTAGTTGAATACATACAAATGTTTTTTAGTTTGAATTGGGCGAAATTAGTAATTATTTCGTCAGTATTTTTAAAATCATATTTTTCATTTGTTATTGTTTGCTTTTCAAACCGCTGACTGTTTTACACTTTACACAATCTGCCCGAAGAAAAAGTACGGGATGTTTCGTGCACGAAGAAAAAGCATTGTTTTCTCTCAAACTCACTCTCATTTACCCAATCTTGCAATACGGGAACAGTTTTCGTGCAAATTGGGATCCCGCGGGATCCCAACGTTGAGTACGGGATCATACCTAATAAGACAAAGTTGTTTGTGTATTTCGTATTGCTAGTGCTAAGTGCTGCATGTGTGTATTAAAACACACACCCAAACTCACGTGTTGCTAGTGCTGAGTTCTGTGTGTGTATTAAAACACACAGCATATAGCTAAGTGCTTTTACAAAAACAAATGAGCACCAAGCGCATAGGACTTGGGCGACGTTGGTCTATACTTTGTGCATTATGTTCACTAAGTGACTATTTGTTATTTTCATTTGTCTATACCGGGATTTACTAATCGCGGGATTTCTAAATTTTTAATACCGGGGTTTTCTGGATTTCCGAATCCCATTTTTTCACAAATAACCATATTCATAAATAAATAAAATGTATTTGAAATCTATTTTAAGAAAAATTTTTTATGAAAAATTGTAAATTAATAGTCGGAAAAAGTTAAAAGCAACGCATTAAAATATAAATTAAACAATAATTAAATTTAAAGAGAACAAAACAAGTACAAAATTTCAGACTGGAGTAAACAAATGGATTGTTTACCAATTGTAAACTGTGCCACAAAAATTTAAACGTCAACGAAAGTATTAATTTCTTAATTCCGAGACAACGGTTCGGCATTTCGGTATTATATTTCTAAATCCCGAACAGAGAAACAAGATGATCCGATCCGAGCTGAGCCGCCACCAACTTTCAATGTAACTTCAAGCCGCCGCCGATTCATGCGGCTAGTCTCGGCTCAAAATTGCAGCCGGATAATTGTTTTTTTAGTTGCAAATTTGTACTACATATTACAAATTACGTGAAAGTCGTCAGGTGTTTCAACAATTTTATATAAAAATTTTTCATTTAATTTATTTATTAATTTAATCGAGCCCATAGGGCCATATACGATTAAAGTAGTAGAAATAACAAAAGTAATGTAAGATAAGATAATAGTATAAATAAAATATATGTATATATATACATATGTATGTAATAAATTTAACATTAATAAATTGGAGGGGAACATTAAATAAAATAATCCTTTTTGTTGGACATGAGTCTTGGCCAATAAATTTGGAGCAAAAATACAAACAAAAATACAAACAGTTTAATGAATTAGTTTGAAACATTACTATAAAACATATGTTTAAAACTGCGAATGGAAGGTTGAAAAGTTTTTAGGCTAATGGGTAAATCATTGAAGAGCCTACATGCTCTTACTAAAGATTATCTTTCAAAAATAGAGTTGTTGATTTGAAGAATAATTAATTGTTTAAAAAAACTTATAAAAAGAAAATTTAATAAAATTTCGTAATAAAGAACTTCAGCACTAAAAAGTGCAATTGATTATATACATACATTTTACCGCAAAATATTCGCGAAATACAAAACCAGCCGCTATGAGCCGTCGCCGAGTATTTTTTCCTTAGCCGCCGCCGCCGACTTTTTAAGACGGCTTGTTTCTCTGATCACGAATCCCGGGTTTTTCAATAACCAGTCCGATTGGCATCAATAATTGTGAGTCAGTTGACTTCAAAATTACGTTTTTCATATATTCAATACGTCAAAGGTAGATCTATAAGGTATACTTATAGGCGAATTGATACAACAAAGCAACTTTTTTTTGGGAATTGTGGTGTGAAAAAATTTATGAGAAAAACTAAAAGCGAATATTAAAATGTGAGTGGATTGGTAAAATACACTACAATTAGACAGCAAAATTACCGAACATATGGGCTGATGCACAGACCTTATATGTATATCGAACTTGAACACATCTATAGTACAAAAAATCATGAAAAAAGTTATACCCGTAACTTTTTGGTTTAGCTCCAATGCAAGGGCTTTTGCGGTTTTTCCCAACGTGTGCCGTAGGTGTCTGCTATTGCATTTTTTGAAGTATGTAATATCAATTAAGTGTTTCATAAAATCCGAATAGCATCCTTCAGAAAATAACTTAAATGTTATGTTATAATTATGCATATTTCGTGGCTGATTGACACTATAAGAAGCGTGGTCGAAAAATTTTTTTTAAATTCTCTTGTACTATAGGTATAGGAAGGATACTACGTGGAGAAAATATAGGATTTTAGAAAATATCGTAAGTCTGCTGTTTATTAGGTAAAAACGGCTAAAGGGATTGCTGTTGTTTTGGCAGCCAGGTTTCTAACTAGGGATGCATCGATACTCATTTTGGCCGATACGATACCGATGCCAATGCTCAAAAAAAAGTATTGACGATACCGATTAGAGATGAGCGATATAACTGTGATTTAATCAATGTTACTGAAAAATCACGATTCACAGTTGTGACAAAATTTGTCAAGTAACTGCTACTTGCAAAGTTGTTCTTTTCTATATGTTATATAGAGAAAATTATGATATTTCATTGTTTGTGTGAGTAATAACGTTTTTTATTTACGTACAATAACAACATACGAACATAGCTGCCAGAAATGAAGATTTTTTACGATATGGCAAAAAACGATATGACATACTGTGTTGTCATATCGTAAGTTTTTTACGATATGACAACACTGAGGAAGCCATTCACAGTGTATGGCTTTCTCAGTGTTGTCATATCTTAAGAAACTTACGATATGACAACACAGTATGTCATATCGTTTTTTGCCATATCGTAAAAAATCGTCATTTCTGGCAGCTATGATACGAATAGTGTTGCTATTTCTCAGCGTTGTCATATCGTACACGTTTTTACGATATGACAAAACGGAAATAGTCATACAGCGTCGTCATATGCAAAGTTTTTTACGATATAACAACACTGAGATATCCATACACCGTGTTGTCATATCGTAAAAAACTTACGATATGACGACACTGTATGGATATTTCCGTTTTGTCATATCGTAAAAACGCGTACGATATTTCTTGTGTTCTCTTCTTTTTATTAGTATTTATTTTTAAAATTCAAAGTATATTTTAAGGCGTATTTAAATCTGCCTTGGTATATTAAAGAACAACGTTTTTATTGTAGATATGCATGTGTGTTTTGATAATTACATTGCTATAAGAGAACTGAGAACAGTGATCACAGTCACAGTTTTAAGTAACAGTGCTTTTTAAATCACGACCACGGTTCACGATGTCATTTAAAAATCACGGGATCGCTCATCTCTAATACCGATACCGTTACGCTTAGTAAATTGGCAAAATAAACAAAACACGGGTTGAGTTATTTCCTTTGTTATTATTAGGGAAGGCAAAAATAGCGCAAAAAACATGTTTTTAAAGCAAATGCGCAAAAAGTAACAACAAAAAGTGGGCTGTACCTAAACGTGTTTCGACGCCCTGATACGAATCTGAGGTCTGTTTGGCTCGCACACATACAAAATATGTAGTAAATTGTAAAGAAGATAAGTTTATCCAAATTTTTTGTGTGTACGATCCAAACGAATCTCAAATTCGGTTTCTGTGCGTCGAAATACATGTTGGTAGCTCAGTCTGGTCAAATGTACATCCCATTTTTTGTTGGTATTTTTTGTGACTTTGCTTGAAAACATGTTTTTTCGGCTATTTTTGATTCTCTGATTATTATACATTATGTATATCTATGAGTATTTAGCAGATTAAGAATAACGGTACACCCTCAAACATCCCAACGACTCCCCTATCACATTTAAAAAGAAACACTTACAATTAAAATAAAGAGCTGTAAAATGAACCCAGTCTGCTAGTATTCAGGTGGTGAACATGTTATAAAAGCCTTTAAGTTTCCTCTTAAAGGTTGAAGTTGAAAATGAAAGAACACGTAAC
This sequence comes from Panzeria rudis, assembly GCA_956483635.1. Lineage (NCBI taxonomy): Eukaryota > Metazoa > Arthropoda > Insecta > Diptera > Tachinidae > Panzeria > Panzeria rudis. The sequence continues at coordinate 46,168,289 of OY101448.1, read as the reverse complement.
CCTCTAGGCAAAACAATCCATAACTTGGCAGCCTGAATTACCGTAGATCGTTCATATGTGGAATTATTACTCCTTGAAACTATCATTTGAGGATTTCTATCATTTCAAAATTTCCGGAGTAAGAAGACTTCACAAGTCTTTTTGAACAAGACCTGCAGTAGAAAATACTATTTCAGATGCTACAGAACTCATTTGAAAACTAAAATACTGCTACGCGATTGTTACCAAGTTTGGGTATATGACGTCAATATGTCATAAGATAAGCGGATGTAGGTCTTCAAATATATTGGAAGGTGTTAGTTATCTATCAGCTTCTTCTTTAGAAGAATTACAGCTTAGAATGCGTAGGGCCTTATCTGATTGATTTTCTAACAATCTTTTCACAAACGCTCCAAAACCTACTTCTTGTAGACTTGACACAACTTTTACGAGGTGTAGGGGTGACCGTATTGGCTATGTTAAGGTCAAGTAATTAATAAGACGAGTTTTTGACATGGAAGTAGTAGACAGCAATTGAAATATTCATTCAAACATCATATCTTTCATTAAGAACCACTACCAAGTCAGTTACTAATTTTTGCGATTTCGATATATTCTTCCTTCTTGGATTAATTTTCGAAGGCTGTTAACTAAAGTAACGCAAAGTTTTAGCCAGCTTTTCCACCATTATCCATTTTCTGTTAGCATTTTATACGAGGTAGACAAGCTTGTTCTACAACTCGTTGTTGTAGCAAACGCCTCTCAGTTGTTCCTAAGCAGAAAAATAAGCCTGAACATAGTTTCCAAAACTGACTACTATTAATGTTTGTTCATAAAAAAAGAAAAACAAAAGTATCGTTGCATCGGCAATGAAAAATTCGCCGATACCAATATATCGGCCAATCTAAAGTATCGTCAATATATCGCTATCGGATGCATCCCTATTACGAATTTCATTTATGACCAAGTGAAAATAGTAGAAATATTAAATGAAATTATAAGCTTCAAAATAAGTTAGAAATACATACGCATTAAATATTTCCATTTGCAAACAATATCAAATAACACCACAGCCTAAATATGTAATGACTATGTACTATCAAAATGTCTTACCTTTTGTTGCATATATGACATTCAACTTCCTTGTCTTTGTTATGTGATCGTAAATGCTTTTTAAATAAGTTATAATTCCGAATTCGTTTGGAGCAATGCTCACATTCGTAAAACTCTATTATGTCTGCCTCATCGGGATGTTCGGATGTCATATGTATGGTTAAATTACGGGCACTACCCATATTTTTGTCACAAATTTGACATCTACAAATATTGGCAAAAAACAAAATAAAATTAAATGAAATGTTATCTGCACCTTCGACATTTTGCATACATAAACATATCAGGATTTTTATGCCACTCAAGGTGCTCCATTAGAGGTCGTGGTTTGCGAAAAATAATATCGCAGCACTTAATATATGGTGTTTTAGTATGTGCTAACAGAAAATGTTCCCTTAAAGCTTTCCATGTTTCAACACGAGTTTGGCAAATGTCACATATCAGATCCATCAATAAAGCCACTCCCTTTTCTGCAGTTAATTTCTTTTTTGCTGGTTTCTTTTCCTTACGCTCGCGATGTTGAGCTGGTGCTTTTTTAACTTTCTTGACTTTCTTTTTTTGAGTTGACTTCTTAACAGATTTCAGCTTACTTAATGGTACATCATCGTCTAGAATAGGACAATTTTATAATATTAAAAATAATGAAGTTATCATGTAAATTACCATCTGACGACAATTGATCATGTATGCTCGACTCGGCATTTGGGGCCACACTGTCTGGCGCAATGATATCCTTCTCATCATTATTTATAACATTTTCAAATAAATCTTCCGTTGGCATCTCCTGCTCATCCTTTTCATCATTGTCAGATTCATTTTTAAACATATCAATTGGACATGAAATAATCATTCGTTCAGCAGTCTGTTCAGAGTCCATTGGTAATTTGTCTTCCTGCCCATTATTGCCCCAACTATCATCATCCAAATTAAATTCTTTTTTTAAGTTTACATCCAAAAATTCTTTACGGAGTGTTAATTGTTTCTCTGCAACTTGTTGCGAAAATCGATGAAACTCTTCCAAGTGATCATAACAATCTTGGCAAATAATAGTGGACACAATGTCGTTATGCTTAATCTAATCAAGAATTAATATCAATTGAAAGTCATGACTCCATCTTTTTTTTATGACACTTACTTCTATTTCAAGGTACTTGTTAATTAGTTTGACCATTTCTATAGATTCTGATGGTGTATCCAAATTTTCATATAATTTAATACACGACTCATTTGGAATTTCTTTTAAACATAAACGACAAATCATTTTTAGAATTTATTTTGTAGATTTTTCTTCACAATTGTAGGAAAATGTATTAAAAAATTCTTCAAATGAGGATAGCTTTAGAGCTGCAAAACAATCGATGGTACTATCGATAGTATCGAGTTTTATTTTAAATGGACAATCGATGTTTTTTCCCACTATCGATATATTAAAAAATCGATATCGACCGCTATCGCTCGCTTGCATTTTCTACGACAAACAGCTGATTTGCGCACCAGTAATGTACCCCACGTGTGCCAAGATAGCGTCGAAAAATAACGTTGACTTTGGGAATAAGAAACCGGGAAAAAATGGGGGATATTTATGGTTATTTTCACATTATGTTACTTCGATTTAAGGAACTAAAATCGTTGCTGGATTTTTCCCAGAAGCATAGTAGTTCCGACCGCCTATTCATCTATGGAATAGATACTTTGATGGACAAAATGCGCCATTCGTGCCAAAAATCTGCAGAGCCCTTCCCGAGAAAAGTGGGTTATTCCAAAATGGTCAAAAAAATCGTTGCTGGATTTTTCCCAGGAGCAGATTAGTTCCGACAGCCCATTTGTAAAAGGAACATGAAAATACACTTTAATGGACAAAATGCGCCATTCGTGCCAAAAATCTGCAGAGCCGTTCCGGAGAAAAGTGGGTTTTCCAAAATGGCAAAAAAAATCGTTGCTTTTCTCGGGAACGGCTCTGCAGATTTTTGGCACGAATGGCGCATTTTGTCCATTAAAGTGTCTATTTTCATGTTCCTTTCACAAATGGGCTGTCGGAACTACTCTGCTCCTGGGAAAAATCCAGCAACGATTTTTTTGCCATTTTGGAAAAACCCACTTTTCTCGGGAACGGCTCTGCAGATTTTTGGCACCGGTCGACCGGTTTTTTCTGAATTTTAAAAACCGTAACCGGTTTTTCTAAAATTTAAAAAGTCGAACTATTCGAAAACCGGTTTCTGGAATATGTCGAATAATCGATCACCCTAGTCGGAATGGAGAAAAACGACAAAGAAGTTTTACACGAAGTTTTCTCAAAATATATACCATAGAATTTTTTTGTATTGTCAGATTTGTTTTTTGCCTCGCTTCCAATACCCTGCGAGTATCGCCAAATGAGTCCAAATATGGCCAATTATGAAAACATTAAATTTGAGTTATAAAACACATTTTTATTCTGTAATTGCATTACAAATATTCTAATATTGAAACTTCAGTAAGTAATGCTATCGTAAAACATAAAAATTATATTATTTACGAAAACTTAAACATAAGACTAAAATTGCTATTTAAATCTTATGATATAGAAATAACGTTATTTAAGTACATATTTCAATTATTGAATCAAAACTTTCGTACTCATTATTTTCACACAATGACAGTAACTGTCGTGATAGTACTGCCATGGAAGCTCATCATGAGAAATTGTGTCAGTTAAGGTTACTGTCGCACTATCAAGCCCAATTTGATATGGGGACTTTGCTGTCGTGACATCAACTGTCGTGATTATTATCATAGTGTGAATGGGTTTTCACTTACTGTGATACATTTGTTTCGAATTAAATCTGATTATAGCGGCCCACCCACTTGCAATAAAATTGTACAATCTTTCATATTGTACAATAATATCGCCAACGTGTATGTCATATTCGAAGGTGACACAATATATTGGCAAAAATTTATTGTACAATAATGAAAATTGTGTTGTTGCAACGTTGTTTAGTTTTACGTTTACATTTTCAGTCAGGAAAGTTGATTTCCTTTGAACATATTCTGCCATTTATTGCAAAGTATAGGTCAAAAAGACAATAAGTCCCGGTCAACACGTGCAATTTTTGTTGCAGAAATCCTTAATTTTTCAGTGAGAAAGATCGAGAAAGGAATAGATATGGTATATATTTATATCTCAACACTCTCCCACAAATCCAGAAATTGCTGCAACAAAAATTACATGTGTGGACGGGGAGAATATATACAATAACATATGCAATAATATTGTATAACCCTACGTCTATACCTGATATATTTTTATCATGACAAAAGTCAAACTTGATATTGCAAAATAATTTGTTTTATGTTAGCTCTTTTCCTATATGGAATTTGACATTTGTAATGATAAAAATATATCAGGTATAGACGTAGTGTAACGAATGGGCCGCTTAACATATCTTCAGTTGGAATGATATATATATATATATATATATATATATATATATATATATATATATATATATATATATATATATATATATATATATATATATATATATATATATATATATATATATATATATATATATATATATATATATATATATATATATATATATATATATATATATATATATATATATATATATATATATATATATATATATATATATATATATATATATATATATATATATATATATATATATATATATATATATATATATATATATATATATATATATATATATATATATATATATATATATATATATATATATATATATATATATATATATATATATATATATATATATATATATATATATATATATATATATATATATATATATATATATATATATATATATATATATATATATATATATATATATATATATATATATATATATATATATATATATATATATATATATATATATATATATATATATTCTTCATTTTCTTTATTTAGGTCGGCAAACATATACATAACTGTTTCTATTATTCCTTTGTTTGTTTGTGCAAATAACAACCCTGATAAAATGAAAAATGTGATTAAAGTGCCAGTTTATTGGCGCATGCACACGTGCCAAAGTAAGCACACGAAAAAATCTGGCACATGCATGTGTGCCAATCAAATTGCTACTTACACATGCGCGTGTGCTTTAAGATAAAAATTATATGGTACTTGCACGTGTGTGCCAAATTTAGGCACATGTGCAAATCCGTACTCTGCTTTCTTAGACGGGGTTTACATTAAAGGTGATGTCGCTGGCGACAAAGTATTCAGTTGTGAGAAACACAGAAAAAGACTGTGTTGCTTTCTGAAAGCTGAATACAATAATCATGGTTGCCGATATCGTAAATTTTAGGAATTAGAAAAAATGGGGAGATATAACTTGCTTTATTTGAGCGATCTCTATATTGCAAAAAGCTTATTCTGTAACTATTTGTCGATTTCACGTCAAGACAATATCAAAAATAAGACACTTACGTACTCGTTGTCCCCAGAAATTGACTACCTTTAACAGACTTGATATTTTCTGTGCCTTAGAGAATAGTAAGAGGCTCTCGGCGGTAGTAAATTGTTGTTCACAACGAATTCGTTAGTCCCGGTCCTCACGTGCGATTTTTGTTGCAGCAATTATTCATTTTTCAGTGAGAGAGAGCGAGAGAAATAGATAGGGCATATATTTCTATTTCAACACTCTCCCACAAATTCAGAAATTGCTGCAACGAAAATTGCATGTGTGGACGGGGAGAGTTAGATCTTTCAAACGATGTAATTTTTTTATGTTGTCTTGGGAGAGCATACGAAAATATGCAAAAAAATACAAAAATATACCTTTTTTAGACACGGTCCAGTTCACGAGCGGTCAAAGAGACCGATCTTGAATGAGGGCAAACAAAAATTTTTTCTGTGAGTCGCTTTAATGTATGTACATGTATGTAATTAGAATTTGAGTTCCGCAAAAATATGCAACTTTAAACTTTACGAATATATTTTTAAATCTAAGTTGTCATCTTCAAATTTGTTGCGTTTATCACGTTTGGAGCCAAGTATTTTCTTTTCTGCCGCACGCAACAAGCGTTCTTTTATATAATAATCCATTGCATATTCAGGATCCATATGCGAAGCTCCAACGTCGGGATTACGTGTTGAAGCCAAATCCAATGCTTTTATAATAAGACTTAGAAGTGCATGCGATAATTTGTGACACACTGCATATTCGGTACCCTCTTTGGTTTTGTAATAAATAGCAGATTGTTGAGAGTTGCCAATACCAATACAACGCAAGATATTGCAGAATAAACCTCTCTGCATGCGAGCATAAGGATCAAACAACTTTGAAGGCAAACGTATTGTCGTTGATAATTTTGCAATAAAATTGCAAAATTTTTTTAGAACTAAATTCAAATACTGAGTTTGACATTGCAGTTCCAGTTTTGTGAGTAGTTCATAATATATCTTTTCTTTCCGTTTTAAAATGTCTTCCTCTTGACGTTCATTTGCCTTTGCAGATCGAATAACTTTTTCGAGCTGTCTGAAAAATATTTTTTAATTATTAGAGTATCAATAGTTATTGTCGTAACGTTTTTAATTCTTTTTGACTTACTCCATAGTAATTGTGTTGTGTTTCACTGCTAATCGCTTTAAACGTTCGCCCCTTTCTGGCGGAGCCATTATCTTCGCGAACTGTTTCGCATTATCTTCTAAAGTTTTTTTCTTGGGTTTGGCTAAAGACTCCGTATATGGACTAGCTTTTACTGGCTTAACTTTTCTATATGCCATAAATTCTACATAATTTTTAAGCTTATTAAGATTTTCGTTTTGTCGACGTTCCTCTTGGGTTATATCGCGGTCACTATTTTCACTAATATCCTCAAGTGTGGGTAGAGACAGATCCCAATCTTCGGCATTTTCACTCGTCATTTTGTGATTTTAAAATAGTTAATTATATATATTAACGAACAACGGTATTTTAACGAAAAATTTTTAATAAAAAATTTTTGATTTCTAATTCAAAACAGCTTTGTGTTGGTATTAAATTCATAGGGTATATCAAAGTATTAATATACTTCGGGGTATACAAGATATCTACATATATAGAACGCACTATTTTTTATATGAAATTTGACACTTGAAATGATACCAAGTGGTCTAGTTTGATTGTGAAATTTCATATAAGCTCTGTTCAATAACTGAAAGTTGTTACTAAGACGGGGTTCACACAGAACAATTTTTGTTGCGCAACTTTTAATTCAGCCGCGGGAAAAATGGAGAATGCAATACAGTGCTTCTCTTGTCTTTCTCCCAGCTGTATTAAAAGTTGCGCAACAAAAATTGCCCTGTGTGAACCCCGTCTTAGTTGGATTAGCTAACCACAACAAATCAATTAGAAATTTTTTCAAAGCAATATGAATAAAATATGAGTAAAATATTAATTAATGGTTAATTAACTAATGAATTAATATTAATTAAGTAAAAAGCACGTTTTAAATCGAAACTACGTACGGAAAAAATTTTGTTTAACGTATTTGCTTTATTTCTCATACAAATTTGAAACGTTTAGAAACATAAGTTTTGGAACAAATCTAGTTTAGTGACACAGCTCCAAACAAAAAAAAAATACTTAGGGGGTAGAAAATGCAAAAATGAGAAGAAAATGTTAAATAAAATAATGGGGGGAAACGCATAGTTTTCGAGTTATGGGCATCTGAAGTTGTCATATATACATACATATATGTAATATTAATTTTCCACTTTATTTCTGAAATTATATGGCCAATATTGGTATCATTTTAAAGCTTTTGAATACATCTTTCTGAATAATGAAAATTTTTTTCAAATTTCTTAACCCATTACGAAGCGGGGATGAGTTTGCGAAAATCAAAAGTCAAAAGAATGCAAAGCTCACTTCTCGAAGAAATTGGACAGCTTTACTCTGCATTTTTTTCCTGAAAAATATCACCGACGGTGATTGAAATATCGAAAATTAAATAAATAAAATTTGATAAAACGGAAAATAAGAGTTTTATTAAAAATAAAACAGTGACCTTGAGCCCAAATACTAAATAATATTTATCCAGTCAGTGTAAGGTCGAATAAAGTAACAAATTAATTACGAAGAAATTTTGTTTTAATTAGTAAATATTGTCTGTATAGCTGGCCTTCGGACGGGCGTAAGGATTTTCATCTCTATATATGTCGAGTAGCGGCTTCGCTGAATAAAGCTTTTCTGCACAGCCGGCCTTCGGCCGGGCGTAAGGATTTTCTCCTCTATGTATGTCGAATAGCGGATTCGCTGAGCAAAGTTTTTCTGCACAGCCGGTCTTAAAAATTTTTCTCCTCTATGTATGTCGAATTGGCTTAACTAGATTTAAGCTAAACTTGATTTTCGTAATCTCATCCCCGCTTCGTAATGGGTTCAAAAGTTTTAAGAAATTTTAAGTAATTAGAAAGATCTATTCAAAAGCTTTAAAATGATACCAATATTAGCCATATACGTTCAGAAATAAAGTGGAAAATACCCTATAATCAGAGGCCCATAACTCGAAAACTATGCGTTTCCCCCTATTTTTCTATTTTACATTTTCTTCTTATTTTTGCATTATTTATTTTATTTATTTTATTATCCATATTGTAATACAAAGCCATCAAGGCCAAAAATACGTATTACATCTACCCCCTATGTATTTTTTTTGGAGCTGTGTCACTAAACTAGATTTAAACCGAAATTTTTTACAAATGCTGCCTGCTTACAAATCAAAAAATAATTTTTAATCCTTTTATTTCAAAATTTTTAGGCATAACCATAGTTCGGGTTTTTCGAAATTATCACTAATGTGAGGAGAAAACTCCTTTTTAAATGGAACATGCCATATATCCTGTACCTTATGGGCACAAATCAAATGACGTATAGGTTCTTTTATAATAATTTTACCATTTTCTGTTTGTGTCACTAATGAGTATTGATGTTCTTGTTGCCATCTGCGAAAAATTTGCTTAAGTTGGGGGCCGAGTAGAAAAGCATGTTGTCGCATAAAATCTCTTGAAAAGAAATCGGTCGATTGACCACTTTTTAAAGTTGCATATAACAAAAATGGATCATCCTGAGATCTTGAAGTTGTAATTTAAATTGTTTTAAAGACATGTTCAATTAAAGTTATTGTTCTTGTTGAAATTAAGTACTTACATATCATTAGCAAGAAATACAGCAGCATTATCCTTTACATATTGCATTGATTTCTTAGGCCAATTATTCATATGCTTACGTCCTAAGACTAAAACATGTTTGTTCTTGTTTTGGAAATATTTTACAACAGATACCAACTAAGAAAAAAAACAGACTTCTAATTAACCATCTTTTATAACATCAAAACTTGTTTTTACCAAATTAGCAAGTGCTTGTGTTGGCTTTTTAGATCCCATAGAGTAAGCCACATTAAGACCATCTATAACACAATCAAAAGGCCCTGTGCGTTCAATGTAATCACAAAATTGTTTAACCTCCATTGGAGTTGATTTTTGAAAGACGTCATTTCTTATTAATACTTTATCAAGGAAAGACTTTTGTAGCATTTTAAAGTCCTCATCTCTTAGTGTAATATTTTTCATGTGAAGTCCACATGAAGAACATTTGCCGAAACGTTCTAAATTAGATGGCGTAGCCACTAATAAATTAGGATGTTTTAATGTAATATCTTGCAAAGCATTGACCACTTTCTCTGTTAATAATATATTGTGAGTTTCAAGAAACACAAATAACTTTTCAATTTCAGTGTAAAAATCTCTAATATTCCTTTTGATTATTGTATCAAGCAATGTTAAAAATATTTCACATTTTGGCTGTTTTCCTTGTTCAAGCATTTCGTGCATAAGCTGCCAGCCCAGTTTTAAATCATTAACCGCAAATGATTTAATAATTATTTCGGTATAAGCCGGTGAGCTGGGTGCGTTGCTAGATATTTTCATCATTTCTAATAAGCCCAAACTATCTCTCCATTTTTCTGTCGTTACCAAACCATATATAAGATTTTCACAAGATAAAGAATCTAAAGTATCATGTTTAGTCCGTAGTTTATGATAAATCTCCAATATTTCTTCTTGTTCCTCTTTTGTCAAAGCATTATTTGTTCCTCCACTAGCATGGTATGAAGCATTGTATACTCTTAACAATTTGCCTAATGTAGCATCATTCGGTTGTTTTCCATTTAGTTTTAAATGTTTAATGTAACTCTTGGCCAATAGCAAATATTTCGATTCGCTACATATTCCTACTATCACAGCATCCACGTTGTTTTTGTTGATATGTTTGTAATCTTTAATTAATGTTTCTTTTATAGTTTTCCAAATGTCGCTTGATAGTTCTGTGCGATTATGAAAGTATGTATTCTTTATCTCCGAAAGCTGATCACTTTTCGTGCTTAACCTTGGCCTTTTAAAATTACCGACCAGTCTTGTAATTGCAGTTTGTAGAAAATAATTTTGTATTCCCCTTGTATAAATAAACTGATAAAACTTAGTCCTATGCATCTTTTTAATAGTAAGAAAACTTTTTATAATCACAAAGCATAAAATAAGGTTATGATATTGTTTGTTTACAAGAACTGGAGAGGAAAAATAGTGTCCGGCCGAATAATCAGCTTCGACTAAAGCGGCATGGCAAATTTACCAAACTGTTTGATCAAACAGAAATTTTTTTTTACTGTTTAGTGCAAAAAACCTCACACGTATAGTTTGATGAAAAACAAAACACTTTTGATTTTCACTACCGCCGATGACGAAATTTGAAGCTTGTTTGATGAGTGCAAGACGAATTCAGTACTTATTAATTCGCCTTGGATGAGTGGCTGTGTAATTACTTCAAATGTCATTTTTGTTTAGTTTTCGTTGTAAACTATGGTTGTAAACGCCGCCGCCGCCAAGTATTGTCCGCGCCGCGTCAATATTCTGTGCTGGTGTTAGAAGTGATAAAACACACAAAACAAATTAATTTTTGACGAGCAAAAAGTTATAAGAAATTTGTAATATAACCAACTCAAAACTAAATGAAAACTGTAATGAGTTTTGCCAACAGTAAACAATAACTATGAATACGTTGCGTAACATCTTCACCTCTAGAGCAATCAACTATCTCCGACAGAATGGACAAAACGCGCTCATCAATATAACACAGCCAATTGATAATAATGTCAACAATTCAGCACATCTCAACAAAAATGGTACAAGTAACAAGTCGGACAAATGGTCAACAGATCCTCTTATTATACCAAAAACTATTCTCGATGCCACTATCTTTACGGGGAAGAAATTTCCCACCAAACCATCTACTGGTTCAATATCACCAACAACTCTAAATAATTATCGACGTATGATACGTAAAGTTGATATTGTTTATCGCTGTAAGCTTTGCAATACACGCAATGTAAAAATGGTCTCAGAGGCGGCCTATACTACTGGAGTTGTTATATTGCAATGTGATGGGTGTTCGGTTAATCATTTGATTATTGACAATCTCGGATGGTTTTCCAATACTAAAGGAAAAACATTTGATGAAGTTTTAGCCGAAAACAGCGATAGTGTTAAAATTATTAAGGTGGACGAAAATGGTGAACTGATCTAGTCGAACGTCTTAAGCAAAATTAAAAAATTAATTTGTTTTGTTTTCAGAATAGCATTATTAAAGTGAAACTTTTTATCTTAAGCTGTTTTTTATGTCTTTTTAAACTCAAATAGGTACTTAGTTATTTAAAAATAATTTTTCCATTAAAATATATACATACATACATATTTGTTATTTTTTATACTTGATTAAACTGTAAGCATAAACAACGAACATCTAAACATACATAATTCTTTCCGAATATTTTGGTGTCCTGACGTTCACTTCCGAACAATTTTTTTCCATTTTATTAACTTCCGAAACCATCAAGCTAGTTTTATTATGAAAATTCATTTAATTAAAATTTCACTTTGCTTTTAAATTTGGTACCTTATCTAACTATTTTTCAGGAAGTTTATAGCACAATGACTTGCTATTTTTTTCAACTCATAATCTCATATGGAATAATTGCTTAATTCACCTTATAATGTACTAAATTTCAAATTGAATATCTTTATTATAGTAGAAAGAACCATATATTCCTAACTTAAAGAATCGATGAACGAAAAGTCAACATTAAGTACAATAGGAAGGAACAAATTTCTAAAAATCCACTTGAACGTTTAAAAGTGCTCTCCTACAAAACTATAAAATATGACTAAAATAGCACTTTTTCCTTATTAACACAGATTTAATATTAATACACAGAACAAATAGATGAAAAAAGCATTCCCATATCCATATAAACTACCAACCTTCCAAAAACATACAAAAGTATGATGCTCCGTTTTGGAACACACTTTTTTATATTATTTATTGCTCCTTGAAAAATGACCCCAAACTAAAAAATTAAAAATGGCCCCAAACCAAAAATGAAAAATGGCCCCAAAATAGCAAAAATTACCCCAACAATTTTTTTTGTTTGCAATAGAAAATATTTGGGGCCATTTTCCCTCAAGTAGAAAAAATGGCTCTAAACTTAAAATTGGCCCAAAACTGTTCCATTCAAAACAACAACACAATTTTTTGGGGCCATTTTTCCTATTTTGAGATGAGTTGGCATTAGCAACCAACGAAATGGCGGCATATTGATTAGCTAGGCACAATAAATCAATTTAACTTTTTTTGCACGTTAATTTTTTTAATAAAGCTCAAACAAATAAAAATTAGTGCAGGCAAAGGTAGTACCCGTTATAAGATATACTTTTTAATCTTATAGCAATTCTCTTTCACTACGATTTTTGTTGAAATTTGGAAAATAATCATTCCCCCTTTTTCTGTAACTATTTGTCGACGTCACGTCAAGACAATACCAAAAAATTGGGACTTGTCTACTCGCTGTCGGCAAAAATTTACTACTATTAACAGCCTCTTCGCATTTTCTATGCCTTAGAGAATAGTAAGTGGCTGTCAGTAATAGTAGTGTTGTCGATGACGAGTAGAAATGTGTAAATTGTTTGGTATTGTCTTGACGTGACGTCGACAAATAGTTACGGAATAAGAGGGATTATTTGCGGTCCCTGATCAAAATTTATGATATCTAGCACAATGAATGCTTTATATCTCAGAAACAAGAAATAATTCGCGAAACAGATTTCGAATTCTGAAAGAGGGTATTCAAAGTATATATGTATGCCCCATACCTAAATCAGTTCAACCCTCCGTGCTGACAAAATTTTCTTTTTCTGCATGCTTCACATTTATCTCTAAATAGAAATATAATTTAATTGAAAAATTAGATTAAAACCGAACTCAAGCCAAATAATGAAGTTTAATAAATTTGACGGCTTTTTTGCAATTTTCGCGTATTTTCACGTTAAAAGTGATATTTTTAGATTTTTTTGCTGTTCGTCAAGCTTGTGAGTTTGCAAATTATAAATTACTTGTATGTAATTGAAGTGAAAATATAATCATTACTCCCCAAGTAGTTTTTTTGTGCTGCATGTGTATAGTTGCTGCCGTGTAATGAGCTTTTTATTGTGGATATGAAAATTTCTTCTCTCTGAAGATTATATATCGTTACTTTAATTTACAAAAGGTGTATCTAACATTAAAAAAATTGTTAATAAAAAAACTTATGTATAGCTTTAGAGCTAAAGGAATTCTAGGAAAGATCCAGCTTACATATTTCATAGTTCTTAAAATATATATATCCTGTTTTGGATTCCTTTTATTAAGATTTTTGTCTCTTTATATTTTTCTAAAAGTTAGAAACGCCTTTTGCAAATTAAGGTAACGATATGTTATTAGAAAACGTATTTATTTATATGGAATAAAAAGTAAATATTGACAAAACTTGGTATTCTACTTAGTTTCTGATTTTTTATTTTTTGATTTATAATTTTTTTTTACAAAAAATTTATTAAAATTGTTGATATCGAGCTTGACATCACAGAAACCATAAAAAATTTCGCGAAACAGGTTTTGGATTCTGAACGGGCGTATTCAAAATGTATACATCCCACACATATCAATTTTTTTTAAATGGTCGGTGCGCCAAACCAATAACACAGTGCAAAAAACAACCGTATTTGACACTATAGGTTCGATTCTACTATCAAAGGGCAGTAAAACTATACTCAGTTTGGCGAATTTGGTGACCAATTTTTTTATGGATCTCCAAAGTTTCTGAAAATCAGTGGGCCATCAAAAAAGGGTGTCATCAGTCTTTGGCCAACAGCTAATTCACACTTGGTGATACCTCTTTATTATATATGGCAATGATGTAGCTAAGAGTCCGCTAAACAAATCATATTAACACTTAAAGCGAAAAAAACATTTATTCGTGCACTTTTTGATTCTGAAAAAAGTGAAAAAAAATTTTTTTAAAGTGCACTAAAAATTTTTTTTTTGGCATAAATGTTAATAAAATCTGTTTAGCGGACTCTTAGCTATATTATTGCCAAATGTAGTTAGGCGGTATCATTAAGGTATCATTAAGTTTGAATTAGCTGTTGACCAAATACTGATGACCTTTTTTGAGGGCTCACCGATTTTCAGCTTTGGAGGTCCATAAAAAAAATTGGTCACCAAAATCGCCAAACTGAATATAGGGTTTTACTAGCCTGTGGTAGTACAATCGGACCTGTACTGTCCAGTCCGTATGTTTTTCCAAGTCTTCATTTGTCGTATAGTATAATAAGCTGTCGGTATGTGCTTTTTTTCTTTGAAAATTCAAAAATAATTATTATTTTCTGTCCCTGATAACACCTATCCATCTTTTTAGGTACACAGTTGTACTATTTATTTGAGTTTGCAACACTTCAATAAAATAGCTTTGGTTTTAAATTAAATTTTATGAATTTTTAATAAAAATCACGAATTACCAATTCAGAATAATTAATAACTGATAAAAGAAATATTAGCAGAGAGATATAAAAATGGGCCTAATAACCCTTGTCCGTCCTTTTAGTGCTGGTCAGCAGAAAAAAGTAAATAAGTCGTTTTTTAAATTAATCTGTCAGTAATATATTCGGCTTTGCCATTTCTTTTATTCTTTTTACTATGGTATTTTTATATTAGCGGATTTCACTCTTTGTGTTAAGTTTATTACCTAGTTTATAAGCAGAGCTTTTTTGCAAATAAAAACGTAAAATGCTGCCAAGTCCTTTTTTATTGTAACTTATTAAATCACTGATTATTCATCTATTTGTGAATATATTTATCTATTTATTATTTTTTATTAACACACTTATGTAAAGGAGGCAACCCAAACTTCTTATTTGCAAATAGCGCGTAAATCAGTAATTGTTTTCGTGAGTTATTAATTTACAATAAAAATACATACTTGGTAGCACTACGTTTTTATTTGCAAATAACTCGTGCGTATAAACGTACTATATAACTCTGTTATATTTACTAAGATTTATCACTAGAAAGCGTGAGTCTATTACTACGTTTATACGCAGGGCTTATTTGCAAATAAGAACGTAAAATGTTGCCAAATACTTTTTATTGTCATATATAAAATCACTGACTATTTATCTATTTATTAATATATTTATCTATTTATTATTTTTTATTAACAAACATGTATAAAGGTGGCATCTCAAACTTCTTATTTGCAAATAGTGCGTTAATCAGCAATTGTTTTCGCGAGTTAATAAGTTACAATAAAAATACATACTTGGCAGCACTACGTATTTATTTGCAAATAAGTCGTGCGTATAAACGTACTATATTTTTCGTTTGCATCAAAAATTAATGGGTCAGCTGCTTTTTATTTACTACAGCTTTTTGTGTTGTTTTTTAACCAAAGCGCGGTACTTTTTGTTGTTGCCTGTGGTAAATACTAGTACTTTAACTACTAGACGTTTATACGCACGACTTATTTGCAAATAAAAACGTAGTGCTGCCAAGTATGTATTTTTATTGTAAATTCTTAACAGTGATTTAATAAATGACGACAAAAAAGTATTTGGCAGCCTTTTACGTTCTTATTTGCAAATAAGCCCTGCGTATAAACGTAGTATACATCTACTACATTAACAAGATCTACAAGGGTACTTTATCATCAAGAGTGAAAACCGCTATTATTATTAATTGCTTTTACGCCATATCGTGGTCGCATAGTGCCAAATACTATGTACACTATGCTATGCAATAAAATAAAATTCATAAACAGAAAAAAAATTGTAGTTATTATCTGACCGAGTACTTTATTCAATTCCTTTTAGTACTAGAATATGTATATCAATAATGCCCGTAAATAGATCTCTTTCCGGAAAAATATAGGAATTTTTATATATAAGATACATTTTTTACAGAGATTATAATGAATTTGTCATTTAGGTCGACATGTTTTTTCTAGATATTTTACACCGTAGATATCTATTTATCGATCATGTTGAAATTATGGATATAATCAACATATACGATATAAAAGGAAGTTAATTAAACTGATTTTATGATAATAAATTGAGTTTAAAATAAATCAATAAAAACAATACTAATTGTAAAATAACAATTTAAAAAATATAAGTATATAAATTAATACCTTTCCATAAGGTAATTCTGTAATAAAATAAAAAAGTTTAAAATAAAGGATTCCAAATTAAAAAAAAAATTAAATAAATTAACTCTTACATACCGTCGTCGTTTGTATTTTATCTTAGGTCGTCATAATAACATGTACATATTTTATAAATTTTCATAGCTTCAGCAAATATTTTTTATTATGTGTTGTTGGTCAAAAGAGACACACATTGAATTAGAATAGGAGAATTGAGCAATAGGGCCGCTTCGTCGCAGCCCAACGTTTGGAAACACTTTCCAAAGACCTGCTTTAGATGGGGTCCTTTACTTTTTAATACAGCTGGCGCCATTTGTTCCAAAATATAAATGCGAAATTTGAACTGATACATATCTTCTGTGAATTTTTTAATGAAATCCGTAAACATAGTCCAATCTGACCTCATAATTATGGCGACCAGCGCTTCGACAATTGATGTTCCAGTGCTTTTTTCACGAATACATTTTAATATAAGACGGCAGGCATTAATTCGACTCAAGCCACATTCCACAAGTCCCTCATAAATGGCAATTATAAATTCTGCATATTCCGGATATCGTTCACAATCGTTTACCATATTAAGTAACTTTGCCCGATCATTTTTCTTTGTGTAATAAGTGCAAAATATATTAAAATATACTTTAAATAGTTTCGAATGATTGTACACGACTTGGTAAGCCAAATTCGCATGGGTTTTGTCCAAAGTGTGTAAATTTCGATATACCTTCTCAGTATCGTTGAGTTGATGGGATAATTGGCAGTGTGTTATTTCATTACATTCATCAGCTAAAAAGGGTAAGCAGCTGATACCAAATATCTTATGTACAACAATCTCTGCAATTGTTTTTCCTTTTCCTAAAAAAATTTCTTTTAACATTACATTGGCATCTGTACTTATTGTTCTTGTTAATTTTGCTATATTTCTTGTTTTCGTTGGCGATGAATTATCAAATTTGACTCCTTCTGATATATTTGGTACCATTATTGAATCTGTTGAATTATTACTAAGTTTTGGTATTTTAAAAGGTTTCAAGTCCTTGATTTCTGGAGGGTTCGGGCTGATTTCATGTTGTTGTAAATCTTGTAGTGTGTTTGTTGTGGTCGAAGTATTAATATCAACAATGGCACCCTCAAAGCGGTCATCGTTTGGAGAGCTATTAGAAAATTAGGTATTCAATTTAGCAAGAATTCTTTACAGTGGTGTTATAACATAAATGGCTATTAGAATTGAGGTAGATTTAATAAAATTATCCTAAAATTCTAAAAAATTCTTTATGAAAAGAAAGTTGCTTAATCCTCGCGAAAACAGTTTGACTATTTTAATATTTCTGTACCTAAATTTCACTTTTTTCAAAAGGAAATCTTTTCGAATTTAAGTAATATGATGACAGTAAGACGCTCTCGGAAATTCGAGTTCTTCGGAAGTTTTAATTTCAGAGAGTTTTTATTTTTTGTTTGTTTTTAACACTGAAAAATTATCTTTATGGCTTCCATTTAGTAAAAAAGGAGAAGTCACATGTTACTAATGTAATTTTTATTGTCCGCGCAGTTTTGTTCATTAGTGTGTGAAATTTTAAATGTATAGTCATAGTTCAGCAGTGTTAAGTGACATTTGAAACGTGTGTACATTAGAGTACCCTAATTTTGAAAAAGTTCGATTTCTCCCAGTCTCACACCACAGTTTGGTGACAATTGGTAAAAAAAACTGATCCTACCAAATTTTCAGGTCAATCGGTTGGGGGTAAGGCGAGGCGCCAGCCCGCTCAAATTTGGGAAAAACATAAAATTTTGTTTTCTTGCCTCATAACTTCCAAAATATTAATTTCACAAAAAAGTTTTATAGGATGAAAATACTGTTTGTGAAGTTTGCAAAGTTCTGTAGATCTAAAAGTTAATAAAATAGATATAAAGTTTTTAAGCAACATTTGCTTATTTTAATGCTTCATTTGTCCTACCAGGTCATGGCAACTAAAACACAACTTTACAAGGTTTTGGAGTGGAGTAACTGAAAACCGTTGCTTATGTAATTTCAGCCGCTGAATCCGAATCTGCATTCAGTTTTTTGTTCTAGTCCTCGAGATATACGATTTAAAAAAAACGAAGCATTTACTATTTAACATATGTAACTGGATAACGGGTTGCGTTATTCATTTGAAACAAAAAAGCTAATTCAACAATTTTATTTCGTTCCCATGACAATTGGATCTACGATCCGGAACGATCCGGAATTTTTTTCCTCAGGTGAGCAAATTATGCCAGCGACTTTGCTCAAACTCCTATTAATTATTGCTGGCATCGAGCAAAACCAGGCTGGAATTGTTCCGTGTATCATGACCGCTTAATGCGGAATGCCACCTCAGTTAGGTGTAATTATTGCAATGACTGGTGTCACCTGAGAAGGTGCTCAGGTCTCACCAGCCACCTCGACTGGCCCCGAGCTTTCTAGCAAGTTGTTGCAGTTTTCAACCTGCAAACCCCAGCACTTCTCCTCCCAATCCAGTCTCACAACTTCAATTCCCACAACACCTCCACAACACAGAGCACGGTCCTCAACAAGTGTGTGCGCTATATATAGGGACAACTTAAGAGGAACCATAACTGCAATCCAGTGCAATGGTTGTAACAAATGGTGCACATGAGGAGATGCACCAACTTGCGATATCACAGACTGGAACACTAATTTCATAGCTACCTGCTGCTTAAACAACCCTAGTGCAAGTAGCTCACAGGTCTCTCCCACTCAATCAACATCTCCGGGTAGCGCGTCGCAAGCATCGGCGCAGTCTCCAATGCACCAACCCATCCCGGCGCCACGACACATCACACAGCGGCGAGTGCATAACCCAGACTCCATACCTTCATTCCGGATTCTGCAATTAAATTGCAATGGTCTTAGGAATAAGGTAGTGGAGATTACGAACTACATACACACAAATAACATACCCATAGTCGCAATTCAATAAACAAAGCTTCACAGCAGGGGCACTCTCTCGTCCTGCGGGAACTTCAACATCGTTCGGAAGTATAGAGATAGAGACCACGGTGGAGGACCAGCGTTAATTATTGAACGCAATGTCAGGTAGAGGTTAACCGCCCCACCAAGCTCCCCCGAACATGACCCGTATTTGGAATTAATGAGCATCTCTGTAGAGTAAAGTAGTACTGGAGATCGTCAACGTGTACATCCCGCCCGTCAACAGCATAGGGGCTAGTGATCACCCAAGCATTTCCCACCTCCTGCAAGGTGATAACTGTATAATACTTGGCGACTTCAACGCTCACCACGAGAGCTGGTTCTCACAGATACCCAACGACTATCGCGGCATTCTCATTGCCGACCAGATATACGAATCTGACTTCGCTGCCATTAATGAAGACTTTTCTACTAGAGTTACGTAGAGAAGCCTAGCGACTTCGAGGAGCCTGATAAACGCACATTTGTGAACTATAACAAAGCCAACTGGAATAGTTTCACAAGCTTTGTTGACGATAAGAACGCGATCTCCTGCATGCCTGCAACCCGGCTGATGAACTTATAGAGCAGCTCACGGCATAAATAACTTCCTTTAATAAACACCGCTGCAAAAAATGGTTAGCCCATCTCAACCATTGCTCTATAGGCTCAAAAAAGCTATGGTCAAATATAAAAGGTCTATCTGGTTCAAACAATCAGAAAAATCTCGGTGCTATCGGCTTCAATAGCACGTAGTATACAGATGCCGAAAAATGTGCTACCATGTTCTGCCGACAATTTGTCGAGCATCCCACCACGCAGAACCGGTCCAAAAGCTCTATAGTAAGGAGCGCCAAGAGTCTGAAGCAGGACTCTGAGTCATACTCCTTCACCCCCACTGAAGTTGAAAACATAATCTCCAAAGCGAAACCCTCTAAGGCCTTCAGACCAGATGGCATCTCCATGCTAATCTTAAAAAACTTGGCACAGTAGCTCTGGTTTTCCTCACGCGAATACTAGAACTCTCGATCCGCCAACTAGTGATTCCAATAATCTGGAAAGTCGCAAGGATCATCCGGATTCCAAAACCAGACAAACCCGCTAACCGTCCTATCTCCATCTTGTCACCTGTAGTAAAGGTTTAGGGAGCACTACTGCTGACAGCGATATATCGATATTTTCTCAAAAATATATCGATATATTTAATTGCAATATATTGATATATCGATATTTTTTAGCTTTGCTTTTGTTTTTCGTTCAGTTTTTTAAAAAAATATCGACTCAATCTTCATTAAATAGAATATTCTTTTGTTTATTTAAAATATTTTGTGTATTCGAAAAAATTATAATCTTTGAGTATAATTTCTTTGATGTGCGTCCCATAAAATGTGCTAAGACAGTAAGGAAGTTTGAAGTTGACTCTTTTCAGATTAATTATTTATAAGTAAAATACGTTTTGTGTTTTATTTTAAAAAAATTGTGGAATTATTTATGAATAATCATGCTTAAAAAAATATCGATATATATATATATATATATATATATATATATATATATATATCTATATATATATATATATATATATATATATATATATATATATATATATATATATATATATATATATATATATATATATATATATATATATATATATATATATATATATATATATATATATATATATATATATATATATATATATATATATATATATATATATATATATATATATATATATATATATATATATATATATATATATATATATATATATATATATATATATATATATATATATATATATATATATATATATATATATATATATATATATATATATATATATATATATATATATATATATATATATATATATATATATATATATATATATATATATATATATATATATATATATATATATATATATATATATATATATATATATATATATATATATATATATATATATATATATATATATATATATATATATATATATATATATATATATATATATATATATATATATATATATATATATATATATATATATATATATATATATATATATATATATATATATATATATATATATATATATATATATATATATATATATATATATATATATATATATATATATATATATATATATATATATATATATATATATATATATATATATATATATATATATTATATATATATATATATATATATATATATATATATATATATATATATATATATATATATATATATATATATATATATATATATATATATATATATATATATATATATATATATATATATATATATATATATATATATATATATATATATATATATATATATATATATATATATATATATATATATATATATACAGGGTGTTTTTTTTAGAGGTATAGAACTTCGAATTGTAATAAAACACAAGAAAATCGTTTAATGTCCATCAATTTGGCTTTATTGGAAGGATAATTTTATGCCATTAATGTTTAAATATGATTTCGGGCATGTGGCCGCCGCGGCTGGCTCGAATAAAGCCAATTCTACAGGTCCAATTTTCAACCACTTCCGCGAAATTATGCGCTCATCGAATGTTTCCTTCAATAAATCGATTGTGACGTGCGCTGTGTGGCATGTAGCGCCGTCTTGTTGGAACCACAACTCATCCACATTCATGCCATCCAATTCGGGAACAAAATAGTCGGTTATCATGGCTCTATACCGGTCTCCATCAACGGTAACTGACTCTCCAGCATTATTTCGGAAGAAGTATGGCCCAATGACTCCACCAGCCCATAGAGCACACCAAACAGTCAGTTTTTGTGGATGTAATGGCGTCTCAAGGGTCTCATGTTGATTCTCTTCACTCAAAATGCGGCAATTTTGCTTGTTGACGTAGCCATTCAACCAAAAATGAGCCTCATTACTGAACAAAATTTTGCGATGAAAATCAGCATCGAGATCAATCTCATTTTCGGCCCATACACCAAAATCACGACGCATTGCATGGTCTCGCGGCCTTAATTCTTGCACAAGCTGGATCTTGTAAGGTCGCAAGCCAAGATCTTTGCGCAAAATCTTCCATAAAGTTGATGGACAAAGCTCCAATTGCTGTGCACGGTGGCGAATCGATTCATTCGGGTCCTCTTCAACACTTTGCTCTACAGCGGCAATTGTTTCTTCGGTGCGCACTGTTCGACGTCTCTGCGGATGCGTATTATCACATAGAGTAAACGTAGTGCGAAAACGATCCATGGTTAACCGAATTAATTGCTCTGATGGACGATTATGTCGACCATAAAATGGACGGACCTTGCGGTAAACTTCGCGAACTGAACCATTATTTTCGAAATAAATTTGCACGATTTGCAAGCGTTGTTCTTTTGTCAACCTGTTCATGATGAAATGGCAAACCAAACTAAATATTAATCACTTGACAGCTGACAAAATGGCCGCCAGTTAAAAAAGTGATGCCAACTTAAAGTTCTATACCTCAATAAAAAACACCCAATATATATATATATATATATATATATATATATATATATATATATATATATATATATATATATATATATATATATATATATATATATATATATATATATATATATATATATATATATATATATATATATATATATATATATATATATATATATATATATATATATATATATATATATATATATATATATATATATATATATATATATATATATATATATATATATATATATATATATATATATATATATATATATATATATATATATATATATATATATATATATATATATATATATATATATATATATATATATATATATATATATATATATATATATCGATATTTTTTATTCGATGTATCGCGACCTTAGTATTGTTTTGGCCCATATGCCAAAAAGTCGGAATGGAGAAAAACAACAAAGAAGATTTACATAAAGTTTTCTCAAAATATATCCGATAGAATTTTTTTGTATTCTCACCACTGCTTCCGGCATATGATTGGAAGAAAAATTTTAATTTTTGTAAACTTTCATTAATCCGATTAGAAATTAACATCTTTTTACTGAAAGTAAAATATCTTGTTTTGTGCTCCAGTAACACGGGGTTCACACTGGGCAATTTTTGTTGCGCAACTTCTAATTCAGCCGTCAGAAAGACAGAGGAAGCAACACAGTTTTTCTCTGCCTTTCTCGCGGCTGAATTAAAAGTTGCGCAACAAAAATTGGCCAGTGTGATCCCCCCGTCTAACCACTTTTTTTATTTGTAAAAAGTAGCTTTTGTTGCTCCATGTGTATACTAACTGCTGTGTATTGAGTAACTTATTATTGAGATGAAATTTTCTACTTTTTATTGAAAATAAGCGTATAAATATTATTAGAAAAGATATTTACATGGGATAAAAAGTTAATATTGATGAAACCTGGTATTTTACTTGATTTCTGATTTTTATTTTTTTATTTAAAATTTTTTTTTTACAAAAAATTTATCAATGCTTGATATCTCAGAAACCAGGAACAATTTCGCGAAACAGTTTTTGGATTCTGAAAGAGGGTATTTAAAATAAATATACCCCATACTTAACTCAATTTTTTTTAAAATGGTCGGTGGGCCAAAACAATACTAAGGTCGCGATATATCGATGCCGATCGATATTTAAAAATATATCGATATATTTTTTTCACTTGCCCATCCCTGCTCGTAACCAAAAAATTATTAAATTGTGTCAAAAACTAGTGCATGTGACTAATGACCACCGACGCGAAACTGTACACGATACCGTTAACCGACTCCAACCACTACACACATGCGATTGAATCGCACAACTCTCGAAGACACATAAACGAACAGTGGCCTAGCTGCATTTACGAAGTAATTACCAACGACGCTTGATGTTGACTCGTCCAGAGCTGCTTTACGACTGATAGAAAAAGTTAATAACTTAAAATATCTGGGTTTCGTAATAGATAAAGAACTAAACTTTAAAGAACATGTTGAGTATCTTGGTAAAAAAATCGGGAAAATTTTGCCTTTTTTAAGGGATTAAGAAGTAAAGTATCCATTATCACTGCTATTAATATTTATACAGTATAATTCGTTTATAAGCCACACCGCTTATAGTAGAATTAGCGATATATTACAAAATTTTAGTTTTTCTGTCATCTATAAGTAAAATACCTGCAAAATATTTTTTATTTAGTCCATTAGTCCTATAGTCCATTTTCGCGTATATGCTACCAAGATTTGGTTTGAAATATCTTAAATATATGCAAGTTATGGAAGATATAATTCAAAATGCAAAAGTCAAAAATAATTAATTTTGTAATCATAATTTTATTAATATATTACTGATATTGAAGTAGAAATTGTTTTTATTTTAGCAATTTTAATTCCAATATTTGTGAATTGAGTAAATAAGGAAGTAATTTCTTAACGTTAGTTTTATTTTTCTTTGTTAAAAGAAATAACTATGTGGGGATTCGCATATAAGCCACAAATTGGCTTATATAAAAATCAAGATATAGTCCAATTCGCCTTATAGTCCACAAAAAGGGTGCAAATGAGGCAGTGGACTATAAGCGAATTTTACTGTAATACAATAATTACACCACATTTTGAATATGGATCAACGATTATGTACACATGCTGCACGGATCAACAACTAGCAAGACTGCAAAAGCTACAAAATAAAGCAATGCTCTCAATTCTAAAATGCAATCGGCTCACGTCAATAAAGTATATTTTGGATACATTAAAATGGTTAAATATAAGACAACGGCTGGAATTAAATACCATAATTTTCAATCCAAAAACTGAAGACGGCAGATGCACCAGCTTATCTAATTGAACAACTAAGATACGTGGGGATGTTCAACCGTATAATCTGTGGAATGCAAGTAATTTCAGGCTACAAAATGCGGATACAAGTGCGATGCAAAAGACATTATTTTCTAACGGACTGAGGCTTTACAACACGATCTCAAATAATATCAAAAATGAACAAAACATAAATCTATTTAAAAAAAAAATATTGTGAATTTCATTCGAAATATTCAGGTATGTGATGGAAAACGATCGTTTTCAAAACGATTTCAATACGATTGTTTTGAAAATGCGTGATGAATTCCGACCGATCTTTTCAGTTAGTTTTGAGCCAATCTCAAACTACAAATTTTTAAAAAGCACTCTAGAAGATAAAATATAAATAATGTAATGAAACTGTGAATAGAAATTTATCAAAAAAGGTTGAAAAAACACTTAAAAACAAGTTTGAAAATTATTGAAAAACGACTATAGCAAACACATCACACCTTTTATCGCTTTCAAATCCTTTTGGTGTCTAAATCGGTTTTCATCACATACCTGATTGATAATAATCAGAGCTTGTGAAATGTTAAATTAGATAATTAACAATACTGTAATTGTAATTCTGAAAAGTATTAAAAATACTACAAAGCTATAAAAAAAAATAAAAAATTTTAGAACTGTTGTATACTTAAGAAATACACGTTATTTGTTATTCCTTCAACAAGGATGTTGATGCAGTAAAATATGAGGAGCGTGTGTCCGAGTTTGACTCATATTCCACCCCACACCTGACCATGTATTAAGAACATGTAGACAGATTTCAAAATTTCGATTAAAAATAGGTCGTATTAGGAAGTGCCCAGGTGCAACTATACATATCGCGACCTTAGTATTGTTTTGGCCCATATGCCAAAAAGTCGAAATGGAGAAAAACAACAAAGAAGATTTGCATAGAGTTTTATCAAAATATATCCGATAGAACTTTTTTGTATTCTCACCACTGCTTCCACCATATGTTTGGAAGAAAAATGTACATTTTTGTGAACTTTCATCAATCCGATTAGAAATTAACATCTTTTGACTGAAAGTAAAATATCTTGTTATGTGCTCCAGTAGCCACTTTTTTATTTGTAAAAAGTAGCTTTTGTTGCTCCATGTGTATACTAACTGCTGTGTATTGAGTAACTTGTTATTGAGATGAAATTTTCTACTTTTTATTCAAAATAAGCGTATAAATGTTATTAGAAAAGATATTTACATGGAATAAAAAGTTAATATTGATGAAACTTGGTATTTTATTTGATTTCTGATTTTTATTTTTTTATTTAAAAAAATTTTTTTTTACAAAAAATTTATCAAAAATAATGATATCGAGCACAATGAATGCTTGGTATCTCAGAAACCAGGAACAATTTCGCGAAACAGTTTTTGGATTCTGAAAGAGGGTATTCAAAATATATATACCCCATACTTAGCTCAATTTTTTTAAAATGGTCGGTGGGCCAAAACAATACTAAGGTCGTGATATTACGAAATTCAATTATTTGTCGATTCATGTCTGTATAGATACCTTTCAGATAAGTATACATTTGCCATATGTTAAAAAAATGTTTATATATGTAATAGGGTATAGTGCTTTTTTTAAGCAAAAATTTTCGAAAATTCAACATTTTTCAAATTTCAAACTATATTTTTCAACTCAGGCGGCAGAATTTAATGAAATTTTTGTTAAACTCTTTGAAATTTCGTTCTTTAACTAACGAAGAAAAAAATTTTATAAATCGGATATCTGGATAATACTGAACCAAAGTTTTGAAAAATTGAGATATTTAAATTTTCAAATGAGTATAACTCACTAACTATAAGAGATAAGTAAAATCGGTGAAATAAGTGAAATCGGATGAGAAAGAAAAAAATGGCAAGCAGCAAAAAAGTATATATGGCCGAAGGCAAAATTTTTAACCGTAATCGAGCGATTAATGGTTTCAATTACGATTACGATTAAAAGGTGCGATTAGTCGCGATTTCCATAACGATTATAATCGCTTTAAGGAAAACATATATTTTTATGAAATGCAAGGTTGCTGTGTGAGATGTTACGACAAAATCGTACGAGGAGTTGTTAAATAATAAGAAAAAATTAAAAAAAAATCAAAAAATGTTGATTATAAATTAAGAGCATCATATTTTCTCATTTTCCATGTTTTTGTTCCATGTTTTTGTGTAAAATGTTTTCTTGGATGACGGTTTTAGTGTCAAACATGATCGATAGTCTGGTCAGTCAAGTGGCCTTCAAAGTATGTTAAGAAATAAAATAAAATAAACGAAATATAAATAACAATAAAATAATCTATAACAATATCACAAATAAGAATAAAAATATAAATGAAAATTATAAAATATAATAAATATTTCAAACACAAAGCGGGTGCGTTTTCAGTTTTTTTTATTAAACTTTGCATCTTGCAAAAGTAGATTTTTCACTGTATCAACGTTAATTTTTCCTTTGAGTTTTCCACTGCCATCACCAATGGCTTAAATTCGTCAGGCAATAAATATCTATGCATATATGTTGATTTGAAGTTTTAGTTGACTATCTACGTACCTACGTTTTGCTCCTTAAGCCGATTTGGATAAATTAATCGATTTCCCTTTGTAATTTGTAGAAATTTTATATTAAATATCAAAATAGTGCAACTGATAGACTTCCTTTTCATATAATTCAAAAAGTTATAAATTTATAGGCCACATGCCACTAACTTACGAGATGGTAAAGTGTACCAATTTAGCACTTTTTTGCATGTTTTTCGTTTTCAGCTATAAAATTTTAAAATTTCTAAAGGTGGGTTTACATCTGTAAATTTCTGTTCGAGAACTTTGAAACCCATTTATACAATTTACTTTATGTTTTGTCTGTTACCGTAGTGCAACAAAGTCACCCAAACTTACAAAAAAGCTTTTTTAAATACAAATTTTGTGTTGAAAAAAGCTTTCGGTTAAGTTTTGGTAACTTCGTGCAGTACCGGAACAAACTGTATAGGTCTGTTTCTTTACGTGCTCAAAGTTATCCACACTTAACCGAAAGCTCTTTTCAATATAAAATTTAGGTCTGTATCTTTACGTGTCCGAAGTTACCCAATCTTAACCGAAAGCTTTTTTCAATACAATTTTTTTTAATAGAGCTTTCGGTTAAGTTTGTGTAACTTTATGCACGAACGGGAACACAGTTTGTATTTAAAAAAGCTTTTGAGTAAGTTTAGGTAACTTTATGCACGTACGAGAACAGACTGAATCTGTCTGTTCCCGTACGCACACAATGTTACACAAACTTAACCGAAAGCTCTTTTCAATACAAAATTTGTATTGATAAAACCTTTCGGTTAAGATTGGGTAGCTTCGGACACGTAAAGAAACATACCTAATATTTGAGGCATAACACAGTATTAACGCCCAGCAGTAGTAATTCCTTATTACCATAGAATTATAAAAAAAGTTATCGTTTAATTAGGATCTTTCTGCCTTAAGAACAAGGCCTCTTAGAACAGAATTTTCTAAATTAATGATTAAATTAAATTATGATTTATGACAAAAAATGTATATCAAAACATTATAAAATCATAATTAAAGAAAGAAATATGAAAAGTATACATTTATGAAACTTACTCAAAACAAGATGTAGCTAGAGACAAAGCATCATCAAAATCTTCATCAAAATCCAATGGACATTCTAAGTTAGATTCCAACTCCAACAGTGATAGCTTTTCATTAGAAATATTGGAATTATTAGAATCCAAAATGCCCTTGGTTTCATTCTTCACATTTTTAACTGAAATAGATTTAAAATTAAATCTGTATATAGAAAATATGCAAGTTTTTCTTAATACCTTTGGTACATTCTATGTTCTTAGATATGCCAGCCAATTCTTGATCAACATTCTGGAGTTTTTCTACTTCATTGTTATACAAATTTAAATCTTCTTTATCATGTCCACTGTTATCTTTGAAAGATTCGCTGCTTTCAGTCGTGAGATTGTATGAAAAAGATGTTTTTTTCTTTATGTTATTATCATTGTCCATAGTTTTAACTGTACTTAAATCACATGGTTTACCACTATCACTATCGCTACTATATATATTATCATCTTCGCTCAATGTTATCTTTGCCACAGAAAATACAACATTCTCCCCTGATTTTACGTGAGAATAGTCCAGTGAAGGTCCCGGCTTAGCATCACTTTCTTTAAACAATAGTTTATCATTTGTATCATTATTATTAGTATTGAATGTACTTTTAGTGCCTTCCGATGAACATTTATCATTCAAGTCTGAATAGTTTTTAGTAGCATCAAGTGGCGATTTCGAAATTGTAGATTCAAAGACGTTTTCTTTATCTCTTGCTACATCGTTAGCATCACTTCTATTAGATCCGGATATTGTTTTCGAATTACCAACTTTAATAGCACTTCCTTCTTCATCTTTCGGTAAAAATGTTTGAGCATTGTTGCATATTTCATTATTAATTTTGAACTTTGATGGGCTCTTTAAATTTATTTTTTGTGTTAGTTTTAAATTGTTTAATTCAATTGAATCATTATCCGAAAGCTTGATATTCAAAGACATGTCTGTTGCCGTATTTGATGAGCTATCTAACTGAACGGCTAAAGAGGTGGAGGATGACGGTTCATCGTTTGATGTATTTTCTATTTCCTGGCTATTTTCAGAAGTTGCATTGAGAACTTCTTTTTCAGCTTCATGTAATTGATTCTGTAAATTTTAAGTAATATATAAAATATAGTATAAAAGTGTTAAATTAAATTATTCACCTTTTGAGTTGATGGATTTTCAACCGCCGCACATATTGTTGAGATATCCACTCTACTTTGATCGAAGACAGTTTCATTTAAATTATCATTCGCAATAATTTCATTATTTATATCATTAAGAAAATGGTTATCCAGTAATTTATTGAATATTTCAGTAGTAGATTGATCGGAAAAATTCAAATTATTTCCCATGGACGAATCAACAGCAGTCATTGAGGCGAAGTTGGAGTCTTCATTATTTTTAGAGTCGTTATAGACAATTTTATCTATAGTAAAATAATTAAAACAGTTTCTAAAAAATTTTTTATTTACATTTTCTAGTTTTTATCACCTGTTAAGATATTTTGTTGCAACTGAGCAAAATCTGTAGCATCAAAATCAAGTAACGGCATATCTAATGCTTCTTTAAACGATTTATTATTTTCATGGTGATACGATGCATTTTCGTTTTCGCCCCCTTTCTTAAATTGTTCGGGCACATAATCAAAATCGCTCTGTTCTATCAGACGACGTATAAAATCTTCATCCTGAGTATCTATAATGACCGAATTGTTTTCCCTATCGTAACCACCTTTTGCTGATAAATCCAGGGGTACACAATCGTCATTCTCGCTGAGGCGACGAATTTCCAAATTGTTATTTGATTTTGTAATGAAATTAAAGCCTTCGTTAGAAGTAATATTAGCCCTGGTATTAGATTTAATGCTAAGATCAACAACAACTTCTTTGTGGACATGAGCTGTTGGCGGTTTAGAAGCGCTTACATTATTTGGCAATGGGGGAATCTGTATGTTTATGATGGGCAGTAATGAATTCTTAACTGTTGACTGATTATGAACTTGTTGCGTTGGTTGATGATTTTTATTTTGAAATTCGAAATTTGTTATGGAATGTGGAATCGAAATTGGCAAACTATTATTGCATTCTAAAACCGTAGCAATAATATTACTACGCGAATCACCACTATTTTCAATATAATTAACCTATAGGGTAAAGGTTAATAAATATTAGAACAAATTAAAAAATATATGAAGGGCTTAGTGCAATAACTCGGTAAGCCACATGAAATCAAAACTTGGTTTTATGTGCTTATTTCCTTGCTGGGTGCCATAGCTTTGCATCTTAGAAAAATTTTTGAATAAATTCTAGTGTTTTGCAACTAATTATGCTGCGTATTTAAAGTAGAAAATCCCAAAAACCATACAATTTTAAGTTTTGTTTAAAATTAAAAGGCGATTTATTCCATATTTTTTTTTTGTGGCATATCGAGTTATTGCACTAAGCCTCTCATATGTTATTTAAGAAAGGCGTGATAGTACTCGTAGGTATTCAGTATACGTACATTAGAGTGGTCGTAAAAATTAAAATTTGGATTTCTTCAAGTCTCATACCCCAATTAGATGGGTTTATAAAATACTAATGGGTTTATTTAATACTAATCAGTCAAACAATTAAGATTAAGGCGAGTCGTGTCGCACATGATCTTTTTCTGTGTTTTATGTCTGTCTCATAACTTAATATATACCTCGTTTATAAGCATTTCTTATTTGCAAACAAAAATGTATTGCTGTTTATATTATTTGGCCAATTTTGTAATTTGGTATTGTTGATTGATTTTATAATATCATTTTGTAAGTTAACCATAATTTTTGGTGTGATTATTTGTAATAATATTAAGTTTTTATTTTTAAATAGGCGAAACCCTTGAAAAAGTCAACAAAAAATTGACGAAACGTTGGGTAAATATGTAATAAAAAGTTTTTTATTGACATAAACTGCGTTAGGCCTTATTAGCTGAAGATTATTTAATCAACAATACCAAAAATGTATTGCTGCCAAGTATATATTTTTATTGTAACTTACTAACTCACGAAAACAATTACGGATTAGAGCATGGTACTCTGTTCATCATTTCGTGCAAAGTGCTGTCAAAAGTTCATATAAAAAAAATTTACACGAATTGCTCACGAAAAATTGTTGCAGAAGTAGTATCAGAAACTTCAAAAACCTAAGTCTGCTGTCAAAAACCTAAGTCTAAGAATGCATTAGTATAATATTTTGTATTAGTGTAGGTTTGAAATAGAAATTTCCCCACAGCACTAAAACCGCACTTGGTTGCAATAAAAAGTATTCTAAATCATTCACATTTTTTAAACATGAATTTTCAGAACCCACCAAACCAAAAGTTTCGACTTTTTCTGAAGTCAAACTTGTCGTAACGAATTTGTTAAGACATTTCGGTAGTTTGTCTAAAATCAGACTTGTCGTAACGAATTCGTTAAGACATTTATGTAGTTTGTCGTAACGAATTCGTTAAGACACTTCGGTAGTTTGTCGGAACAAATTTCTTTCGGATACATTTATTTAATGTTGGTTTGTGCGAATAAAACTTTTTAATAAACAATTAAAAATTTGATTTATAAGTAAGACCCGGTTATTTTTTTCAGAATATTTTAAAGAAATATAATAAATAAAAAAGAAAATAATTGAGTTATGAATTTTTAGTCGAGCTGTATGGTTTTTATCCAAAGTTATTTAATTAGTTTGGCTTAAGTTCGTTTTCAATTTAATCTTTCGATCAAATTATTATTTTTTTTATTTAAGAAATAGATTCTAAAGCATGTAAATATTGAACATTCACAGAAAAATTTGGATGTACGGAAGGTTGAACTGACATCAGATGTTTCGAGACCACCACAGTCATCAGAGCCCTTTGCCTACACTAGCAGCGACGGCAGCAACAACATCCTGGCGAAAATCCTACTTATTTTAGTAAGCTCAATTAACAGATTTTGTCACCACCTCGCGGCGAGTCGTACCTATTATTAATGAACTTTTTCTAAATGTTTAAAGCTTCACTAACTATCTTTTTCTTAGGATGTTCAACTAGTTTTAAGCTTTTGTGATTTCTGACTTACCAGCGTGAAATATCATCGATATTTTCAATGTTGGGATTTTTAAATGTTTATTTTGGCCAAGTTTTTGGAACAGTACACATTCATGTTTTAGGTAAGTGCCTTTAGAGTTTTAATAATTGAGTTATGAATTTTTAGTCAGCTCGCGTTTTCGAAAAATCTTCGTTTTTTTATTCACATGATATATCCTATTTTTGGAGTTTTTCATCTAAATTTTGAGTGCTACACCTTAAAATGAGAGTTTTTATTGGCAACAAAAAAGTCTACGCAAACATATGTTTCTTTTGAGTGCAATAATTCCGGTGCTTATTTTGGGATATCTCTGTCTGATATTTCAAGGATGTTGAAATTTAGCTATTTTATTATTAACCTCAATAAAATTTTTTATCTCAAAAATTCCAACAAAAACATTACACAGCGAACAAAGTTTTTAATTAAAAAAAACTAGTTCAAAATACAACGCATTATTTAAAAACTAGCTCGAAATTTTAGTTTATTTTCCACATCCTAAAGACACAAATGGGTTAATATAATTTTTTTAGTTATTATATTATTATTCTTATTTTTTAATAAACGTTAGTATTCTGAGTCCAAATACAGCAAAAAATAATTTCCCTCATTTGCAGTTTTTCAAATATGGCGAATTTTATATTTACGTGATATACCCCATGTTTTGCAGTAAATATCTTTCATTCTGATGTATTTTAACAAATTACTAATTTACACAAAAATATCTTTCATTTGAGTATAATATTGCAGGTGCTTTTAGCATTATACTTTGGTGGTATGTATTTTGCGGATATTTTGTGCTTAATTTTGTCGTGTTTTACACCTATTTCAGGACATTTGAAATAGATTCCAAATTATTTCATTATACTTTGGTGGTATTTTGTCTTGTTTTACGCCTAATTCAGGACATTTCAAATAGATTCCAAATTTTTTCATCAAAATGTGTTTATTGTAGTATTATGATGGGCTTAGTAAAAATATATTAAAATTTTAATAAAATGTAAGATTTATAAGGATAAAACTGAATATAGTTAACTTTCGTTTTAAAGCCCAATTTGAAAAAATTAAGCGAAGAAGCAAAAAAGAGATTGAAGGCTAAAAAATATAAACCGCGATATTTTAAAAACTAGAGCTGACCAAAAAAAAAAAATACGATAGTTTTGAAAATGGCACGTCCCATATATGTTTTATCAATTATAGTTTTCGCCGCACCAAACCAAAATGTCCATTTTATTCCCCTGTGTAATCAATAAGTTAATAAATGACATTAAAACGTACTTGTCAGCATTTTACGTTCTTATTTGCAAATAAGAACTACGTATAAATGTAGTAATAGTATTTACAAAAAGTTTTTTCTAAAAAAGTGACGTCTGTGAAGTTTTAAACATCTTGGTTGAAGTCTACTGACGATTTGGTAAAGCGCCAATGAAATGCATATTGACAATGCTTAACTATCAGCAAATAAACTTCATTAAAAAATATAATTAATAAAATAAATATTTTTCAAAATTAAAGAAATTCTCTTTTAACTGGACAGATTGTATTTTAGTAACTGAACAAGACTAAAAAAACTGGACAATCCAGGCCATTCCATCTGACATAGAGGTCATCTAATATCAAAATCACCTTTTAGTTTTTTTCTTTAATTTATTTTTCGGATCTCTGATAACAGCTGTCATAGTAATAACTACCGTGTAAAAGTTTCAACCGTATGCCTATAACGGTTCGCAAGATTTAACAATGTTAAAGAATCTAACACTTACTATTAAAACATTAAAATGGGCTTCTGGTTTCAGAAAAATGTGAAGCTAAAAGAGCTAACTAACATAATTCTTAAGATATAAGGAATTAGTGATGTTACGAATATTCGTATTCGTATTCGAATCACCGAATCGTATTCGCCAATTGCGAATACGTTCGAAAAACAAAATACATACAGTCTTATCCAAAATAAAAATTCACATGGAAATTTCCGAACGTGCGAACAGTTGGTATCATGAATAAAATATGTTGTCAAAATTTCCGAATGTTTAAATTATTAAACTATGAAAAAATATATTTCTGAATTTGTTTGCTTTCAAAAAACTTGACACATAGTACGTTTATACGCACGAGTTATTTGCAAATAGAAACGTAGTGCTACCAATTATGTATTTTTATTGTAATTAATAATTCACGAAAACAATTATTGATTAACGAGCTATTTGCAAATAAGAAGTTTTGGGTTGCCTCCTTTACACATGTTTGTTAATAAAAAATAATAAATAGATAAATATATTCACAAATAGATGAATAATCAGTGATTTAATAAGTTACAATAAAAAAGGATTTGGCAGCATTTTACGTTTTTATTTGCAAATAAGCTCTGCGTATAAACTAGGTAACACATGTCTTTAAAATCAGGTATTTTATTTTATTCACATGGAATTCATGATACGAAATTAAAATCCATGTGAACAAAAAATTTTATTCGGAAATTTTCACATGTGGAACTCATGATAAGGTTGATAGCAAGGTAGATGAACACCTGGTAGTCGCAAGAGAATTCGCCGTGGAGAATTTACATTTAGGCTGTCAAAAAAGCTGATACATTAACACTGTTGACAGGTTAAATGTGTAAACATTTACGTAAACAGCTGAGCTCTTGCGGCCACCTGGTATGAATTCGCCTTGGTTGATAGTGTAAAAAAATACATAAAATAAAACAAAAAAGATTAATTTTTTTTTTTAAAGTTCCTTTGTCTCTGAAAGCGCCATTCACACCATGACAGTAACTGTCGTGATAATACTGCCATGACAGTTCATTTCTATGAGCAATTGTGACAGTTATCGTTACTGTCGCACTATCAAGACCAATTTGATATTGGGACTTTACTGTCGTGACAGCATCTGTCGTCATTACTGCCATAGTGTGAATGTGGCTTAACTTAATGTGAGAATCTTTTAGTAAAGTAAAAACAAACTAAATATATTTCACAACTAATGCTGACTTTAGACGACATGTATTTTATATTTGACTTGTAAAATTTTCCTCTGCAAAAGTTATACTTGCCGTGTGATCAGCGTTGCCAAATGTGCAGATTTATCTGTATTTTGCAGTTTTTCTAAGTATTAAGCAGTTTTTTGCTTAAAAACCCAGTTTTTCTTTCTACAAATTGTGCAGATTTTGCAGTTTTCACATTTTTATATTTTGCTCTAAAATTTTTTATATTAATTCCAATTTTTAAAGTCATAATTTTACTTTTTTAATGCGACAATGTAATGCAAGAGGGAATTCACTCATTTAGGTATAAGAAAGTTGTGTTTTTCTTATGGAGTTTGCTATTATAGTTCACATGTACGTAATTTTTTTCAGAATTCTCTTGGCGAAGTCTTTACCTGGCCTTTACACATGCAAGTGCAAGTTCGAACAACTCAATACACTCAAACTTTTCTACTAACACACTTTTGGTTCAGCTATGAGAAAGACAGAGAAACGAATACAAATTTTTCTTTCGTTGATAATACGTACACAGAACTTGCATGCAAGTACTTGCATGTTTAAACGCAGGGTTAGTGATTCATACAAACAAAAAACTATACTTTCTTACCTCCAAAGATAACTGTATACTTCAAATTAAACAAAAACTTACATACGGAAGGAAGCAAAAACTTTAATTACTCTATTTGTTGAATTTTGCTCCTTACGTCTTTAAGCCAATTCGGAAAAAATTAATCGATTTCCCTATGTAATTTGTAGAAAATTTATATTAAATGTCCCATAGTGCAACTGACAGACTTCCTTTTCATATAATTCAAAAATTTGTAGTGCCACATTTTTCTAACTTTCGAGATGGGAAAGCGTACCAATTTAGCACATTTTTGCTTGTTTTTCGTTTTCATCTATAAAATTTTAAAATTCCTAAAGGTGGGCTTACATCTGTAAATATTTACGCCGAACGCGTTCATCGCAAATATTTGCATCTCATTTTAGGACGTGTGCAACGCACAGAAACAACGTAAGAATTTTCGTCACATTCAACTCGCACGATCCGTACTTTGTTGGTTTTTTGACGAACAATAAACAAATTTGCGACGCAGGCTGTTGTGATGTGGACGCATTTTAAGAAAGAGTGATATGTTTTAATAAGAAAAATGTTAATATAAATAATGTATTAGAGTCCGACCGAAACCAGTTTTTTGAGGCCGAACCCGAACCGAGCCTAATATTCGCAAAAAGGCCGAATATTCTGCCGAATCCGAAACTTACTGAAACTTTTATAGCATTAACTGATATTGACATTTTAAGAACTTAACAGAATTGAAAATTCATTTATTTTATTAACGGTCTTTTTCACAATGTGATTGAAAGTTAACGTGGTCTTTAACGACAAATTCGGCATACAAGACTCTCCGTTAAAGTATACGTTGACTTTTAACTGTACACTGTGAAAAAGGGCGTACGAGTAGTAGAAATTGAATATATTTCATTCCATCGAGCATATATAAAATTTAAACATTTACGAGCATAGGACTAATAAACTCTTAGCATGAAACTACATAGCTTAAATGATGAATACATTGAGGAGTGTTTTTCACTCTATTGATGACGTTACAAGAGCACCAATCAAAAAGTTGAGTCGGAATAACTAGAAAGATAAAGCAATAATTATAAGCCGTCTGTAAATTGACAATTTTGACAAACATGCGAAGTTACATATCACGACCTTAGCATGTTTTGGCCCATATGCCAAGAAGTCGGAATGGAGAAAAACAACAAAGAATATTTACATAAAGTTTTCTCAAAATTTATCCGATAGAATTTTTTTGTATTCTTACCACTGCTTCCGTCATATCGCGACCTTAGTATTGTTTTGGCCCACCGACCATTTTAAAAATAATTGAGTTAAGTATGCGGTATATATATTTTGAATACCCTCTTTTAGAATCCAAAAACTGTTTCGCGAAATTGTTCCTGGTTTCTGAGATGTCAAGCATTCATTGTGCTCGATATCATCATTTTTGATAAATTTTTTGTAAATCAACTTTTTTAAAAATGGTCAGTGGGCCAAAACAATACTAAGTTCGCGATATGTCTCACACATCTGACAAGCCATATTTAAAAAACATGTCGTCTAAAGTCAGCATAACATTAAATAACAGTAAATTAAAAATTTTAAACATTTCATTTAAGCTGGTAGGTTTCGAATTTTGATTACGAAAAAAATAAACAAAATAAACCTAAATTAAATGTGGGAAGAACCACCGACACAGGTGGATGCAGCATCTGCGAAAATATTTTTTCTCTAACAACACTGAATTGCTAAGTATAAGCGGAAACAGAGTGGGAAAAACTAAATCTGAAAGTATTTAAGTACAAACATTTTTAAATCTTCAGTAGTGCCATTCAGGTGCGAAGTTGATCGGAATGTCATAATAATGTTAAATAAATTTCAGAATAAATATTCGTATTCGCATGCGTATTAGCGCATATTAAAAATTGATATTCGTAACATCACTATTAGGAATATACCTACACAAAATGTTTACAGAAGTGAATTCGTCAAGAATTTTTATATGTTAAATAAATTCCAAATATGTTTCATTTTAGCATGTTTTTTTGTTTTTCATGTAATGATATAATAAACGAGCAACATATCGCACTTGTTTAACAATAGATACAGTATTAGCTCGAAATTTTTATTTTATCACTTTTTACCAATTATGGACATTATTTATTTATATCTACTACACTGAAAATAATCCATGCAACATTTTACGAAAAAAACTTTCGTAGTTACTTTTTTCGTATTATATACGAAAATTTCGTACATTCCACGAAAAAAGTTTTAGTCTAGAATTTTATTATTTTACGAAAGTAACGAATACCATTCATATTTACTTTTTTCGTAGAATGTACGAAACTTTCGTACATATTACGAATTAGGTTGAGTCTAGAATTTTATTATTTGACGAAAGTAACGAAAACTTTTCGTAGCTGTTTTTTTTTGTAAAATATATGAAACTTTCGTACATATTACGGAATAAATTTTTACACCAGAATTTTATAGTTTTACGAAAGAAACGAAAACATTTACTAGTACGTTTTTTCGTAAAATATACTAAAATTTCATACATATTACGAAATCAATTATGGGCTATATAAGTTGTTCTTAAAATTATTGAATCATATAAAATTGGGTGCTAAGTGACCCGTAATACATATAAGTTGTAGACAGCGTTACCGTTGAAATTTTTCAAAAAAGGGCACAAAAAGGGGATTTTGATAATAAAAGGGGCACAAAAAGGGGATTTCTGAGAAAAGAAGGGGCAACTTTAATAACAAGAAAAATGTAAAAAAAAGTTATTTAATTTTAAAAATAAAGGTTAGCGAACTTAAACTGCAGCTCATCTGCAAAAACATGTAGTAAGTATCAAGATATATCAACACCAGGTAGTCGCAAGAGAATTCGCCGTGGAGAATTTACATTTGGGATGTCAAAAACGTTGATACATTAACACTACTGACAGGACAAATGTGTAGACATTTACGTAAACAGCTGAGCTCTTGCGGCCACCTAGTATGAATTCGCCTTGGTAAGTATTTTGAGTTGAGATTATTTCCATACTTCAAATCAGAGACCCGGGAAGTTTTTTTTTATTTCCCTATCATATAAATATTTTTGTTGATGAAAATGTATTTTCATTTGTACAAAAATATAAAATATTTATATTTATTTTCATATATAAATATCCATAAAAATAAAAATCTTCAACGATAAATATCAGAAAAGAAAAATTTTCAAATGATTGCTTTTTTCAAACTCTTCAAATTTTAAATTTCTTCTGAGATTTTGTTATTCCTTACAATATTAGTGATTTCTTCAATATTTTTAAAATTTTTTCGTGAACATGCGGCTTTGGCGGTTGCTAATCAATGTTAGGGCTTGTTTTCGATTTTGCAAATTCTCGCGAACTTGTTAGACATTGTTATCATGCCGCTGTTAGCAAGTTTTTACGAAT
This sequence comes from Panzeria rudis, assembly GCA_956483635.1. Lineage (NCBI taxonomy): Eukaryota > Metazoa > Arthropoda > Insecta > Diptera > Tachinidae > Panzeria > Panzeria rudis. The sequence continues at coordinate 46,128,075 of OY101448.1, read as the reverse complement.
TTTCACCATTTTCGCAATTTTTTCGAAATCTTGGCATTCCTAATAGTTTTAGCAATTTTTAATCAAAATTATATTATGGCTTGTTTAAAGTTTTGCAATTTCCGCGAATTTTCGTTATTTTTGTGATAGGCGAAAATTTGTTAAACAACCGCGATATATCTGTGGTCACAAGCCTTAACCGTCTAAGTCGTTTTCAAAAATTTTCGGGAGAGCTGTTTAAAGTATCAAAAACTCGCTTCCAATCAGTCGTCAGTTTGCTTTTCTTTAACTTATTTATAGATAATTGTCGTCTTAAAAAAAGCTATATACTCAAAAAATTGTAGCGATTTGATTGAGACACGAATGGAGACCATCACACCAAAAATTTAATTTTGTCCTAATTCGACTTAGGCGATTAAGGGTTGTGACCACAGATATAGTCATATCAATGAAGAATTCGAAAGCCACAATATTATAAATAAATACATAAATATTAGTGTGATATGTATGTATATCCCGAAGCATTAACGCAAAAATGCAATAACGATGTAAATAACACTTACGAAATTCCGAACTGGTACATTATCATCTTGATTTAATTGAATGTCATCGACGGACACACCATTTGTAGTAACCAGCTGACAAGGGCCGCCATTGGCCCAATCCCCATCAATATAATATGTGATAGGCAGTTGTGATGAATTTTGTTGCTCTTGTTGTGGAAGTTGGTCAAGAACTTCGAAGTTATGGGTAGTTGACGAAACCAGAGGTTGAGATCTAGTGGAAGATGCAGCTGGAGTAGTTGATCCAGGTGGCAAAAGATCACAATCATTGGAGAAACGTTCCACGTATTGAGCTAAATTACTTTTTGTCGGTGGTTGCGGTTGTAACTGTGCTGTATTAGAATCAATTTTCTTTTTGCGTCCTCTTTTTTTGGGAGGTTCGTTTTGTTGTTGGACATTTGAGCGTTTCGTATATTTACGCTTTTTGCGTACTTTAGTACCTTCACTAGTACTGCAAACCGTATCAACAATTCGATTAGAATTTTGAGAATATGAAAATTCCTTTGATGACTGTGAGTAATTTATAAGAGTATCATTTCCAACGAGATCATAGTTGTCAGTTAGATTATTATTAATGCTTTCCAAGGCATTTGTTGCCTGCAAGGTTTCTTCGTTACAAGCCTCAGCCATTACATCTTGAATAAACTGCGAAAGTTCAAAGTCCTGGTCTTGCTGTACATCTGGAGCACTGGCACACTTTAACTGTTTTGACAAGTCGCGGGAAATTGCTTTTTGCTGCTGCTCTTTAGCTTCATTTGCCCGATAATCAAAAATTTTACGCCCAAAATTCAAACTGTCTAAAATAACGCAATGCACAGTGCCTCTATACAACGAGGGTATTTTTATATGAAGTGTTGGTGCATCGACTTCTTCCTGCTCTACTAAATGTTCTTCTACTGAAGTTGTCACCGCGTGTTTCTGCTTTTGGAGCTTTGTACGATTTGTCTTCGAACGTGATGTCGACGCCGAACTATAACTTTTATAACTTAATCTTCTTTCCCTAGGTTTTCTACGCAAAGCCAATGGTAAATGCGATTCAGCATCTTCAGAAGTGTCAGCCTGCTGAATTTCTTTGATTTTTTCATCCTTTTGAAACATTTTCAAATCTTGCATCTCTCCTCCCTTTTGTTTGGACATTAACGAGTCCAATGTTTCGTCATCACTGGATTCACAAGATAAATTTAATTGAAATTCATCTCTGTACACTTCTTGGCTATTCTGTAAATTAGCTTCCTTGTCATTTGGTATTATAAAATCTTGTAGTAACATAAGTCTCTTCTTTAGACTGATCATCAAACTTTCACATTCTGCATCCAAACGTTGAATTTTGACCACGGCTTTAGACTGCAGTAGCTGATTTCGTAGTCGATCACTGACATATTTTTTCTTTTCAATAGACTTTATAGTTGGTTTATATTGAAAGATTTGTTTCTCCAAGCGCTTCAAATCGTGTACCGAATTTAAATCCATGTTTTCCACATATGAACTCGAAAAAATTTTGACACTTTTCAAGATGGCGGGTTGCAAATCAAATTTGCATAATTCAAAACAATTGTAATAATTACCTTACTGAAGCGCTAACGTAGTAAAAGTTATTAACAAATTCAAAGTTTGTTTAATTTTACGCTAGTTTGTATTTAAAATAATTTTAATGTTAATAACGCGTGTTGCCCGAGCAATTATTAAAACCGTTATAATTGCAAAGCACGACGCGGAATAAGTAGATGAGTAAGGTATATCCAACAACTAGCATAAGCAAAATAGAACTTTCAACTGTCAAATTGCGTGTATAGAAATTTTTTATAACATATATGTGTATAGTGTTTGACATCTACAATAATATATAGCTGTGCTAGTCATAACACCTGTTTCTAATCGTCTCTTTGAACGCCAAAAAGGAAATTAACAAGGTCAGTGCAGTGAAGAGTTCATCGATGTCAAATCCTACATTAAGCATTTAATGACTTTTTATATATGAAATATGACATTCAAATAATATAACTGGTGGCCTTTGGCACACTTTTCGTCTATTATCTCCGAAGCAAATAATCGATTTGACGACCAGATGGCGCTGTTACACTATTGCTGCCATCTTTATTGCCTTATTAAATAACTCACAAATTTTCTGGATTTACTTCATTTTATTTTGAAGTAATTTAATTTTTTTTGGGAATTTATTTTTGATAAATAAAATAAAATCTATCCGTTTCCAATTATTCTATTATTAATCTAGTTAGGTTTGAATTTCACTAATTTTACGCTCTGGGATTCTTGTTGGACTTCCGTATAAAAAAACAAAGGTATTTTACTTTAAAATTAAATGCAAAAGTACATATTTTACTTAAACAACGTCTTTTATATATATCGTTACTTTAATTTACAAAAGACGTATCCAACATGTAAAAAATTCAAGTTTGAATCATTAAATTTAATTTAAAAAATATTAAAAAAAACGTCAAAACAGTATTATATATATTTTAAGAACTATAAAATATGTAGGCTGCATCGTTTCCAACATTTCTTATAGTTATAAAACTATATGTACATAACCTTTTTTATATTTTTTTCTTAAGCATTTTGTTTCTGACTTGAAAATTTTTTATATTTTAAATACTCCTTTTGTAAATTAAAGTAACAATACGTATTAATTTATTAATGTGTGTAGGTGTGTTTGTACATATACATATATGTATGTATTTATTTCTTATATTTTTTCAACACATGAAACACAAAGTTTATGGTCATAAAATGAACACGTTGCCATATAAAAGTCCTTTCCAGAAGAATTAAAACACCAGTCAGCCCCATAACAAATACTTTTATGTTCATAATATTCACCAACCAATTTTGGCGAAAGCAGTTCATCCACGTCAATGATGCTAAAATTATGGTACATGCAAGCGGCTAATATCATATCATGATATTTTGGATGAGATTTTAAACGCCATATTCCTCCAGATAGATTTATTTCACTCGACGGTTGTTTCATAGAACGTGTATCAAAAATGCGTAAGTGTTCGTCATAACTGCCGGTCAGAAGAATATATTCACGTTTTGGATGACTCAATAGACAAGTTACTCCAGCCGTATGTGATTTGTTTACCACAACTCGGCTTTCCATTCGTAGATCGTAGGCATATAAAAATGTATCATCTCCTCCAGTGAAAACACGATTTTGATCCCATTTATCGAATGCACAAATCCAAGCTTCAAAATTATGGGCCGACCAAGTTCGTAGTTTCTTCAGTTCTTTTTCATTATTTAATGATAATAAGCTAATGTCCCCTTTTGAGTCTGAAGCTAATATATCTGCATGACCAGATTTTTTATCCCAGTCTAACGACAAAGCCAAACGATTTTCATGTTCTGTGTTTAAATTGATTTTTTGAAGAATTTTTAGCTTTATATTTTCTAATGCATAAACTTCAATCTCTCCTAATGCAGTTGCGGTGGCTAACAGAGGCACTTCATTATCGTTACCGTTTAACCACTTCATATCAAGAATTGCAGCTGTTTCCAAACGATATACTTCATTGAGGGACTTGGAAACGGGTTCAAATTTATACAAATAAATACGACCTTTACGAGTACAGGACTTTTCTTTGCCTTTTTCTTCTAACTGATAAGTACCACAAACAAAATAGTTATTGAATTCAGGATGGGGACACCATTCAATTGAGTCTGCCGAATATTCCGTATCAATAGTATGGAGTGTTTGTATTCTAAGCATTTTAGGGTTTCTAATAGAAGACAAAAGAAAAAAATAAATTTTCATAGTATGTAAAAAGATGAAAGTACATATGTATGTACATATCGCTCCTTTTTGCAACCAAAATGTTCATGTTATTGAAGAAAAAGTGTTCTCTTCAAAAACATTCTTTATCTGTAAATTTTGTAAAAACTTACATACATACATATGTATGTATGAATATATACATAAGTATGTATATGCCGCAGTCGGTCAGAAAACCTACCGAAAATCATAGGTTGACAAGAAATCTGAGCTCTTTGTCTCATGAAATTCTAAAAACTTTGCCGAAATGCCCACGAGAATTCTGTACGTATTAGTTATGAAAAATTGTCTAGGGAAATTTATAGGAATTTTCAAAATATTTGAACAAAGTCGGAAAAGGGTATTACAAAATGTCAGAAAATGTTCTAACTTGTCTGATACTTTTTACGTCGTATCGGAGGAAGTTGGCGTTAAAATTAGAAATTTATCAGAAATATCGTATAAAATTTGCATAGAGAATCAAAATGTTGTAAGACTTCTCAGGTCATACGGAAATTCAAGTTTCGAGTTTTATTTATTTACAGAATTTTGTTTGCGCACAGAAAAAAGTTTAAACATAAATGGTATTATGAAAAAAGTTCATAATCTATATATATATATATATATATATATATATATATATATATATATATATATATATATATATATATATATATATATATATATATATATATATATATATATATATATATATATATATATATATATATATATATATATATATATATATATATATATATATATATATATATATATATATATATATATATATATATATATATATATATATATATATATATATATATATATATATATATATATATATATATATATATATATATATATATATATATATATATATATATATATATATATATATATATATATATATATATATATATATATATATATATATATATATATATATATATATATATATATATATATATATATATATATATATATATATATATATATATATATATATATATATATATATATATATATATATATATATATATATATATATATATATATATATATATATATATATATATATATATATATATATATATATATATATATATATCACATTATGCAAATTTTTATTTTTCTTTATTTATCTATTTTTATAGATATGTTTGCATTGAAGGAGCGATATGCGTAGTAAGCCTATAATGTTATTTAAATTAAAAGTACTTTAGAGGCTCTGATACACGTCATACGTAATTATTAAAGGTATATTTACAAGGTAATACATATATTACAACATTTAAAAATATGCTGTAGAATAAAAAATCTTATCATGTAAAAGCAAAATTTATTGAGTAGGAGAGAATACGGATACAAAATTTGACAAACGGTCGGTATTTATTTTCTAAACCACTTTAGATAGAGACATTTCTGTTCTGTGCTTTGATTTTAGTTATACCATTCGTGTAAACAAGAAAAATTCTTAAGGGCACTATACATTTGTCAAATGCATGAAATGCTCATGTACGTGTGATTGACGTTAGGACATACACTTGTCAAGCATTCATTTTAAATTTAATTTTGTATTGTGATGTATGCTGGTTGCGGATGAAAAATTAGTAGCATTTGTACGCAGAAAATTTATTTTTTTTTATCATTTATTATATGTTAATCATTATCATTTATTTTTAATTTTTACTTCATTAATTTTATAATAATTTATTATTTTTATTATTATTATTTTTTTAACAATCACCACCAGAACAATTTTCGCATCCGACGTCTTTAGTATCTGTTCTGTTTGAAATCTTGTTAAAAGTATGTACGTGCATGAAGAGTAAAACCTATACATTCATCAAAATCACTCGTCATGCATGCCAAAAATCAAAATTTTTTTGATTTCCACCAAGCATCATCGGTGGCACACATACAAACAAATTTTCACAGATAGACCCGGTCCAGACTATGCAACTTTTGTTGCAGCATCTCTTGTTTTGTGTGAGAGTGATGAAATAGAAATATATACATTTTGTATTCCTCTCTCGCTTTTTCTCACTAAAAAGTAAAAAGTTGCTGCAACAAAAATTGCAATCTGGACGGGGACATACCACTGTAATGCATGATGTGAATTTGACCAATGTATTACGGACAAGGCGAATTAACAACCAGGTAGCGTTACTACGACATCAGACTAATCTGTGAAGAAAACAACCTAATTGCATTTTTTTTGTTTTGGCAAACATTTTCAACGTGGCAGCGAGAAAATGTAAACAAACATTGAAGAAAAACTGGTCATATTAAAACAATAATTTCTGATTTTTAATTAAATTTTAAATAATAAACGCGGAATGTACAACAATAAAAGCTCTAGAATCTAATTATACGAATGTGACTAAAATATTTCAGCGATATTTTGATAAAACCATATTAGCCAATAGTTATAGTTTTTCCCCAATAACTCCAAAACTAGACTTCGTGCATACATGGCGCTGCCCGCAATCGAAAGAGGACAAAAAATTACAGCAATAGGGGGTGTTGTCACACCGCGGATAACTTTTTCGATAAAGTTATGGGCGCAGAAGCTTTTTTATAAAAGTTAAAAAGTGCTACAAATTAAAATTTAGTTTTTTATTCACAACTCCAAAACTAGACTTCGTGCACACATGGCGCTACCCGCAATCGAAAGAGGACAAAAAACTAAAGCGATAATAGGTATGATCATAGACCGGGTCACTTTTGTGACCAAGTTATAGGCACAGCATCCTTTTTACAAATTAAAGTGCTAAAAATGCAATTTTAGTTTTTTACTGATATCTCCGAAACTAGACTTCCTGCACACATGGCACTAGCCGCAATCGAAAGAGGACAAAAAACTAAACAGGTAATGGGTATTGTCATAGACCGGGTCACTTTTGTGACCAAGTTATAAGCACAGCCACCTTTTTAAAAATTGGTATAAAAATTTCAACTTTAGTTTTCTACTGATATCTCCGAAACTAGACTTCGTGCAGAAGGATAAAAACTAAAGAGATAATGGGTATTGTTATAGACCGGGTCACTTTTGTGACCAAGTTATAGGCGCAACAAACCAAACCCAGGAAGAAAATAGATTATAACTTTAAAACGGCTGTACCAATTTTCTTTAAATATTGGTTAGAAGAGTTTGGATTAAGTCACCTTTCAAACAAAATGTACTAATTTAAAATCGATCTAGCCGTTTGAGAGCTACGGTGTCAAAGACACACAGATTCAACAGGATACATCTAGAAAAGATGTGATATCTTCTAAACGGCTGGACCTTTTTTTTTGAAACATAGCTAAGAACACTCTCGATCAAGTTACCTTTTACACAGAGAAAACTAAATCAAAATCAGTCAAACCGTTTGGCTGTACGATGACGTGTACAGACATACATATACACAGACAACCACTATTAACTTATAACACTCCTCTTTTTTGGTCGGGGGTTAAAAACATAGCAATACTCATATATTTAAAGAATTTCAACGATATATTGAGCAGGAATTTTTTACGAATATTTTAATTTAAAAAAAAATAAGAAAATGCGAATTTCCCATGAGATGTATGAGTAATATGATGGTATGTGCTATCATATTACTCATACGTCCACAGCTTCGCGCTAAAAATGGGAAATTCTCAATTTCTTCACGTTTTTTTCGGAATTAAAAATTCGTAAAAAATGCGCATTCAATATATCGTTAAAATTTTTTAAATATAAAAGTATTGCCATATTATTTAATAAATAGTAAAGAATTCGCTGCTACATGAATTGATATAACTTAAACATTTCTTCCGCATATTATCAAGGATTTTATTTAAAATCATAAAATATCTTTTTGAAAATTTTGGCTATGGTATTAACGGAAATATTTACGAAATCACAGGAACAGTCACGGCCAAAAACCAAAATTTAAAAATATCTCTGAAAATATTAGGGATATTATTATTGGTTTTAAGTAAATACATAAAAATATTAATGAAATAAACAGTATATTATTTATCTTAATAAGCTTTACAACATGTCCAAATTCATTGAAATCGGATAATATTTGTAAGTTATGAGGACAACAAAGTTTATCATGCCCGAGATAATCAACTTTGACACCCTATAGCTCACCGTGTGTTTCAACAGGGTGGTCTCAGTTTTATCAATTGTAAAGCTTAGATCCTCCTCTATGATTTTTAGATACATCATTTTGTAATCGGATCTTAAATTTCAAAGGTACAGATTTATTACCTTTTTTCCAATTGGAAGCACTGTGCGTTGTAGCATGTAATCGCATTGTGCGAACATCAAGGTATTTATTTATCACGTAGTAGCAGTTCATTGAAAATGTCAAATTATTAAAACACATACACAACACAACTTGTGTATTTTTATACAAAATTGACAGCCACAAATAAAAAAAGAGTACACACACAGCTGTGGAATCAAGATGTTTTCTAAACAGCGATGTATCATTTGTATCCCTACCTGCAGCTCGATTTTGTAACTTTTATTACGATAATCGTATCGTTAAAATATATATAACGAAAATTTATCAAATTTGTTATTCAGTAACATTTATAACGATATTCGCTGCCGGTTAACTAACGACAATAATTTTTCTGTTGTTAATGGATAGACAAGAGTCAGCTGTGCAGCCGTAGCACGTACTTTATACCAACAACAAAAGTTATTGTTATACAACCACATAGAAACATATAAACACTTTTATGTATAAAGTGTAGCATGGTAGAATAATATAACAGGTAGCCGCATAACTAATACAAATGTACATTTGGGCTACCTTGTATATTATTCTACCATGAAGCGTAGTATGCAGTTCTTCCTGAAATTCAGGCTGCCATAAGAAGTATGTGTAAAAAAACAAACTGAAATTCAGGTTGGTAAATTTCTTACTGGGGGTCTACATTAGCCATGAACTCGGTATGAACATCATGTCGGACATCGCATATGGCTTATGTAGATCGCTCATGTCCATGTTTCGTCCATGCTCTGACATCGATGTCCGAACATATGGCTGAGCATCAATGTTCGCCATGAGATTCGCCGTCAACAACCATTTATAATAGAAAGAAGAGACAGAACGAAATTGTTAAATATTCCATTTCTATTGCACTACCACCAAACACATTGATAAGACAGGACGTGGACATCGCACGTATTCACTACAACAAAGAAGTTGTTGAATTTTTTACAGTTGCTCTGCCGCCGTCATGTTCATGTCATGTTCAAGTCGATGACTCGTGAAGACGTAGGGTTAAAGAAATTTTCGTTTACTAGTACGCAGTTCCAAAAGAAAAGTACACGGAATTTTGGCATTTATTGTCTATTACAGGCATGTTATAACAATAAGTGGAGAATTTTTTCCGTCAACTGAAACAAAAATTAATGTTCAGAAAATTTTTTGGTCACGGAATTTTTGAAATTTATAATTTTTCGTACACTGTAATAAATTTTTTGTGTTTTTGTGTATTGTAGATTATAAAATATATAAATTTGTGTGTATGCAAAACAAAATTCTGTATAGAATTCTATACGATTATTTTTCCGTGTAGAAATAAATGAAAAACTCCAAATCTGAATTTCAGTGAGAACTGCATACTACGTTTAAATAACAATATGTCTATTATTTAAACATTTATTTTAACATGTACATATTTCTCAAAATTAACAACCCGAATGAAAAAACTGTCTGTACACTTCCCCTTTGCGCTTTTCGCTTTTTTTAACAGAGATGCTACATGATATCGAATAAAATTACACAATCGCACTATCGTCAGTTTAACTGCACTGTACTATCGTTACTGCAAGCGGCTCAATATGTCGACAAATGTTACGAATATCGGATCGTTAAAAGCTATAGAAGTCCGCTACTGATCTAAATGTTGCTTGAAAATTAAAAAAAAATTTTTTCCTATCAGGAATTAATTTTCCTCAAAAGTATTAATACTTGTATTACGGCCCTTTTCATAATGTACGATTAAGAGTTAACATGGACTTTAACTGCAAGTTTTGTATGTCGAACTTGCCGTTAAAGTCGTCGTTATCTTTTAATCACACATTGTGAAAAGTTCGGTTAGTCTGAAACAGTCTTTAACTGTCATTTTCCTCTTTATACTTGGAATATTCAGGTATTTGATGGAAATCGATTTGGAATGAAAATCTACACAAAAACGAATAAAATTGTGATGCCCATTTAAAAATCGTTTTCATATCGATTTTATTTAAAGTCGAGCTCAACTTAATTTTCCATTTTATTTTATTTTAACAAAAATATGATAGAAAACGAATTTTCTATTGTTTTAAAGTACATATTCAAATCGGCTAGTAAGTGGCTGAGGAGTCAAAAGTTTCGTGGACTAAACAAATACTTTTAATTACTACTTTAAAAAATTATTGACTTTATTATTACGTTTCTTTTTTTAGTTTTTAAATCATACATAATGTTATATAATGTATACAGTATATTAATTTATGTATTGTATATATCATAATCTTGTTCATTATAACTTCTTTATATATAGTATATACCTTCAGTATTTATGTATATATTTGCTTCCTTTTCATTATATGTAAATAATGTTTTATGTATATTAATTTTATATTATTATTTTTTTTTTGTTATTACACAGTAATATTAACTTAAAATGTAGTTAATTTTTAATAGTTTTACAATCTTAGGACATTATTATATGTTTTTTTATGTTATACTTATAAATATGTGTATATGTATAAATTGTTGTTTATGCTTGTATAGTTTCTACATACATCGGTTAATTGTTTAAATTAAAAATAAAAAATATTTCTATAAATATATAAAGTTAAACCAAATAAAATTTAGAATATTAAAAATTAAATATGCATAGTATACATACATATTTGTAGGTATACTTCACATAAAATCGAATATAAAAAATTATAAGTAGAGTTCATGCAACATTTGGTAACTGTTTACTCGTTAAAACTTCCCATACATTCTGCTGTCAAAAATATTTAAAATAAATTTTACAGCAATGAAATATAAGGAAAATTTTTACCAATTTAACGAATAAGCACATAGCAAATGTTGCGTGAACTCCACCATTAAGATATTTTAAGTGTGTAACTACGAATTGCATTTTTCTGTTTTTTTAATAGATTATTTTTATACTACAAAATTAGTTGTTTTAATTTGAATTAAAATTTCTTTTTAATTAATTACTAGTAAAAGACATACACAGTGGTGGAGTTCACGCAACATTCTGTAACTGTTTACTGGTTACTCGTTACGTTGGTAAAATTTTGCATGTATTTTATTGCTGTAAAATTTATTAAAAAATTTTTTTACAGCAAAATGTATGGGAAATTTTGCCAATTTAACGAGTAAACAGTTACCGAATGTTGCGTGAGTTCCACCAATATTTATGTACGTATCCATGTATATGTATGTATGATTGTAGTGTACTACTGCGTCTAATTGCTATATGTAAGTATTTATTAGTAGGATTATGATGTTTTCTGTCTATATGTTTGTTTTATCTGCTGTTTTATTTTATGTATGCATGTATATATTTAATGTGTATTTTCTTTAGATCTTGGGTTTACTCTTTTTAAAAATTTCATTTCATGTATGTATATATTTTTAATTTTGAGAGTATTTTCTTATTTTTATTTTGAAAACTTTTTATAGTTTTGTATGTGTGAGAGTTTGTATTTTATTGAAATTAATGTTTCCTTGTAATATATTATAAATTAGTTGGTATTCTGACTGTGTAACAATAAAAGTATGTTTTTTACACTATGTAATGATATACTATTCTCTTTTACAAAACGAAAAACTATGAAAGAAACTCAAATAATAAAAAAAGCTAAAGAGCCCTGTGCTGTAAATCGAGAGGTTTAAATTCGCCCGATTTCTAGAATCGAATTCTGTCAAAAAGCTGATTTATTGTAGTTTTTTTAATTGTTTTTACAATTAAGAATTGAAGGGCTTAGTGCAATTACTCGGTAAGCCACATGAAATCAAAACTTGGTTTTAAGTGCTCATTTCCTTGCTAGGTGCCATATATCTTTGCTTCCTAGAGAAATTGTTGGATAAATTCTAATGTTTTGCAACTAATTATGCTACGTACTTAAATTAGAAAATTCCAAAAACGATACAATTTTAAATTTTGTTTAAAACTAAAGGGCGAATTATTCCATATTTTGTTTTTGTGGCATATCGAGTTATTGCACTAAGCATCTCAATTTAAGAATAAGAACTTAACTTTGAATACACTAAATCGTCCCATTAACAGAAGACATTTTGAAATCACTGTTTTACGGTACGAGGTAAAATTTTTTTGATCTTAAAGTTGCTACATATTTGTATTAAGCATTCAAGAAAAATCAAACCGAAATACCTGATACGGGTATGTTCTGTATTTCATGTGGAATTAAAATGTGCGGAATTATTAAAGCATTGTTGTTATAAATACTAATTTGCAACAACAATGCTTTGATAATTCCGCATATTTTAATTCCACATGAAATACAGAACATATCCGTATTATGATTTAGGCCAGTCAAATTAGACAAATCAAAGGAAATAATTCGCTCAGCTTTGAAAATTGCCACCGTTGGTCCTTGGTACATATGTAAAAGGAGACCAAAATGTACATGTGTTTGGAGGTCGAGTTACAGGGAGGAGGGCCCCTTAAGGAGAGTTTTTTAATTTTTTGCTCATAGGTCTGAAACTATAACTTTTAGCAAAAATTTCTGCACAAACAGTTAAAGCTGACAAAATTTCCTACAAAAATGTTCCTAATTATTTTTTACTTTAGACCAACCTTTTTGGAGTTATAAAGCCTAAAAAAACAAGAAAGTTTAAAAGTCATAATATTTTTTACATATGTATGTATATATTTTAATTTTTGGAAAGTTAAAATTTTCTAACATATTTTTTTAGTGTAATTAGGATGTGCTAAGCACGAAAATAATAAAAAAAGTTTAATTTCGGCCATTGTCCAGATAACGGTATGTTTCTGTTTTACGATGCATACTACCTTTGATTTTTACTAAAGAATGTTTTGGTAAATTTAAATGCTAGTGGTTACATTTGATCCACTAGCGTAGTTTAGTAGCCTTTCAAATTAGATGTAATTTTTTTAATCGAAACTGCCAGTGAATATGGATGGCGCTTTATAGCGCACCGTTATCTGGACAATGGCCGAAATTATAATTTTTTATTATTATTTTCGTGTTTAGCACATCCTAACTGCACTAAAAAAATGCATTAGAAAATTTTAAATTTCCAAAAATGTATGTAAAAAATGTTATGAATGACTTTAAACCATAGTCGCTCATATTGGCACCAGTGTGCCGAACATTAATCGGCTCGTATATGTATACAGCCGAATGAAAATAAGTACTCACCAAAGAGTAAAAAATAGACAACAACTTCATTCAGTTGTATGAACGCTTGTTGTTTTTTTTTTTGCCTATAGGCACACAATGGAATATTACTAACACATGTCCATAAACACTACTACTAAATTAAAAACTCATTTCCCTCGATGGCCAGCACTGCTTTAAACCAATTTTTTAAATGTTATAATTTTTCTTGGCTTTATTATAACTCAAAAAAGGTAGGTCTTAAGTAAAAAAAAATTATTAGAAAATTTTTTTTAAGAAATTTTGTCAGCTTCAGCTTTTTATGCAGAAATTTTTGCTAGAAGACCTATGAACGAAAAAACTAAAAAAATTTCACCTTAAGGGGCCCTTCGCCCTTCGCCCTCTAGCTCGCCCGCCAAACATGGGTACTCTTTAGTTTCTTTAAATATATGTGTTAAGAACCAACCAACTGTGCCAATTTTCAAAGCTCCGATTAGCCTCCTCATTACGTCTTAATTGACTGGCGTAATTTTGTATTGAATAAAAATATTATTTTTTACAATTCGTTTGTTTCTTTTTAGAAATTCTCCAAAATAAAAGTTAAAATCTCAATATAGATGAAAGAAATCATGTGAAATTTTTAGATTTGTGCCGTTTGTGAACAACCTTTTTCAATTGAGAGTTTCCGTCGGAATAATGTTTGGAGTTCGGCAACGATTACCAAACACCTTTCTGACAATATCACAGTTGAACTAGGTAGTGTAAGAGCGATACAGCTTTAAATTTTCTGGTTTAGAATTGGTTCTTTTGTATGTTTATACACATTTTAATATATCCAATACTAAAATTCAAACTTTAAGTGCAAATATATCTTTTTATTTTTTGATAAGTTATAAATAAGTTTATGCCCTAAAATGTTTATTTTTAATTTTAACTTAGCTAGAATAGAATAGAAGTATTTAAGAATTTTTATAGCCATTTGAAGAATATGATTCTTTGTCACAAGAATGAAAAATGATATAAGAAAATTTAAAACTTTTAATATTCAGATATGTAATAAAAATCAATTGATTTCAAAATAACCGATTTCAATCATTAGTTTTAAGCCAATCTCAAAGTATTTCAAAAGCGAAAAGCAGAAAATGTGAAAACAAGCAATATTACATAGCGTCTTGACGAGCCATAATTTTGTTCTAACATACATTAAAAAAAATGTTGGTGCTATTTTCCATATCGACTTTGACTGTTGTCAAGACAAATCAATGTCCCATCAAGATGCGCTATGTTATACAATTAAGGCAAACAAATTTGGCAGGAATACTTAAACAACAGTAATTAATGTATATATATATATTAACATGTCACCTAAAATCCAAAACGCCATAACTTAACCTTAACCTTATCTTTTTTTTACAGGGGAAACAAAAAATTTAAGTTCGGCCGTAACTAAAAATCCCTCAACCCGCAAGTAATGTCCGAACATTGGCGAAAAAAGCGAAAATTAAAAAATAAATTGATAAAATTGGAAGAACTTAAAAATTGTATCAAAAATATAAAGTTGTTAAAGGGATTATACTTGAAAAAAAATTACATTTCGTGATTATATATGACGTTATGTACATATGTGTGTACTACATAAATATGTTCACAAAACGGAAGTAATCACAAACTTTTTCGATTTTAAATCGCTTCAATTTCTATCACATACATGATTACACAAAATTTGTTAAATTCTTTTTGTTTATATGCACACAAGAATTTGTGTATGTACATTAAATTTTTCAAATGTCCTATTGTTTATATTTTCAAACATTTTAAAATGTTCAAAAACAACTTTGCTTAAATTCATTAAAACCATGGTGTAAGTCATTGAATGAAACTCTACCTAGTTAACATTACCATTACAAATACAACAAGGGCTAGTTTTTTTTTTACTTTTTTATTAAAAAATTCTTAATATTGCTCATTTGCTTCATGAATGTCATGACTAAAAAGATTGTTTTACTGAAAACGAGTTTACTCTATTTAATAGGTCGATTATGGATGGCAAACCGAACTTCAGTTGGGTTGCTAGTTGCTAAAAATCATATTTCGGATAGCAACTGGCAACTGAGAACTGCCAATTTCAATTGTTATTTAGTGCTTTTCTGGCAACCACGAATTTTCAGTTGCCAGTTGGTAACGCAACTAAAGTTCGGTTGCTATCCGTAATCGACCCATGAGTTTACCCACAGGCAAGGCAGATTAATTAGGTACATCTGCGAATTCAACCAAGTTAGTGGTGACTCTCACTGTCAAACACCAACATACATATAGTTTATTCTTTGTATATCACAGTGCGATACACTGCGAATTGGCCTTATTAATTCGCCTTGCTCACAAATTTATGACAGATCGATCTAAAATGATGTGATTTTTCAAAACCGATTAGCTTTTTAACTTGGTATTTCGTAAATCGAGCAATTTACTGCAGCAAATGTTGAGTAAAAGAAGGAATTTAAAAATATCAAACATATTTCAAAAATTAAGAAATCCAAGATATTTGCAGGGTACACATAAGCCTGGTAAGTCTATAAGATCAGATGTTTATTTATTTTACTGTTACCCTACGTCTCCACGTAGCAATATTTATTGCGGCAATTGCCAAACTTCATATAAAATATACAACCTTAAAAAAATGATTTAATTTTCAATATGAAATTTGACAATTGCGGCAATAAAAATTACTACGTGGAGACGTAGGGTTATAAAACGTAAATAATATTTTTGTTGTAGAAGTGTTCATTCTGTCTTGGGCTCCTATTATGATTCACCACTCAACTAAGTTGAGTTGTCAATGTTACGACCCAACTCAATAATTTTTTTGTATTATTATTATTCAGAGCCAGTTTTCTTCGAAAAAAGGTTCTTATCTATGCTCTCTGATTTTTGAAACCATACTAGCCATCACAAAATATTTTAAGTATTTTTAGTTTTGGCCTTGCCATTTTTTCTTGAGGTTTTATGTTTTATGGATAATGCAACAATATTGGTAGACAAATGGGATAGCTTGGAGTCTGAAATAATGATGCACATTTTAAAATCATCATCTTAAAAAGTAAGCAAAAGTAACACAATAGTCAAAATAAAAACCAAAGCACTACTGATAAAAAGCAGATGAAAGTTGAGTAGAGTTGTAATCCACAATAAGAATTTGACAACTACGACTCAACTATCAATTTAGTTGTGAATCATAATATTGGCCTAGGTTATTTGTAGATGCATTAGAAACATTAACAAAAAATAAATAAAAAATAATCGTCCCTATTCCCGTTGGCGTTGTCGTTTTAATTGTAGTTCCTACATCGTTGTCGTTTTTATCAGCGTTTCATTTCTAAATTGGTATTCTTGAAATATATTGAAACGATGAAGAGAAATTATCGAAAACATACATACAAATTAATTTTTAGTACAGCAATATTTTACGTTCCTATTTTTAACACTATTGCAAATTTTAGAATTGTTTTGTTGTTTTAAACGCATTTGTGCGATTTTATTCCAGTTTTATCCCCTTATAAGTTAAATATTAATTTTGGGCAATATATTTAAAAAATTGAATTTTAAAGTTCCTAAAATGTAGGAAAAGCAAAAAATTCGGAAAGTAGCGGAAATTCGCGAAGAATTGCAAAATTTTAAACAAACCATAATTTTGATTAAAAATCGATAAAACTGTAAGGAATGACAAATATTTTGTAAAAATCGCGAAGATGGCAGAAAACTTCAAAAAAGCGGCATAACAGCAACAAGGTCCAATATTGTTTAAAAATCCCGAGCACTGTAAAAAAATTAAAACTTTAAAAGATTCGCTTTTATTGTGAAAATTTGCGAGAAGTTGCAAAATCGGAAACAAGACCTATAATTGGTCAGAAATCGTCCAAACTATTAAAAATAAAAAAATAAACTCGGAAAGAAAGCGAAAAAAATCGCAAGTTCGCGAAAAATTGCTAAATATATTGAAGAAATCACTAACAATGTAAAGAATAAAAAAATGTCAGGAAATTAGACAGATCGGAAAAATGGATGAAATTCGCTAAAAATTGATAGCATCGCCGAAATTGCAATGTGTAGTAAACGTTTTTCTTTAATTTTGATATCGTAATTAAATCGCATCACAACAATGAACATTTTTTCATTATTTAATTACAGTCGTTTCAACTTCGATGCTCTCAATGAAAACGGCAGAGAACGATTGTTTCTTCGTCGTTACTATCTTCGTTTCAAAATAGATAATACCGATATAGTTCCGATAACTGTCAATAACGCCAACGGTGATAACAAATTGTAGTTTTTATTTCGCTTTTAAACGATAAATCCAACATGAATAGGGCCGAATAATAAACAAAAATTGTCTCATTTCATTCAATTTGCTTTTGGCCATGTTTGCAGTAAATGTCAATAATTTTGATAGAGGGTTCTCGAAAGCACGGCATTCTATTTAGTTTCGATCAGGTTTGCTTCATTATTATTTATGTCTACTCAAATTTGAAAATAAATACTCGGATTCGACAGCAAATGAGCGATACAAGTTCATACTAGGGATGGGAAAAATATATTGCGATACATATGTATCGATAATATATCAATCGGCCATGTTCTATATTTCGTGTGGAATTAAAATGTGCGGAATATATTGTTATTCGTGCAGTGTTTTTTTTTAAATTTAGACACAACTTTCATCAAATGGAATACTACTATTACCAACAAAATTTATTGTTTTATTTATAATCTTTTGTGTACACGAAAACTTAAATTTCTTTCCGTATAATTTTGTTGATGAAAGTTCCACCAAATATTGATGAAACAGTGATGATGTTTAAAATTAGCTCTTTTCATAATTATTATTTGTAAAAAAAGTACTTTTTGTTTTATTTTAAAAAAATTTTGGGATTATGTATGAATAATCTTGCATGGAAAATATATCGAAATATCGATATTTTTATTCGATATATATCGATGCCGATCTATATTGAAAAATATATCGATATCGATATATTTTTTCACTTTTCCATCCCTACTATATACATATGTACATATATATCGTTGTTGCTCTGACATAATCAGTTATGTGTCATACATCATCTACCCACCAAAGCGTTTGAGGATATCTTGATGGGTTTAGAAGTTAACAAAAGTAGATATGCGAAAGCCATATATAATGTTCATACAAAGGAGTTACGTGTATAAATTCAAACAAGAAACACATTATTTCTGATAAAATTTAAAATATTTATTGCACTCTATAAATCAAAATAGCTATGTGTTAGGAAATATTCTAAATCAAAAAATAATTTCATTAAAAATACTACGGAAAATTAAATTCATTTGTTGATGGTTAAGCATTGTCTATATGCATTTCATTGGTGCTTTACCAAAACGTCAATAGACTTCAACCATATTTTTGAACAGCTACAAATCTTTTATCTTATGTACCGATATCAAAAAACCATTTGAGAATTTACAAATAAATGATTTTCAAAAATAAGCATAGTAGGCTTTGAAACTTATACAAAACCCAGCAAATAGTTTTTTATTCGATATAAAATAAAAGTATTTTTTGAAAGTCTGTAGTACCGACTCTGTACATAAAATAAGAGGTTTGTAACTGTTCAAGAATATTGTTGAAGACTTTTTTTATGCCTAATGTTTTTTACAAAATGCTTGTAGTAATGCAAAAGTTGCTTCAGTAAAGCGCTTGACTATAAAAACATATCACAAGGCTTCCATATAAAGCTGTTTTTTTATCTCCTAAAAATATAGTAAAAATAACACATAGCTGATTTTGTCAGAGCAACAACGATATGTATTTCGATTCGAAACAAAATACCTTTAAAACAACACTTATAAGTTGTAGGAATTCGAACGATTTGTTTTTTCGAGTCGATATACATAGTACAGGAATTCACGCTTCGCATTAAAGTGCCCTTTTATATTTAAAACTCTTTTAAATATACTTCAAGACTACAACAACAAAATACATAAAATGAAACATATACGGTTCTTGTGTTTTTTTAATACATTCAGCCTTATCGGGAATAAGAGGCGAACATTTTGTTCACGTGAAATATTTCCCATAAGCAAAAAATGGTGAACAAAACGACCAAAATAGCACACTAATACAACAACAACACAAAATTGGCTATCACAATTTTAGGGAAAGGGAACACATTTCACGTAAACTTTTATTCCAGATAAGGGTGATTATGTTTCATGATTTTTTTTTTGTTGTAATCTTGAAATATAGTTTTTTTAAAGAGTTTTAAATTTAAAAGGGCACTAATATGAAGCGTGAGTTCCTCTAGCATCTCCAAGAATTGTTATTCGGTTTTTAGATATTGCTTATATTTTTGTAAGTTTCTTTTTCGTGTTGAGTTATTTCTGTAAGCTGTTTTTATTTTAACATTCCTAACTTGGAGTTGACTTTAACTGAACAATGCTACTCTGTTAAAAATAAATAGATAATTAAAAAAAGTAAATTTTAATAATATATATAAATGATATTTATCCTAAAAACTAGCCCTAAGTTATTTGAAAACTGAATATGCTATACATATATGTATGTATGTATGTATATGATAAAAAAATATGTATGTATATTGATCTGAAATAGTGATTGTATGAATTATGCTATTCCGTTGTTAAAGAAAAAGTAAAAGATGTGAATGCTTAAAAACAATGAAACATAAAATGCCCTTTATATTATCTACATGACATCTCAATATTGTTGCTATCATTTATACCGTATGTATTGTTCTAATTACTTGGTTTTCATGACAATTATCGGTTCAAGAATTTTTAACATGTCATTATTTTCCGGTTGTCCGCTATTGTATTCTTTGTTGTTGCCTTTAATAAAATTACTATGATTGTTGTTTATTTGTATTAAATTTGGTGTTTGACCTGGAAGTAGCATACGTTGTTGTGTTTGCTGTTGTTGTATTTGTAAAATTTGTTGTTGTTGTTGTTGTTGCTGTTGTTGTTGCTGCTGTTGTTGTTGTTGTTGTTGCTGCTGTTGTTGCTGCTGTTCCCCACTATTTGAAACACTTCCCTGTGATATGCTGCCACCGCTAACACTACCACCACTGCCATCGACACTAACATTAACTTTTGATTCATAGCCACCATTTGTAGAAGCACCCAGTGACTGTTCATAGATGCCCGATGGTGTGGTGATGCCACCATCTTCAATCTTATTTCGAAAATGAGGGGCATGAGTTCTTAAGCGACGCATACGCGCATATTCGGCTTGACGAGAAAGTCGTATTTTTTTCTCTTCAGGACTTTCAGTGGCTCGAATTTCGGCACGTTTTAGTCGCGCCCGTTCACTAAGTTTTTGTAAACGAACAACTCGCTGTTCGGGAGTTTCATTAGCTCGTAACGCTCTTTGATGGGCAGCCATTTTATCGAGTCGCCTGCGTTTTTCGTCATCACTTTCGTACTTTATTTTACCATTGCTGCGTATAATGTTGGGGGAGGAATGTTCTTGTTGTTGTTGCTGTTGTGGGGTTTGTTGCAGTTGTTGTTGCTGCTGTGGCTGTTGTTGTTGCTGTTGTAATTGTGTGTTTAGATGTTGATATTGTTGACCACGTCCGCGGCGCTGAGCATATTGTGGAGAAGATAGCATCTGATTGATCTCCTGTTCTAGTAAAGCACTCATTTTTTGCTGTTGCTCTTGCTGCTGAAGTATATCGTCCTGCGACATTACAACTACTTCTTTGTTAGAATTGAACAGCTTTCTAGGACGACCGCGGACCGCTTTTGGAAAATCCTGTATAACATGTTGCTGTTGTTGGCTTGCTGTAGAGTTAGTGTCAAAAAGAAGATAGGCAGGTTATAGGGAGAAGGAAATATGTACGGAATACAGGATTTTTTTTTTAAGAAAAACAAACAATAAAGAACAAATTAGTGGAAAACTTTGCAATAGGACCCATGCGCTTTTATTTATTTATTATTTTATAAAACTTATATTCTCCTACCAGCAGCATTAGTTGGCGATGTTCCAACGGCATTTGAAGCTGTTGAAAAGTGAACTGGCGTAAAAGGTGGCGGCACTGTATTCGGCGCTATGCCCAGCTGAAAACCATTATGATACATTGGATAATAGGCGGCTGTTTGTGTTGGTGTATTTGGCGGTGTTGTTACGGATACTGTTGAGTTGGTAGCCGCTGCCGGAAATGTTGCCAAATAGGGAAATTGATTGTAAAGCGGCGTTGGAGGATTTTGTATTTGCGGCTGTGTAGTTTTAACTTTCGATTCGCTTTTTTCGTTTTGTCCTCCTCCGGTAGAGACTCCAACAGGCCCGCTGTTGTTGCTATTGTTGTTGTTGTTGTTGTTTCCGCTGCTTGCTGTATTGTTTGTCTGAAAGTACATGTGGTCTCATTCTTAAACTGTCGCTGCTGTCGTTGATTTTTAAAGAAAAATCTTAATTACACATATACAACAAATAGCAAATGATTTCAAATGAAGAAATTAAATTACTTTATTTTTATTTGAAAATATTAGCTAAAGTATTGTACTATAATAATTGAAATGTTTCTTTTTTTCGTTCTACAATTCTACATAGAATTACAATTTTGCTAAATAAACTCTTTTCATATGTTAATTGATATTAAATCACTTGTTTGATCCACGTTGGAATCTTCGAAACATGTTTATTGTAGCAGTCTGTCCTCTCTAATTTTCCATGAGAAACTTTGAATGGAATTACATATAATTAAAAAATTTTCTTTTGATAAAAACTAACTTAAATATTAAAGATTAAAGCAAAAGTATAAACACAAAAAGAAATACGTTTAAGAACTCACATATTAAAGGTTAGTCGCCGAAATAACAGCTAGAGCCCATCTTTGAATTGACAGCAAATCGAGGGGCGCAGATTTTTCATACATTGACAGAAAAAACACAATATTTGGACGAAAAAGGTCGACGAGAAAATAAAAAGCCAGAAATCATGGCGCAAACTCCAAGTACGTAGATAAAATACACAACAACTCATGAAAAAAATCTAAGAGCCTCAACCACTTGTGGAGTAGTCTTACAAGTGTATATGTATACTATTCCTTCTTGTAGCTGAGGCTTAAGGGTGAAAGCTTTTGGGAAGTTATTAATGATTAATTAAGATTTCTTTCCATTTTAAGAGAAATCATTTGCTATTTCATCGTTCCATTCATTTTCTCGACTATATTTAGGTTTCGTTGCAAAAACAGAAAACACAGTTAGTTCGACACTATACCAACCTGTTGAAGCTCCGACTTTTTAGCATACTTATTTTGATATAATTCTATTGAGCTCGCGATTGTGCTGAAATGAGGAACATTTGCTGCTGCATTTGGCAGTTTAGAGGATACCTTTTGAGATGACTCATCGTACAGCTGTTGCTGGAAAATATTTGATGTTTCTGACTCAAGAAGATTTGTAGCAGCAGATTGTTGTTGCGAAGTGCTAAAACGAGTCTGTTGATTGGTGGTTTGTTGAGATTGAGACTGCTGTGTTTGGGGTTCTTGCTTTAGTAGAGCAGAAGTGCCTGTGCGTAAAGTTGCTGGGTTGATGAACATATTTTGATAGTATTCAATGGGATTGGCTGCCAGTACCGCAGCTTGTTGATATGATGCTGTTAGCTGTTGTTGGTCGTCCTGGGTACCACCGGCTGTTTGTCGGGATATTTCATCATTTCCAGTAGTTTCGGTCGAGTTTGTTCCAGCTGCTCCTGTTGTTCCGCCTGATGGGGGTGGTGCCTGATGATTTAGATTTAAAGATTCGTTATTATTACAATTTATTGAAGCGCTTTGCGTCGTATTCGAATTCTGATTCGAATTCGGAGTCTGCGCCGCGCCCTGTTTTATAATTTTTTTCTTTTCTCTGACCTTTCTCGCATACTCATTGAGTTTTTTCAGTCGCTCCTTACGCTGCTCGGGAGTTTCACTGGCAATACGCTGCCGAGCTCTGGCTGCCATTTCGGCGAGACGAATTTTCCTTTGCTCCGGGGATTCATTGGCTCGATACATACGCATACGTTCGGCAAGTTTTTGCAGTCGTTTAGCCCGTTGATCTGGCGATTCCATGGCGCGACGCAGACGCTGTCGTGCGGCGTTACGTACTAAACGCATGGCTCTTTCCATTTCATTCTCATTTTGTCGGCGCATTCTATTTGCTTCGGCGTTCCGTATCAGCCGCTTGCGATATTCTTCTTCAGTTTCGCGATTGCGACGTTCTCGCATCCTTTCAGCATTGCGAGCTAAACGACGGGCCCGAGCCTCTGGACTTTCGTTCCATCGATGACGGACGGCTGATGAGGTGGATGATGTCACTGATGCCGGTCCCAGTGATGTTGTATTATTCCCGGTAACAACCGTAGTGCCCCCTCCGTTATTGGTAATAGGAGTGGGTAAGGGTGGCTGCTTAAGAGACAAAGGCTGCGGATATGTAGCTGCTGCAGCCAATTGCAACTGTTGTTGTTGCTGTTGTAGCTGCAATTGATCCTGCTGCTGTTGTTGCTGTTGCGAAGCTAAATGCTGCTGCAATTGCTGTTGTTGCAAATGGTGCTGTTGCAGCTGCTGTTGCTGTTGTTGATGCTGCTGTTGTAACTGTAATTGTTGCAGTTGCTGTTGATGATGCGACAACGGTACCAGCAATGTTGACGGATGATCGATAAGTAGGCGGGCGTTCGAGCCATTGAGAGCTAGCAAATTTGTGGCATATTGTTGATGGTGATGTTGTTGCTGCTGATGCTGTAAATGCTGCTGTTCTAATGATGGCTCTACTTTTATCCCATTGGGACCAGATTCCATTATTTTAAACACCTCAATCTACACACAAATGCAATCAGGAACAATTTTCAATGGCTAAGTTAATCGTTGGTGCTTTTAATGCTACTTGCAAGTAGTCAAGCGTAAAATTCGTGCAAAGCAACAACGATGAAGACAGCGAAGACGAAGTTAACGAAGACGACGATAATGTTGAAAGTGTACAAGTAATAAAATTTTCCTCTTTTTATTCCACATTGAAATTAAGGAAAATGTTCAAGACTTTTTAGCTTTTATGAGCCCTTAATTTCATTTGTATTTTATGCAAAAATTACTTTAAAAAAAGTAGAAAATATATGTATGTACATATGTATGTATATACAATTCCTTTTTTGGTCTATTTTTATTTTGTTTTTTTCCTTTGCGTCTTCTTTCTTTGCGTTTTCTTACAACCGCACTGATGTCACTTTATAATGGTTACAACAAAAAACACAATCCATCAGAAAAGTTAAATTGCGCTTTCACGTCAGTTTTTGACATTTCCAGTTTCTTCTTCTTCTTTGTGTTAATATTCTCTGTTGATTGTGATACATATAATTTTGTTTGTTCGTTGCCTGTACTCTTTTTGTATGTATGTATGAATGTGTGAAAATTCCAATGTCATCTACATGGCATTGGAAATGACCACAAACAGATTTTTTTTACGCTTATGTATGCCTAACTTCCAATCGATTTTTCACTTGATTTTTTTCGCTTTTTTTTCTTCAATGGACTATACTTTTACAAAGTGTATTTTTTAATAATTTTCGGTTTTAGAAGTTTTATCTTAAACAATTTAAGCAACGTGTTGTTGTTAAAGTTGATTGCATATATTTTTTGCACTTTCTGCCTTGGTGTTCTGAAATTTTTTGCACTCCTTAGATATTGATGCTTTAAATATTTTGCTTTCTTCTTATGGTTAATTGTCTATCACGTGTTTTATATAAAATATATTATAAACAGTAATTTTTATTTTGTTTCTTTTATTAAAAAATATTTTTGCACAAATATACGAACACCAACACTCCGTCTCCACACAAAAAATGTAAATAAATTCTTATTGGAAAGCGGTGTATTAACGTGAATTGGAAAGAGCATACACCGAGCACAAATTGGTAGTAAAACAATAAGAACGAGCAATATATCTGTGGCTTGGTGCTAAAAGGCCAATGTCAATATTTTGCTGTTTGAAGATAATCATTGCATTAGGTTTCTATTCTAATGCTTCGTGGACATTGGACATTTATTTTTGTGTAATTTTGTGGCGTTATATTTCAAATTAACAAATCAATGCGACAATATAACAACATGCTTCATTTTGTTTTTGTGATTGCAATATTGTAGCATTATTGTGACAACCGTACACATTAGACGCGCCAACAGTTTGCCACACATCGAAAAACATCCGAAGTGGGAAACGTTGCCGCCAGTATACACTATCATGCTTGCTTGCGATGTCGTAAAATGGCATAGTGTGTACGCAGCATAACTCTTTTATTTTGCTAAAACAGCCAATACCCAGAACAGCTTCATAACGGTTTTGCTACGGTCAATATGAACTAGAGATGGGCGCGTGTCGACATTTTCCAACACGACACGAACACGAATCCCGGAGGACCAACACGTACGAAACACGCACGCCCAACATTTTCAAAACACGAACACGACACAACGCACGAAATCAAATTCAAAAACAAAATTTTTTATATTCAAAGACATATTTTTCTTCTATTAACGTTTCATGTTCTATTTGTATTTTTATTTACATATTTTTACTTAGAAACAGTAACTTATCAAGATTTTCGCTCAATAATCTTGTGCGGCAAGCTTCTGCACTCACACATATTTTAATCTTAAAATCGTTTCGTGTTAAGTTTGCTCAACACGACGCGAACACGAACGAAATCAGATTTTGGAACGATTTTCCGTCATCCCACGTAAACAGACCGGTTTCGGCTATGTGCCATCTTCAGTGTTCTATTGAATATTCTATTGAGTATTCAATAGAACACTGAAGATGGCACATAGCCGAAACCGGTCTGTTTACAAACCAAATTTGACGTGGGATGACGGAAAATCGTTCCAAATTCAAAAAAACCCCGTCGGAAGAAAAACACAACACTCAAATCAGATTTTCTTTCATGTTGAGTAGTGCGTGTTCGTGTCACGAAAAACAACGACACGCGCCCATCTCTACTATGAACTCATATATGTATAAAATTTAAACCTAAATTACCTTTTTCCCAAAAGTGAATATTTTGACATTGGCCCTTTTAGCACCAAGCCACAGATATATCTGTGTACTTTTGACAAAAGCACTTAAGTACACTTAAGAAATTTTTTAATTCATTTTATCATTAAATACAATTTTTGTCCAATCGCCATATTCCTATCATTTTATGTTAGGACTGCAAATTGGCAACGAAAATATTAATGTTTTGAAAATTAGACGGGGCTCACACAGGACAATTTTTGTTGCGCAACTTTTGATTCAGCCGTGAGATAGACAGAGAAAGCAACACAGTTTTTCTCTCTTTCTCCTAGCTGAAGTATAAGTTGCGCAACAAAAATTGCCCTGTGTGAACCCCGTCTTAAGGCCAAAGCTTTTTTAAATTTGTAGAGTTGTGATTATCAGCCCTTTTGAGTGAGCGCTCTTTTCCGCTCAGCTCACTTTACTGAACTATTTCACTTAGTTAGCTCAGTAGCTCACTTGTTTACAAGGCAACTTCCTGAAGAAACATTTCATCAAGGCGAATTCAGAACAAGTAAAATTGACAGCACAGCCACAAACAATATGGGTTTGGGCACCTGGTGACTTTTTTGTGTATTTATAATATTTAGTTGGAAGTCAAAATTTGCTTGTTTGTTTTGATAACATTATAAATAATAATATAATTTATAATAATACATTATAAATAATAAGAATGACAAGAAATGATTAAAAAGTTTAAGAAATTGTGAAAGAAAGTATATAAATATTATATAAATAAAAAAATGGATTTTAGAAATGGGAGCAAGAAAGTTTCCATTGTGCTAAAAATATATATTTTCTTCAAAAAGTGTGTGAATTAGGTTTTGCATGTGTTAGGTTGTAGTCTAAGAAATTTTTCGGTTTGTGGTTTTTGTACTGGATGTTTTCAAGGCAAATTCGGCAAGTGCGCCACTATTTTTAGTTCGCTGTGAACTATGAAACAGCAGACACAAGAAAGAAGGAAAGAAAGGCTCACCGCCAACTTTTTTACTTTATGTATACCTATTTTGTTCTTATTTTTAAGATTTCCATAAAATAGGCTGCTTTTTATTTCATTTTGACCAGCTTGGCTAAACTAGATTTGTTCCAAATTTTTAATTAAATTTGCATCAAAAATTTTTATTTCATGAAATATTACGTATTCAGACTTATCTTTTTTGTTTTTATTTTAATTTAGTACCTTCTTATTACGTTTTGTTAAGCGTACGAACAAGTCAATCTTTTTGTCAGTGTTTTTACTTTTAAAAACTTGTTTACCATCATCAGTAATGGCAGTAACGATACAGAAAAAGGGTTTTTGTGTGTATGTATGAGCGTGTATAAAAAGGATTAACTTCCAATGCACAGTCAGACATACTCATTCCAATATACATACTCTCTTATGAAAAACTATTCATCCCAATAGAAATATTTTACCCTTCTGACCAGAGTAATAGCGTTAAATTTAAATACATCTTATATACACATACATACATATATATGTATACATATAAATAGGCCACACATTTTTATTATTTTACACTTTTAAGTATCTTACTGTCCACCAATATTGATGAAACATACATGAGCTGCTTAAAATGAAAGGGTTACAAGGGAAAGAAAGAAAATTTTGTGTAATTAAGCTTCAAAGTTTTTTGTTTCCATGCATTTCATACATATTTTTGATTTTTAATACATACCAAATTCTGTGACCTGAAATTCGATATAAGCAATTGCTCACTAAAGCGAAGAAGTTTCGAAACTAAATTGTTCAAATCTGAAGAAATTCGAATGATCGCTGAAGCGAACTTCTTTCGATAATGTCGCGATAATAAACATTCGCGAAATCGTCGAAAATTTATAAAAAGCGATCTACACTGCCGCTCATCTGGTTAAGTTCAACATTTTAACAATACTTTTTAGCACTTAGTCTGTGTCCATACGAAGAAACTTTTGCTTCTGCAACTTTCTTAAATTTTCTTTTGAAGTTGCATTCGTGTCCATATAATGAAATTTTTGTTGCGCATCTTTTGTTTTTTTACATAGATTTTGATGTTGTTCTTAATATTACGAAGAACACAAAAGAGAGTTGCATGTACTTACATGAAGCAGTGTACCAGCGTTGTCAACTCAGTGCTTTACGCACCGTTTTTAGTGCTTTTTCAACTTTTCGACGCGAAAATTTTTGGAGTTAGTGCTCGGTGCTTTTTTAATCTAATTTTTGGTGCTTTTATTTTTTGACGGTGGCACTAAACCCAAAATTCAAAAATTAATTTCTTTATCTAAAATATGTTTTTCAAGTGTAAAATTATTTGCTAATGCAACTATTTCCTGAACACGTTTTTTGCAGTCTTGCAGAAGAATGAAAAAATTGATTCGAGCAATCAGTGGTGCTTCATTTTTTGTCTTTCTTGTCAAACACCATTAAAACTAATTTTTGTTCGTATTTCGTTTGCTTGGCACTTCAGATTTCAAAAACTTTTCGTTTTCACGAAATTTGACATAAATAAACATACTCGTATGTGTGTATATGCTACTCTTACGTGCGCATTACGTGGCGTAAGAACTAGCCCGATACTTTTTATGGTTTCTTTTTATAGCCGTCCAAAGTTGGATATCTCGGTCATTCTTTGATAAATGTTCGTCATATTCAAGATTGAATAACTTTAGAGCGCGTCATCATATATTAATAAATTTTGTCTCATTCGAAAGGCTTCAGTCTCCTCCTAATCAGTATTGATTAAAAATGACAAACCTTCCCGCTAGAAAGTCCTCTAAAATGCCAAAGTATCCTGAAAAAGGTATTTGTAATTTTCTTTATTTGTTAACCGACATAAAAGAAGAAGGAGTTTATGAATTCGTGTGTATTTTTTATGTTTGTAATGTCATAACTCTGTCATTTGTGAACAGATTTTCAAAGTTTTTTTTGTTTGAAAGGGTTTGCTTGCTGTTTGGTTCCACAAGTTTGTTTCGAAAATTGGTGAGGAAATTTGCTCCCCCCAATCAAAACTCTGCCATTTGTAAACCGAGTTTTTTTAATGGGTTTGCCTGCAGTTTTATTTCATAATTTTTTCCAAAAATTTGCTCCACCAAGCATAAGTCTGTCATATGTGAACCGATTTTAAAATTCCTTTTTGGAAAATCTGTAGGGCACTATCCCCTCCCCCGGGAAATATTGATTAGGGCTCCATTTATGAACTAATTTTCAAAATTAATTTTTTTTCTTGTTTGAACTGAATTGCTTGCAGTTTGATCCCATAGAAGTGAAAATCGGGCGGACAAAGGGTAGCTCGATATATTAATTATCACATAACTCCGACATTTCTTGACAGATTTTCAAAATATTTTGTTTGAAAGAACATGAAAGGTTTGGTACTATGAAAAATTGCGGGCGGACATTTGTAGACAAGCACACCATTTGATCTAACTCAAAATCTCGTTGGTTTTGTAATCTGGGACATAAGATCTTTGCATTGAATTCGGGGTTTTTTACGTATGTAATTATAGTTATTACAGAGCTAACTACAACTGACATGTCTTTATTGTACAAAGTCTATAAGTAGGAATGAAAACAGATTAAAAAGTTACAGTTTTTTTGTTTATGAGAACTATAATGAATTAACATTTGATATGATATGATTTGATATGATATATTAAGCTCTACAAAATAGAAAAATACAAAAAAGTCTGAAATTTTTTTGCTTTTAGTGGATTTTCTTTTTCTAAAACCATTCGTTTTAGATTGGCTCGATTTACAGAACAGGCAGATATATAACAACTTTTTTAAATAAAACTAAAAAAATAAAAATCAGTGCTTTTTTAAGAACTACGCGCTTTTTTACTTGTTTCAGTGCTTTTTGAAATCTAAAAGATGACAACGCTGCAGTGTACCCCTTCCCAATCTTCTCACCTCTCTTTCCAATATACTCAAAAGATGCGCAGCAAAAGTTGACTCGTATGGACATAGACTTATTAGAAACGAATTCTTTAAGAAATTTCGGTAGTTTGGCTAAAATCAGACTTACTACCGAAATGTCTTAACGAATTCGTTACATTTCGGTAGTTTGTCTGAACAAATTTCTTTCGTATATGTACATTTTTTTCATGTCAGTATGTGCAGATAAAACTTTTTAAAAAACAATACAAATTTGATTTATAAGTAAGTAACAACCGGTGAAAAGTTTTCAGATTGTTTTGAAGAAATATAATAAATAAAGAAGAAAATTTAAAAGTAGTATTCATTCGCCAATTACAGTTTTGAGTGTAAATTTTTATGGACAAGAGTCTTTGCAGGAAATCTTTAATCAGCGAAGCCCCTATTCGACATATCGCGACCTTAGTATTGTTTTGGCCCATATGCCAAAAAGTCGGAATGGAGCAAAACAACAAAGAAGATTTACATAAAGTTTTCTCTAAATGTAACCGATAGAAACTTTTGTATTCTCACCACTGCTTCCGGTAGGGGTGCCAGACGTGCTCTTTTAAAGAGTACATGTACTCTTTTCTAAAAAATGTGCTCCTAAGACAAGGTGGTCCAAAAGAACACGCAAAAATGCTCTATTTATGTAAAGTGCTCTTCTCTGTGCTCTTTTTTAATTTGGATAACAAAAATAGCTTCCCGCCATTGTATTCTAACTAACCTCTATTTCACAATAATAAATACCAGAGACAAGCAAGAGAAAGCTGCTGTTTCTACTTGACTTTCTTCACTATTCTAAGTAAATGTAAACAGCGCTTTTTTATAAAATTAGGTGATTTTGCAGTGAATTAAGAAACTTTTCGCAATCAGCGGATGAAAATACATAATGATCATCTATTTTGATTTTAGAAATTTTACAAAAAAAAGTTTGACTAAAGTTTAGTCACTAAACTATGATATATGTGCTCACTAATGTCACTCTACTCAAATGAAAGAGATTTTTGTGTAGATTAACAATCCAAAAAGTATTTTAACGTTTCGAAGACAGTTCGTGAAATATTGAATGAATTATACAAAAAAGATGGCGTAAATTATGCAAATATTAAATGTCACTACATCTATAAAACTAGAGCTATTAGGGAAAAAGAATGTCGTCGTAATCAGCAGATGAAAAAAAATAATAATTTAAATCAGAGTAGGAAAATAAACTAAACGAAACGTTTGCTTTCGTTTTGTTTTGTATTTTCCAATGTGTAAAACAAAAACAAAACAATAACAACGAGAATGATAGTCCATTTAGTTTCGTACTGTTTGTGCTTGTGTACACAAAATGTACATTAACTTAATTGTACGCAGCTAGAAAAGAAAAGAACAAGAATAAAATTGAAAAGTTTCAAGAAAATGCATTTGCAAACGTTTCCCGATTGATTTGCTCATCATAGTAGATAATGTGTTTGTGTATTTATGCTAAATACAATGAAGCATTCAACGAAATAAATTTCGGCTTTTTTGTGTTGTTGTTGTACGATTGAAACGCGATATTAAAGCATGCAGATGAATGAAAAGCCAATTGTTTTGTTTCATTATTTTGGCATTGCAAAAGTATTTGTTTTGGTTTTGCTCATGTACGAAACGATTAAACATATTTTAAAAGTTTGTGTCTTCGCATGAAACGTTTGCGAAAAGTTTTGTTTTTTTGCACACTCTGATATAAATTATTCTCCATTTTGCTGTGCTGTGTTATATGTTCATTAGGATTAGTTATTTTTATCCGAATGAATTATTTGATTGTTTTTATTTCATAATTGATTTTTTATTTGTGTTATTTATCTTTTTTATGGCGTATGTTTTACTGAACGTTAAAATGAATGCATAATACAACTATAATATTGAAATTTAGCTTTATTTCATTG
The DNA here is from genome assembly GCA_956483635.1 of Panzeria rudis. NCBI lineage: Eukaryota > Metazoa > Arthropoda > Insecta > Diptera > Tachinidae > Panzeria > Panzeria rudis. The sequence continues at coordinate 46,095,509 of OY101448.1, read as the reverse complement.
TTTGAAAAAGTGCTCTTTTTTGTCGTCTGTGCTCTTTTTTTAAGCTGACTGTGCTCTTTTTGCCTCTTCAAAATCTGACATCCCTAGCTTCCGGCATATGTTTGGAAGAAAAATGTACATTTTTGTGAACTTTCATCAATCCGATTAGAAATTAACATCTTTTTACTGAAAGTAAAATATCTTGTTATGTGCTCCAGTAGCAACTTTTTTAATTTTATTTGTAAAAAGTAGCTTTTGTTGCTCCATGTGTATACTAACTGCTGCGTATTGAGTAACTTGTTATTGAGATGAAATTTTCTACTTTTTATTCAAAATAAGCGTATAAATGTTATTAGAAAAGATATTTACATGGAATAAAAAGTTAATATTGATGAAACTTGGTATTTTACTTGATTTCTGATTTTTATTTTTTTATTTAAAAAAAATTTTTTTTACAAAAAATTTATCAAAAATTATAATATCGAGCACAATGAATGCTTGATATCTTAGAAACCAGGAACAATTTCGCGAAAGAGTTTTTGGATTCTGAAAGAGGGTATTCAAAATATATATATCCCATACTTAACTCATTTTTTTTTAAATGGTCGGTGGGCCAAAACAATACTAAGGCCGCGATATATAGAGGAAAAAAACCCGGCCAAAGGCCGGCTAGGAAGACAGATTCTACACATTGCTGTGAATAATTTTAGATATATTAAGATTTTTAAAGGTACGTTGTAAGCTCAAATAAAAGTAAATAACATATGTTATACTAAATTTTTTACATTTTTGCAGATTCATGTATTAACAATTAATTATAGCCAGACAAGCTACGTAGATGAAAACAAAGAAATTTTGTGACACCACAAAGAACCGACAGCAAAAGTCATTAAAAAGGCTTACGACTCTAATCTTTCAATTTAAATTATAGTTTTTATGTTATATTACATTAAATCATATAATATTGAAGTGAATAAATAAAATGATGGAAAATAATTTTTATATAAGCAATTATTAGAAAAGTTGAAGAAAACTCTAAACGAATTCGTTAAGAAATCGTATCTACATATCGATACGATTTCGTACCGACATGTCGTATCGATATCGTACCTACACGTCGTTACGATTTCGTAACTACATATCGTTACGAAGTCGTGTCAACCCTTTCATACAAAAATCGTTACGATTTCGGTTCCGAAATCGGAAGATTTTACCGAACAGTCGTTACGAATTCTTTACGAAATCGGAACATTTGGTTTGATGGGTCCTTACGCACGCATCCCAGGCAACAATTCATGGGTCAACTTTTCTGAGATCGGTAACTCTTTGGTAATAGAAGAACACAACAAAAACTGTTATCCAAAACGTCAAATTAAATGGAATGGATAACAACAAATGCTAAAAAAATACAATCTTTTTATTGTTTTTTTAAAAAGAACTTTATTCATAATTTTTGTTTGTTTTAGAAAGTGTACAATTACAATATTATTTTGTTGTTGTTTAATCAATACAATTATATTTGATTTTTGTTTGTTTTGAAACTAATTATAATTAATTAAAACAATTTATGTATTTCGGTTTTTAATTTTTTTATTTAAAATTTAATTTTACTTGTTCTTGTTTTACATCTTTTTAATATTATCTTTTGTTAAATATTTATTTTTTTTTAATTTTGACTAGAACTAAATTAAAACAAAACAAAATCCATTAATACAAGTGAAATAAGAAAATAAAAAAAACTTAAATTAATTAAAATGTTATTTTTAATTAAAGATTTTATTTATTTTTCTTAATTTTGTGATGGAGGATTTTTAGCGATCGTATTTTTAGATTTTTTTTTTCATTTTGATTTTATTTGATTGTGTTGAAATGAACTTTTTTTTATGTTGCAAATGTTTTTAGAAAATATGTATAAGACTAAATTTACACGAAATATGAAATATTTCATCGTGTAATTTAGTATAACAAAAAAGTTTTTAAAGAACAAATACATCCATAGAAACACTCTAAGCAAATATACAGACACAAATGTTGCTAAGCAAACGAGGTACATATAATTAAGTTATATGTGCTTTAGGCGCTATTCACATATTATCGGCCATGTCACAGAATTCAATTCCGTTCGGAAATGGAATTCAGCCTACCCCATTTTTGTAGCAGCTGTTGTTTAAAAAAGAAAACTAAAACACACAAATTTGTCAGATGTTTCCAGACTGTTGGTGGCGCTGATATGCTGGAGTATGCTTCGGCTAGAGTTTGAGATCTTGGGGTGGATTGAATTCCGTTTCCGAACAGAATTGAGCTCTGTGACATGGCAGTATGTGTTCACATATTATGCTCCGGGGGTGGGGGATGTTAAAGATTTGTTACGGATTAGATAATTTAACTGAGAGTTTTGTAAAAAACGTTACGAAGGGTGGGTGGGGGTGGGGTAAAAACTCTGATAATAGCGTTACGTAATATGTGAATAGCCCCTTACTTAAACAAAACATCATTAAAGTAATTAAGCAAATCTCTTCCTTCACAACAAATCACGAAAAATCGCTTTTTATAAAAACGTTTGCGAGCTTCTTCATTGCTATCCACTGCAGATATTAATAATTGATCTTAAAAATTTTCGCACTCAATTGAATATCGTAAATAAAAAATTGTATCCGTTCTTTATTTGCAAAGATTGTTTGTTAATTATTTTCACATGTTTTTTGTTTTCATTTCTTTTGGTGTTTTAGATGATCTATGCAAATGTTTTTTCGGTTGTTTTCTTTCAGTGTATTTTGTTTGTAGGTGTTATTTTTTTATTTTTTGTTTTATTTTTTTCATCTGTTGTAAAAATTTACACATGTAAATATTTTGCTTGTTTTACATAATTATTTTGTTACATTTTGTTTATTGTGATATTTCGTGTTTTTATTACTTTTATTTTTGTTTAATATGTATGTATATAATAATTGTAAGCATACATGTATAATGCATGTGTTATAAAAATACTTTTTGTTTTTATTTATCTTAAAAGTATATTATTTTTATTATATTTTATGAGGCAAAGTTTATAACTTGGAGTTTTAACTTTGCAGTTATCATTATTATTTAATTTTTCATCTATTATTTTGTTTTATACTTAATTCAATATACATAAGTATGTATATATAATATTTAATTTGTTTTACTACATCTACAAATACATATGTACTTCCCCTGGGGTTTACTCTTCCCACTACTAATTTTATGAATATGTTCATTTATTACGATTTGTTAATCCTCGAGTTGTTTTTTCAATTTCATTTATTTATGTTTTTTTTAACTACAGCTACAGCTACTGTTTTTATATTTATATATATGATTTTTATATTAGTAAATTTTCATTATACTTTTAATATGTATAACATAATCAAACAAATGTTTTTTAAGAGGTAAAGCTTTCAAATTCCAAATTTAATTTTATATACGAGAAACTGAAATAAAAACCCCTTACACTGTGCGTTATATTTTTCTGCGATATATTAATGGATTTCATAAGTCTGTACTAAGTGTTGTATAGATTGTATGTAGTAAAATTTTACTAATTGGCCTTGTACATGAAAATAGATTGACAAAAATGGAAATTATGATTTTCTAATTATTGACACATACAACGGATACAATTGTTAGTGCGGTTTGTGAATAACTTTATTGAAAAAAAGTGTTCTATACCGAAATAATGACTTAAAATAAATATTATTTTATTAAAAAACAAAATAGTAAGTACATACTATATCGTATTCAATGAGGAATGATAAATGAGAAAATAGTTTCGTACTAACGAGTTCCTAAAATTGTACTTTTTCGACGCCAATTGAACTTAAATATTTCTTTCCTTTGAAGTGCAGTAACCATTTAGGCCATACGGTATTACAAATTGGTTTTTTGTTCATTATATTGCCAAACTCTACGTCTATGACTGCGTTGTTAAAACAGATTCTCTAACAAACCAATGAATATGAGAAAAATGTCTGATGTTGTTGGCTTGCCTGAAACTAGTCTTGAACTCAAGAACTCAGGTTTTGTAGTCAAACGCGCTAACTACTCAGCCAACAGCATATATAAATATAATCATACAAAATTGTTGTGGGATTATTTTTATATTGAGTTAGACAGTTCGGGTACAAATTTTATTTTTTCGTAACGAGTTTGACAGATGACGTAAGTCACCTGACGTTCAGCTGCCTTCACCTTATCTTATATCTTGGCGATTTTAAGCTTCTTTTATTCGGCACAAATTTGTGTTTTTATGCATGTCCTTAAAATAAATTATTAAATTGTTTTCCGTATTAATGAAGCAACTTCAAATAAAATTCATAAAATTACTCTAACTTCCGGGCGTGGTAGAGAGCTAAAAAATATGTTGAAAAAAGTTTTTAAAATTCGATTCAAAAAAAATTTATTGGATAACTTTTTTTACCATCATACACCAGCGCTCCCCCTAATGTACATATGTGTGTGTATGTAAACCAGGAATCGGCAAAACATATCACATGGGACTTTATAGTATTTTACTCTCACACGTATGTACTCACACGTATTATCTAAAAGTAAATAGAATCAATCAGTATGGCATGAACATTCAAACAAGCAGCACCGACCAACCAGGCACGACAATTGTGACAGTAAAAATTGCCCAAATCATTTTTTGAGGGCAGCCGTTTGAGAAAGAGACAACTATTATATGTTCTAGTTTCATTTTATCCAAATAAAACTGTTGCAGATATTACGTATGTATGCGAAAAACAAAACAAAATCAAGGCGAATTCAGTACCAGGTATCCTTATCATCACAGATGATCATCAGCTGATTACACCCCATCAGTCAAACTCTATATAAGAAAAGAGAAAAACTTTAACCCGAACTGTCAAAGCACAAATAAAAATAGTCCTACACCTACTTTGTATGTGTGTTATTTTAATGATAAGGCCACTTGATATTAATTCGCTTTGAACAAAATTGAACACCAACATTTTTTTATTTCTCTTTTGAACGTCAGTCTGTCAAGAGTGAGTAGGCAATAGATAGCTGTTGGTGTCGCGTCTGGTTGGTGCAAGCAGGTTGTGTTATCGCTTGATTCTTGCTATTGCTTGATATACACTAACACAAGGCGAATTGATACCAGCTGACTTTACCAAAGTGTCAAACTCTATGTAAAAAAACTAAACAACAACTTTATATATATGCATTTAACATGACAGATTGGTAAAGTCCAGTTGTTGTTGCACTAATAAGGCCACTTGGTATTAATACGCTTTGCATTAACAAAAACTTTGTGTGAGCTAGTCAGGGCTGCCAGTTTAGGGGTTCTGACACCAAATTAGGGGAACTGTCATCGCAAAAAAGGATGAAAATTTTCATTTGGGCTTTACATTGGGATTATTTGAGAAATGCATTGGGGGTTTTTGGGGGAAATTCCTTAAAAGTTTCTTTACTTCGATCTATAATTAAAACGACTTCTTCTAAAATATTATTAACATAAGTACATATATTGAGAGATTTGGGGACCCCAGATAAAGCACTGTGTTTTCATGTTCTATTCGGAGTACCCAAATTATCATTCCCAGGATCCGCAGCTCCATTTTTGAAAAGTCTTTTGTTGTTAGGGTCGCTAAAATTTGAAATCCTTTCCCCAGTCACCTAAAGTCTTTCTCATCATCTTTACTAGGAGCAAAGGCTACACTTTGTGAGTTTTTATTTATTCATTAGCGGATTGTTCGCTGTCGGACGAGTCTCTATTATACAACTTTTCTTTCTTTTTTTTCCTTTACTTTTCTTTTTATTTTAATTCATTATTACTATTATTTCAGCATTGAAATGCATTTATTTTACTTTCCTATCATACTTATGTACATAATTCCATATTGCACATTTTTGTTAGCGCTGTTAACCATATATGGCCTTAAATAAGCTCGGTTAAATAGAGGAATAAATAAATAATCCCTATTAACACAAAGTTGAGTCATATCAATTTTATTTAAAAACTCCGAATATAGCGTTAAATAATAATGCCTTAATTCATAAAAAAATTTCTGACAGATTAATGAAACAAATTTTCATACACAAATTCGTTTTATAAGTCTTTTATTAATCAAAAAATGTTTTGTGAATTAGGTTGTAAGTGAATAGCACTAAATACATTTTGATGAAATAAAAAAAACTTTATTTCTATTTTTGACTATTTTGCTCTTGTATCTGCATATAACTTGCGTTATGATATTTTTTGAATATTTTTAACATTTAAAAATTTTATTTGTGCTCAAGTTCTACGGAAGTAAAGCGAACGAATTACGGAACACCAAATTAAAAAATAATCGATTTTGAAAATAACTATTTTTAAAATTGACTCGGATAGACAGACTGATAAACACAATACGCTTCTTTGTGTCGTACAGTCGGGTAAAAAAGTATACATATTTCCAAGGGAAAATCGTGATTAAAAATCGCAGTTTCACACAAAACGACACATTTCCTCATTACTAAAATTTTTTTTAATATGGAAATAAGCCCCTTGAAAAACCACTCCTCAGTTATTAAACTGTCAAATACTTTTTTTAATTTTACTTATTTTATTGGAATTTTTCAAGTACATACAACGTAACATTTTAGAGATATGTACTTATAAATGTAAATCTGAAAATTATTCTAACTTTTTAAATTCTTACAATTGAAAAAATAATTAAATGAATTTTTTGTAATCTGAAGATTTGTTGATAGTTTTAAACATTTTCAAAGTAATTATGACAATTACGTTCCCAATATTTGTAAAAGCCCTAATCAATTAAAAAAATCTCGCAGTAAATAAAAAACACTTTGTACACAATATCTTAAAAAATGAAATTTGTCTTATATATTCCAAACCTTTATTGATTGTATTTTTTAAAATATGTAATTGTCTTTAAAGCTTTACCTCTTTGTTAAAATACTTAAATTGTGTGTTTTTAAATAAAAAAAGAATTATATATGTATGATATCATTACAATGTTCTTATTAAGAAAGGGTTTTTTTTTGTTTTGTGGTATATATAAATATTAGACGAGTGTTAATTTTTTGTGTTAAAAGGTAAAGGATCAATAACTTTTTTTATTTTTAGTTTTTGTTAAACAAAATAAAAATTTATAAATTTTTTAAATAAATCACAAAACTAGTATAGCATTAAGAAGATTTTATATTAACACATATGTTTATACATACACTTAATATAAGATTTAAAGATTGTTCATTTGTTACTTAAGAATTTCACTGTTTTAAAACTTGTATAATCTACAAGATTCTAAAATAGTAAATTGCAAACTAAATAAACAAATGAACAGACAATGCAAGAAATAAAATAATTTATTTGGGATTAAATCCCTGTTAGAAATGAATAATATATTTTAAGAAAATATGTTTTGATTATTAAAAGAATAATGCTTACATAATAAAATAACATATGTATATCATGATACCTAAACACTTTAAGGACGTATCTGTTTAAAGACAAAATACTTTGGACAATGACAAATATAATTCCACTATTAAAATTAGTTTTCTTGTGTATAGAATTATCATATACATATATATTCGGCCATGTTCTGACAACCATTTCGTTTTGAATTCGCCAAATTTAAGGAAAGACTTCAGCAAATTGCAGCTTTTTAATTGTTTTTTATGTCTTAGATGTTTGAGATAGTTTATCCGAACTTAGCTTCGAATGCACTAAATTGTGCGATTAAAAGAACACATTTTTTCGTTTTTGAAATTTAGCGATTTCAAAACGAAATGGTTTTCAGAACATGCCGGATTATCTTATTTTGTATGCATTAGCTTAAAATAATAATCATTTTACTCAATATAAGATCCGTATAAAATTTGTTACATATACAAAATAGATCCTCTCCTATTTTTCTTTTCAAAATGGTGCTTTTGTCCTTATTTTTTTAATTACTAATGTGCTTGCTGTTGATGTTTTTGAATATATGTATATATCTTTTTAATTTGGTAATTATTGTTTAAAGATGGTGTAGGAGTGTTTGTGTTGTGTTTTATTTATTGTTTTTTATGCTGCCTTCGACTGGACTACTTTATCTAAACTGTTACTCTCTTTTTATGCCTTTTTTATTAAAAAAAAAAAACAAAACAAAACATATAATGTAAAAAATTGAAAGCTTACGCACCTTTAGCCACCTTATAAACGGACACAAACATATACATAGTCATACAGATAATATGGTTAGACGACTGTGACTGACTGATTGATGACTTTTTAATAGCCCTTGAGACGATCCGCTAACGGTGGCTTAGGTATTTTCGGTTGTTTGGCACGCGCTACACGCATACGCTCAGCTGCCTTGGCCAAACGTTTTTTACGTTCTTCAGCAGTTTCACTGGCACGTCGCAATCGCTGACGTGCCGCATTTTTCATCAGTCTTAAGGTTCTTTGTACTTCGTTTTCATTCTGACGTCGTATTCGGTTCGCTTCAGCATTTTTCGCCAGTCGCAAACGATACTCAGCTTCCGATTCTTTGGCGCGTTTCTCGCGCATCCTTGCGGCGTTCCGTTCTAGTCTTCGTTGGCGGGCCTCTGGTGATTCGTTACTACGACGTCGGGCAGCTTTTTGAGCGCGTGTAGACTGCGAGGAGGTGGTGCTCAGTGACTGATGTAACGGATGAGTGTTTGTTGTGGTATTGATAGTATTGACGGGCTGTTGTTGTTGTTGTTGATGTTGCGTCTGATGATGAAAGGTGTTTTCTAAATTTAAAGCTACGGCGACTACAGATGAATTCGCGGCAACGACGGTGGCGTTGGCAACGTTAGTGTTTGCGTTATTCGTGGAAGAGGAGGCGACTGAAGAGGCAGATGTATTATTGGCGGCTGCTGCTGCTGACGCGGAGGAAGCGGCTGCTGCTGTTACTGCTGCGGCCGCCGCTGTTACCGTATAATTGTTATAATCTATGAGTCCCCGATTACTTGGGTAGAGGTGATGCATGGGATTATCATAATTGAGGTATTCCGGTTTTATTAGGAAGGGGTCGCGTGCAGACAGTGGGGCCGTGGGTGAGTTGAGGAAATACAAGCGGCTATGATGATCTGTCGTTATGCTCCCTCCACCTCCCACTCCAGTGGACATCTGTAGTGGTGGATTTGCGATGTTGTATCAATCGCAGCTTTTGTAGTTTTTTTTTTATTTTTTCACCTTCTTTCACACACCGCTATTAGCGTTTCACTTTATTATTCGCGCTTTTTCTTACTTTCACAAAAACTTTTTCATTTACACTTAATAAAATCCAAACAACTGTTTGTTTATGCAGTTTTTTAAATAGTAAAGTGGATTTTACCAAAAAGAATTTTACACAAAATTTAACAAAAAAAAACTTTGAGTAAACAATAAAAGCGACATAACTAATCAATATGGAAAAAATATTTCCAAAATCTTGTTGGAAATGAGAAAAAATGCGCAAACGTCATTTCCAATGAAATACAAATACTTCCAAATATAACACAGAGTTGTCATAATAAACTAAGAACAAATAACAAAACAAAAAAGCCTATTTGGTTGCTTAACTAAATTGATGGACAGCTCTTAATGATTTTCTGTGTTGATTATCAAAATTATATAATATGAAAATACTATGTATGTATTAAATTTATTTTAAATAATTTCCTCTAATTTAATATTACACAGTACTACTTAATACAACTATGTGTGCCTGTGTGTTCACTCAAGGCGAATTCATACTAGGTGGCCGTAAAAGCTCAGCTGTTTACACATTTAACCTGTCAACAGTGTTGTGTTCACTGAAATTTCATTTTTTCTTTTCATGATACAATAATACAAATAGCAAAAATTCTCGTCAGCTGTGTTTTGTACGTACGTGTTTGTTTGTGTGTACAAAGAATTTTGTTGTTGCTCAGTATGTAATTTTTGACAACTCACATGAAGATTTGACAACCTAGATGAGAAAAATTTTCTAATTCTTCATGGCGATAATCATAGTCCTAAACAAAGTATTATATTATACATATAGTGGCTACGATTATTTTTGGAAAATGTTGCTCCAGTCTGACCACGCACATATTCAAATAAAACAGATATGCACATCCATACTCATATACATATGTATGTACATACATACATACATATACAAAACAAACAGGCCAAGCCATCTTACTGACCTACAGATCACCGGGCATAAGTTCGAAAAAAGCTCCAGGCGCTGATTAAATAAGCAATAAAATGGTCTTAGGGCTTCCCTATACTGCAAAAAGGATAATTCTATTCATTTTCAATAGTATTTTGCGCATTAAATGCATTCCCGCAGAATGGAAGGTTTCGCTGATTACCATGACACGTAAGACAGGCAAAGATCATGCAAAGGAGGAATCCTATAGGCCTATTGTCTAACATGTAAAAACTATTTGAAAAGCTAACACCCATACTGAATGGTACTGGATGCATTCCAGACCACCAATTCGGTTTTAGGAGACAACATAGCACGATCGAGCATAGACTGGTAAACTTGGTTAGAAAAACCTTCGAGGAAAAGAAATATTGTTCTGCGCTCTTCATCGATGTTTCTCAGGCATTTGACCAAGTATGGCATGAACGTTTAATACATAAACTAAAGCAAAACACCATTAAGATTTTAGAAAGAAACCTAACTGAGCAAAAAATTATTGTTAAGGAAGGTAATTTTCTAAGCCCTCCGCAGCTGATTGAAGCCGGAGTTTCTCAAGGCAGCATCCTCGGTCCTGTATTATAGTTGATATATGCCTCTGACTTGTTGGTAAGCAGTAACATACACATATCAACATTCGTTGATGATACAGCTTTCCTAAGTGTTCACAAAAGCCAACAAGAAGCTTCCCGCAAGCTGCAAGAGTATGTTTAAAAAATGGCTAAAACAATGGCGGATAAAAATTAACGAACAAAAAATTCTAAATGTTACTTTTACATTGTGCAGAGAAACCTGCCTGCCTATACACATCAATAACCAAACTATACCTCAACACACTGAGGTAAAATATGTCGGTGTTCATCTTGATCGTCGTCTAACATGGAAGTTCCACATAAATGCAAAGGTGACCCAAATGAAATTAAAAGCGGCTCAAATGAATTGGCTCATTGGAAGGAACTCTACACTAAACCGAGATTGTAGACTTCTTCTATGCAACTCCATTCTAAAACCAATATTGCCCTACGGAAAACAGTTATGAGGCACTTCCTCGGCATTAAATGTAGAAAAAATTCAAAGGCGTCAAAATAAAATACTCCGTACAATTACAGCAGCCACATGGTATGTCAGAAACAAGCGAATTCATAACGATTCAGATGTGCCGCTGGTTAAGACTGTGTTTTCTAAACATGTGACGAGATACATAAAAAAAACTAAAGTTGTACCCGAATCCCCTAGCCCGAAACATCATTATCTTTAGAAGCCACACTCGGCTGAGGACACTCCTGCTCTCAGCCGAACACGAGAGACGTGACAACAAAAGAAGCAACCGCTGAAACAAATATTTTTTAGTCTGACATTGGTTGGATTTAAAAATTAAAATTTTATAGTTAAGATTTGATTAATTATTGTTAGTTCAATTTTATTGAAGATACAATAAATAAATACAACAGTAAAAAAAATTATTTTCAGATCTGCTGGTTTTCAGACCATTTTTTCTAGTTGAGACAAAGTTTGTATTAATTCGCTTTAAAGTTAACCAGTTCAAAGCGAATTAATACCAAGTGGCCTTATCATTACAACAACGCACATACAAAGTTGTTAAAGGATTATTTTTGTTTGTACGTTGACAGTTCGGGTTAAGGAGTTTGACTGATGGGGTGCAGTCAGCTGACGAGATGCTGTGTTGATAAGTTTACCTGGTACTGAATTCGCCTTGGTTAACTTTTTCTCTTTCACTTACATATGTACACACATATGTGTGCACTTTGCTATTTTTATTGCTATTTTTTTAGATGCCAATAAATAAAGTATTAAAAAATATATAACGTTTTTATTGCATGAATACATGGGTTAATAAATATTTATAATATATAAAAATATTTATCTAAAATCTAGGATAATTTACCAAAAATTTAAGCATGAATTTATTTCGTTTTTGCTTGATTTTTCGAGCATAGAAATCAACTAAGTTTTTTGTTAAATAAAAAAAACTGTAAATGCCATTCTATTCTTGCACTAAGTTAAATTTATACCATAATTTTAGGAAATATGTATAACTTACGATTTTTTTGTGTAGTTACAAACTTGCTTATGATTTGTATGAATCATGGTAGAATAATATAACAGGTAGCCGCATAACTAATACAAATGTACATTTTGGGATAGAAAATGTCAAACATTAATAGAGAGAGTATGTGTGTGTTAGTATAAAAGAAGCATCAAACATACGTGTGCAACGTAGTTATTTCACATATACACAATATTTGACAGTTCGTACCATGAAAAAAGCAAATAAAAAATAATCAGCTGACGTTCCAGAGCTACCTTGTATATTATTCTACCATGGTATGAATCAAAGCGAATTAATATCAAGTGGCCTTATCATCAAAACAACACACATACAAAGTAGGTGTAGGACTATTTTTATTTGTGCTTTGACAGTTCGGGTTAAAGTTTTTCTCTTTTCTTATATAGAGTTTGACTGATTGGGTGTAATCAGCTGATGATCATCTGTGATGATAGGGCTACCTGGTACTGAATTCGCTTTGGTATGAATAAATCAAAACGAATTAATTTTACAGGTGGTGGTAATAATACAACGAACACAATATCAATTCGCCTGGTTGGCCATAGCTGTCGAACACAGAAGACGAAAATTATATAAAATGTACTTTTAAAGGGCAATATACACGGTCAACATGCTTGACAAGCGTGGTAGTAGTATGTGTGAAATTTCAGTAGAATTAGTGACACCGACGACGCTTGATGGAAAATCTACTTGGTTTTGATTTTTCGTCCAGCACACGGACACGAATCTGACATCAAGCTGATTGACCGTGTATATTGCCCTTAACAACTGTGATAACAATTCATATGCCTAAAATAAATACCTTCTCTTGTTTATTGCCACATACAAGTGTATGCCTTGCTAATCATTTAGAAACACACGATTAAAAACAATTGACAGATACAGCCAACGCGGCGAAATAGTCATATGTGCTTCAAGACACCCTGGGGGTTTGTATGTTATTTACATTGAAATGCGAAAGCATTTCTTTCGTTTCGAATTACACAGTAACCACCCTGTATTATTAGATCATAGAATAAATATGTATTTCAAACTAGTTTATCACCATAAACAACTTATACCTGTTTATGGCGGAGATGTAAATGCACTATTAATTGTGACAAAATTATGGTAGCATCATAAAACACCATAAACTTTCCCAAAAAGCAGCTGTTCAACATAGCCAAAGAAAAATTCCAAAAACATATACATATATTTTTCATTATTCAGGAAATAAGAACAATGAAGAGTTGTTGCAATGTTTTAAAATAATAACAGCTTACAAAATGATTCAAACAGAAATATAGACAAAGAAAGTCCAAATTTCACGCCAAGAAAAGTTGAATTGGTGAATTAATTGTGATTTAAGTGTTTAGTGAAAAAAGAATTTTGCATTTAAAGCGATTTCAAATATAAATGACATTTAAAAACTGGTCCAATATCTTTTATTAATTGCAAAATAAAAACCGTAACGGATACGTTCACGCTACTTTACTACTGTATATTTCCACACACGTTTCCATTCCAACTGTCAAATTCCTACGCACAAAGAAGTATATCGTCACAGAAAATGCAAAAAGCCCTATCTGACGATTTAAAAGTTATACAGCAGAAGCATAAAACTTGCTTAAATGAAAAATATATTGACAATTAGTGCGAAATCTTACAATACAAGTAAAAAAGGACCCACAAATTTATATATTTATTGTAAAATTTTACACTATCAATATATTTTTTCATGTAATCAAGTTTTATGCATCTCCTGCTAAACTTTTAAAATGTTAGATGAGGCTTTTTGCATTTGCTGTGACGATGTGCATGTTTACTTTTGTTTACCTTTTTTAAGAAACAAAGTTTGATACATTTTATACTAGACACATTGTATCTAAATTAAGATGCGTTTAGTTAAAAAAGAACTTGTTTGTATAATATATAAAAACTATGGAGTTTGTGTAGTTGTTATTTATACTTCCACTTACGCTTTTTTATTAGAATATTATACACTCAAACACAAAGTAAACTCAAACGAGACTGATTAGCACAGCACGACGCCGATATTATTTGATTGTCGGCGGCAGGTTACCCAAAAAGTAGCCAGCGGCGGCAAAGCGCCGGCTGTAAGCCGATAATGACCCTTATCGTGTTTGTCGATGTCGACTACGCCATTTTTGTAATAGATTAACGAAAAATGTAGCCTGCTGTCATTAATCTATTACAAAAATGTCGTAGTCGAAATAACGAAATCTTGATAAATGTCAAAAAAAGCCTTGTGTAAACGGTGTAAATTTCGATATAGATTTCAATTGAAATCTACAAGATTTCGCTCTGTTTAGTTGTACAAAAAGTATTTAACAAAATTTATATTTTTTAAACACGAATTTTTAGTTGTTATATACAATTAATTTTGCATTACCTGGCCTTTACACATGCAAGTGCAAGTTCGAAAAAATCAATACACTCAAACTTTTCTACTAACACACTTTTGGTTCAGCTATGAGAAAGACAGAGAAACGAATACAAATTGCTTTTTCGTTGATAATACGTACACAGAACTTGCATGCAAGTACTTACATGTCTAAACGCAGGGTAATTAACCCGTTTCTCTGTCTTTTTCATAGCTGAACCAAAAGTGTGTTAGTAAAAAAGTTTGTGTATTGAGTTTTTCGAACTTGCACTTGCATGTGTAATACGTACACAGAACTTGCATGCAAGTACTTACATGTCTAAACGCAGGGTAATGAAAATATGAGTCTAGAATCATTTTTAATGCAATTGAGCTAAACAAATTTGGTGTTGTATATGATGTCGTCGTGGTGGTACCTGTAATAAATCTACCTTCGCTGTAAATTTTTTGTTTACAAATATGCATAGGCTGCCAGACTACTAAATATAAAATACAATGCCAGTTCCCAAAGCGAATTAATACCAAGTGGCCTTATCATTAAAATAACACACAACAAAGTTGTAATAGTACTAGTTTTATTTGTACGTTGACTGTTCGGGTCATAGTTTTTGTTTTTTTTATATGGAGTTTGACTGATGGGGTGTAATCAGCTGACGATCAGCTGTGCTGATAAGGCTATTACGGGGGTGTGCCAATATATATGAGAAAAGATATTTAATATAGTATATATTGCTCGAAATTAGTTGCGAGGGTAGAAATTATTATTGGCTATATTTACAGACCAAATAATCGTATTTGTTTTGAACGATTTGTCAATACTCTTCAGACTATCGCTGTTGCGTATGAAGACGTCGTTATTACAGCTGATTTTAATGTCTTAGCTGACTTCTACCTGATAGATAATCTGCATCCCTTGGTCTTGATCCTCCGAACACAATTAATTCTACGCATTTTACCACGACTAGTAGTACACTTCTTGACCTTTTCTTTCTCTTCAAGGTCTTACTTTATGATCAACTATCAGAACCTTATTGCTCACGCCATGACCTCATTTTTATATCGCATAGCTTTCATTTACATGTACCTCCGAAAGTTATTACTTATCGAGATTTTAAAAGCATAGACTTTATTATTTTAGAACGGGAATTTTGTAACATTGACTGGAGTATAATATATAATACTATTTCTGTTGACGATCAGATATCGTTTTTGCAACACAACGTAAACCATCTGTACAATCCTGCAGTTCCTTTTAGATCAAAGACCCTTGATAGTTATAGTGTCACCCGGTATGATGTGCTCTCTAGTCTGTGGTCAGTAAAGTCCATTAGCAACTAACTAGACCCGTCACTATACAACAACATTACGACGATTGTGTGAAAGAGAAAGAAAATCTTATTTTCTAACGTGGTTTCTAATTGACTATCTCATTCATACAATCTTAGTAAAAACAACAACAACATGTAAAACTGCATAGCACATGAGAACAATATTTTTTAGCTGTCAAAAGTGAGTATTCTGTCCATATTCTGTGGTAAAGTCCAGTGCAATAGGAGTTAGTGGCGTTGATCCCAGGTTTCTTAAGATTCTCATACTACAGCTTGCTACCATTATAACGTTTATTTTCAACAAGATTTTTACCACAAACTGATTAACGACTTTGTAGAATCAAAATATTATGAAATTATCTTCGTGTTTAAAAAAAGAGAAAGTCTGTTGTAAGTATTTTTCAGGTTTACACCTCTGGTATAATGATAATACATAAGTTTCTAAAATGGTTTAGAAAATCTAAAAGTTAATGCAAAAGTTAAAAATTTTGCATCCCTGGAACGTACTACACTTTATATCGTGTCTGTCTGTCCGTCTGTCTCTTTACTTATGGATAGTTCACATATTTTTTATACAAATAATAAATACTAATAATATAAAACTATACAAATGAAATGAATAACAACAGAAGCAACAAAAATTTATATGGTTTCATTCGTACGAAAAGTATTTAATATTCTATTGTAGTTTTATATTCGTACCATTTACATTTACAGTTTAATATTATAATTTGAAGTTTTTTTTAATTATAATTGTTTTTTTTTAATTTTTCTTTTATTTCCTTATTAATTTTTATTTTTCATATATTTTATAACTTTATACCAGTGGTGGCCATTCTCTCAATTTCGTACTCGCGAGTATAGGTTGTTTTTTTTTACCATCAACACACGTATATGTGTGTGAGACACAAAGCCTCCCTGCAGACAAAATGACTTGTATGTGTTTAGAAATATACTAGTTGCTTTTTAATATTTTATGCATACGTCGTATACCTGAAAATTGTGTCCTTTTTTGACTAGTATCGTTACTAGTCTCGATACAACTAGTAATATAATTGTCCTTTTTTTACTAGTAGCGTTACTAGTATTGTTACAACTAGTAATATGACTGTCGTTTTTTTACTAGTATAATTTCACCTAGTATATGACTGTCCCAAAGCGTCTCTAGTTGTAAATTTAGCTTCTCGGCTATCTATTTAGTTTGAAGCTCATACACAAACAAAGAATAAGATACCCGGTTTTCATCAACGACTAATTAGGCTGAACCCACAGCGAATACGACAAAACTGTCATTTGTGACTTATACGACAACAGAACATTAGTTCTTATGAGACAACACACACCAAAGTTTTTTTGGTGTGCGTTATAATCATACGAGTGTGTTTTCAGGCTTAGGGAAATTTCGACATTTGTCATGCACGGTATTTCTCCATTACAGTTTCTTTTAAGACAATCTAACAGAAAATGTACTCTAAGAATGGACAAAAGGAAAACTGCTCAACTGATCATGCCAACTAGACAAATGAACTTCTTGTAGACATTGTCGGTCACTCTGTCGACAATTTGAATTATTTTGATGCATTCCTGCTTGCTAAAATTGAGCGAAATTGAGGTGAAGAAAAGTTCTGTTGCAATATCTATTAAAACTTCTTGTATTCTCTGAGCGAAAAATTCCTCAAATTGTTATTGTAGAAAAGAAGCAAACAAAAAAATGTATTGGGGGCATTTCTGAGGATGTTGTCATTTAAATGGTCATTAATGAAAAGATGGGTGACGGTGTTGCTCTTGTTGTCATGTATGAACTTAGCGGCCATTTGTTAGAAAATGTCCTCCCGGTTTGAGCTGTCAACAACAAGTCATCGACGCTTTAACATTGTCATGCATCGGTCTTGTAAGATGTCTGAAAGACATGGCCAACAGTGTAGTGTATGTATGACCACCTCTGCTTTATACTCGTCCATATACATACATACATACATACATACATATGTAAAATAAATAATTTTAGACTGGTGTTATCAATAAGATGATGACTTAATGAATGTACACTTTTCCTTTTTGGAAAAAAAGATATGCAAATATGTATGTATATGTTCATGGGTAGACAAAATAGTGCATAATAAATGTCTAATTGTGAAAATGTTAGGACTCACAGTTTTAGTTCACCTAAGGTACATTATAGGAGGTGGACTCACACCGATTTATCTTGGAAAATACATATATTCTGTCTGTCTGTACAAAAATATGGCAACATGGCTAACTGGTATATTACACAATAAAAGATATTTCTTTTGAAATGATTTCTAGCGTTCCAGTTGAGCTTAGAAATATATTACCTTAAAAGACCTATTAAAATTTTATGAGGAATTTTTTTGTAGGATATTTCAGCCCGCTATCTCGCCGTCGAAGGGGATTTTTTTTGCCTCTTTTTAAGAAAGGGCCACAAAAGACCCATGCAGCGAAGCGATAGAGGGTTAAAATGTTCAATGAAATTATTTATCGTGGAGGTTTACATAAAAGTGCTAAACAAAGATAATACATTAAAGGTAAGGTTTACGCGATATCTTATACCGATTATCTATAACAATGGGCAAAAAGTGTGATTCATGTAAGGAAATTTGCATAACTTTTAAACTTATGGAGATCCCATTACAAAACGTTTACAGTATGATGAGGACACCCTAGGCTAATTTTGGTAAAAAAATAAATAAAAAGGGCCAAAGTAAGAAAAATTTTAATTTCAATTGGTCATTTCCGGTTTTGATCATGATTTTTTAAATTAAATATTTTTTTGAAATGATCAGACGATTTCCAATAAGAATCACTTATATTAATTTTTTGTTATATTTTTTCTAGTTCGAAACATTTATTTTTTTTTTTCAAAAACGACAACACTTTCGTACCCCATAGCTTGACAAATAAACATAATTAAAGACTACCTACTAGGACTATAGTTTTGCCAAATATGAAGGAATTTCGGCAAAAAATTTGTTTGGGTTGTAAAAGTATATAAATCTGGTATATGATGGAAATCGATCGATTTCAAATAGCGTGATTTCACAAAACTAATAATAGCCAGGTATGTGTTCTGTAAATCGCTCGATACAATGAAATCTATTGTACAATATTATTGCAGATGTTATTGTACATATTATTGTCGCTTTGACCTATACTATGCAATAAATGGTGCAATAATTTCAAAGAAAATATTGTCCAATTTTCCTGACAGTAAAAAAGTAAACATAACACTGAGCAATGTTGCCACCACATAACATAATTTTTTTGATTACACAATAAAAATCAGAAGTCTTTTGATTTTTCCCCAATATATTGTGCCACCCTCGAATATAACATACACATTGGCGATATTATTGTACAATACGAAAAATTTCACAATTACTTATATTGCAAGTGCGTGGGCCGCTTAAGCCTCGAAAACAATAAAAATGCATCAATACGATAAGTCATCCTTCAGAAGAATTTGTTTTTTGAAATCGGCGCGATTTCAAATCGTTCGATTTCCATTGCATACTAGATTATTTGAGAAAACACCATACATTTTATGTGTCCATATTATTTGATCAACCACTGTATTTACAGGAAGAATTAATGCTCTCAGTGCTATTTAGATTTACACATTAAAAAAAATGAAATAAACAATGAAATTAATAAATAGGAATAAGAAACAAGCAAATAAACAAAAACAAGCAGCACAACCAAGCAGCAGGAGCAGTTTTTGTTGTTGCCATTCTGCTTCATGTTTTGTTCAGAGAAACGACCAGGCACACAGAAATTGTATGTGAAGAAAGAAGTTAGTTAGTTGCCCATTATGTTTAGTTTTTTTTTACTTTGAGATTTTGTTTGCTGAACAAAAAATAACTTCATAACATCACAATTTAATAACCCAGCAAACCAAAACATTTAAAAATAATATCGCATTCGAATGTTGCGCACACATTTCTCGGACAAAACACTCGAGAACGGCTATCGAAGTCGGAAAGAGAAAAAGCTGCTAGAGCCCACTCGTCGCTCAGTTTGTGGCAGCAAATCTTTCGATTTCGATGTTTCGCTGACAGATCAATAGCGAACCAATATCGAAGAAATATCGATACCACAAAAATGCAGGAAACAGTAATTTTTCAAGATTGTTATCTTTATTTTTTTTAATTTATCAATTTTAATGTAAATGGAATATTTATTTATTTAAAATTGTAACTTAGGCTGCAGGCAATGAGATTCGAACACGGTACCGCCCGGCTAACAGATTAGCACACATCCACTAGGCTATCGTGGCAAATTTTTTTCTATTCAATTATTGCACACATGAATGTAAATTACACATTCGATAAATTATCGAAAATAGTTCAATGATGCGAACATTCACATTTTATGAAATTTGGCAATTGCGCTTCTTATCGAGACATATTTCGATGCTGCGAACATTCACATTTTATGAAACTTGGCAATTGAGCTCATTGTCGCAACATTATCGACAAAAGCTCGCATTTGCGAACATTAGATTTTTTTTTAGATTCACGAGCATTTATCGAACAAATTCGTTTTGAAAATTCTTCGTTTTAGCGAACCTTCTTTTATTTCGAATCTCAGGTTTAGTGGGAAACGACATAAGTACATACATAACCTGACCGGACATCCCGCTTTAGGCGGGATTATCCCGCTTTTAAGAGTTCGATCCCGCCTAAAATTTTTTCCCACTTTCTCTCGCTTTTTCGAGTTTTAAAATTTATAATTCTACTTTTTTAATTATTGGCAAAAATTTGGAAAATTTTTCAACTGAATAAAAAATATATTTCTCCTTTTTCAGCCAGTACAACTCATTAAGTTAAACATCTTTAAAATTGAAAAAAGTGCATTTTTAGACGTTGTTTCAAAACTTATTACTTGAAAATTTCTAATCCAAAGATATTTAGGGCCATATGCATAACGAAAACTTGACAACATTGAACTGGATCTTTTTGAGTTTTTCCATATATTTTGAAATTAGAAATCATCACAGAACATAGCAATGAGTTTCGTCTACAATCTATAGTGATTTTTAAGTTAAAATTTTATATCAAAACTCGTTAAACTCCAGTTAAATTTCGTCATTTATGATAATTTCAAGCCAAGTTTTCATTATACACACGGCCGTTAATTATGAGGACTAAGTTCATTTAATTCAATAAAATTATTGAGAAAGGAGTTTTCAAAGCATGTGATAACTGAAAAGACAAATCTTGTCTGTATAGGCGTCGAACTGATATTTTCGAGATCAATCACAATCTCATCATCAGAGCTCTTGTCATACCTGTTCCCACTGTGAGGGTGGTGAAGTCAATTAAGACACGTAACATTAAAAATGGTTGATTGTTCCAAAAATGATTTTTAACGATCTTAACCCAGAATAATCAAAAATCTTTGGATTAAAAACCATACAGTTGGACTAAAATTCATAGCTTCACTTTAAAAATTTCTACATTAAGATGAAAGAAACAAAAAAAAAAAAAAATAAGAAAAATTCTTGAAAGCCAAACGTTAAAACTAATGCCGAACATATAAATCATAAAATCCGACAAAACGTGCCAAAGTTACAGGGCAGAATTTTTTCCATACAAATTTGCTTTTGATCGAAAATATTCTTTTAACTATAAATTGAATTTAAGCAATTTTGTATGCAGAATAACTTTGGATTTTTTCACTTATTCACTGGTTTCTTATTTTTGTTGGGTCTAAAGGACTTTATGTTTCATGTGTTCGTCTGTTTATAAAGCAATTTATAAAATTTTTGTTTCATATTTCAAAACCATATAAATTGAGAGGCCTAGTGGAAGAATCCGGTAAGACACATGCAATCAAAAATTGGTTTTATGTACTCATTTTCGTGCTAGGTATCATGGCTTTGTATCCTAGAGAAATTATTGAATAAATTCTAGTATTTTGCAAATAATTATGCTGCATATTTAAAGTAGAAAATTGCAAAAAGCATAAAATTTTAAATTTTGTTTAAACTTAAAAGTCGATTTATTCAGTATTTTATTTTCGTGGCTTACCGAGTTATTGCACCTATCCTCTCAGTTTGTTAGTTGTGGGTTAGATCATCTACATGCTTGAATTTCGTTGGGTGCCAAATTAAAAATGACGATTTATTTGCAGTCTACAGCTAACTTAACTTAACATTAACTTCAAGTTAATGTTAAGTGTAGACCGCTCAAGTTAATGCTTTTTTCAGGTTATAACATAATTGTTAGTGCAATTGTTTTAACAACGCAGTCATAACTTCAAGTTACAACAGCATTTCAAGTTAGGTGGAGACGTCGAGTTAAGGAAAACGTCTAAAAATTTACGTTTATAAATTTTAATAAACTTCCTAAGTACATAATGTTAGCTGAAATACAAAATCACGCTTCTACTTTTTTAAATTTTATAGGAGAGAAAAAAAAATGAAATAAAACAAATATGTACTCGTATGCGCTTCAAGTTCCTGAAGTTACCCAACATACCATACAGTAATCAAAATCCAATACAACTTGAGAATAAGCTTATATAAATAGTGGGCCTTAAGCTTTTCGTAACTTCGCTTATAATAATGTTTATAAAATGTGATTTCACAAGCAGTTTTTAACAATGCTTGAGAAACTATTATTATACACAACTGTCTCTAAAGTATGTTTATAAACGTCATATATATATTCAAGAGAACAATATAACGATTAAAAAACTTATCTTTTTCAATACATTTTACAGCGGCATTTATGTCTAGCTTTAAATTGCAAATTGGGTGCACGTGTAATTTTGTAAATTACATCATAAAAAACATAAATATGTATGTAATAAATAAATGAAATCGAATGAATTTGAAGTAAATTTTATTATTTAATAAGAATTTTCTTTTTCAACATTAAAAAATATATTATTTGTGAATTTTATTCTTCAAAGCTTATAAAAATATTAAGACAAATTAGGTTTTCCATACAAAAGTTAATATAATATTATTTTCATAAGCTTATTCTACAATTGCAAGAATAAGCTTATAGTAAGCATGCACTTATAATATTTTCAAGAGGGTTCCGTTTTGATTTTTCTACAATTGTTACGATAGCTTTTTTCAATTTATTTTCAATACTTTTTCAAGCTTAAGGCTTATGTTAGTAATCTTATTATAATATTTTTCTCAAGCAATTTGGTATGTTGGGTAAGCTTATTTTTTGGTTTTTAATTTGGTTGATTTTTATGATAAATGTTTGAAAATTTTTATGGAGATGCGCTTCGATGTAATACGCAATAATTAAATAACAATGCGATTTTGAATTATTTATTAGTTAAGTGGTTTTGCTTTTTAAGTAACGATATGTAACTGTATAGTTGTATATATTTAAAAAAAACTCATATGTATGCTCGTATTATCATAAAAATGGAGTGTTTTTACATCATCCCGCTTTCCACAAGATATTTTTTTAAAATCCCGCTTTTTGATCGTATTTTCTTCAGAGTCCCTCTTTTCAATTGTTCTTGTCCCGCTTTTTGGAAAAACCTTCTGGTCACGTTAGACATACTCGTACAACAAATAAATATTCTGGCATATCCGTTCATTTAAATGTGTTCTTCCAGTGTGGCAATTTTAGCATTTTTGCTGCTAAAGTTAACATTTTTTGTTTTGATTTAACTGCAAATTTGCCATTTAGCAGTTAGCCTTTTTTGTAGCAATTTAAAATTATTTATTTGGCATTTT
Organism: Panzeria rudis; assembly: GCA_956483635.1. NCBI lineage: Eukaryota > Metazoa > Arthropoda > Insecta > Diptera > Tachinidae > Panzeria > Panzeria rudis. The sequence goes on along the minus strand of OY101448.1, from coordinate 46,071,826 downwards.
CTAGAATTTTTTTTTTCAATAAATATCAAATTACATGAAAATGTTACAGGAAAAAAAAATTCAATTTACGTGGTATGACGGAAAATCGTTCGAAAAACTAAATATTACCTTTTGTGGGCATGGCGCCGACCTTTTTTTTTTAACACTAAATTGTATAGCCATGACAGGTAAAGTTGGTTACCAAATTTTAGAATAATCGGTCAAAAAGAAGGCCCATAAAAAGCAATACTGACTTTTACAGTATTACTTTTTATGGGCGTGGCGAAGCCCACTTTTCTAATCTCAAAACTGTATAGTAATCAAAAGTAAAGGTGGATCAACCGGTTAGCAGGAAGGGGTTAAAACTAAGTATGTATTACTTTTTATAGGCTTTCCGCCCCCAAACTTTTGTAATTACAAAATTGTATAGTCATCATAAGCAAAGGTGTCCACCAAATCTCAAAACAATCGGTAAACGATTATTGGTCGCAATAATATTTTTCATCCAAACCATACGTTTGGCAATACATATGGTGTATTTCTGTGTTTGCTGGGGTCTAATATTCCTGAAGAAAGCCAGGGGCCAAAGTGTCTCAAAGTCACCACTTTTGTCGACAAGTCTGGTGACTTTTTGATTACATTATCAACGAATCGTCCACAGTTTTTATTTTGACTTTAATGAGAAGAGACGTTTTTGACAGGTAGAAAATAATTTTTTATTCTCTCATTTTGTTGTGTTGAAAATATATGCGGCTACACGGAAAACTAAAAATTTTCATAAAAAATCTAATTTAATTGCCTTAGCTAGTAAAAAGTTTCATATGTGTGGACTAGAAACATTAAAATGCACTAGTGAATCTCTGGTACCAATGTCTCTATATGGTCTCATAAGAACCACCTAGTCTATAGTGAGGGTGCTGTTGGCTAAGTAGTTAGCGCGTTTGACTACAAGCCTTGAGGTCTTGAGTTCAAGACTACTTTCAGGCAAGCGAACAACATCATGCATTTTTCTCATGTGCATTGGTGTGTTGGTTGTTATTGGACTGTTAAAGTGATGAAGGCATAGCATTGATCACTTTGGCAGTACCGCCAGCGATTAATACTAGCATATCCTAATGCACTTCACAGCACCCTCCTTCGTCGGTATTGTAGCAGAACCGTCGGCGAAGTAAAAGAACTAATAAAATGGCTACACCGCTTTAAAAAAAAACATCGCGATGCCTCTACTTGACACCAGAGAGGCTTGCGACACTGCTCTACAAAAAAAGCTCAATAGCAGGGTTGTAAATGAATCAAACTTTCTATCTCTCTCCCACTTCACCACCTGTTCTCTCTACTCTATCCCTTTCCCAAAGAAGGTCAAACATTAATTAATTAACTGGTAGGCATTAATTACCTGATTGTGTTACTTCTCTTTTAGAAAAAAAGTCAATAGTTCCGAGATCAGTAGTGGAATCTCAATGACAAGTACATGTTAAATGTCTATAGAACAGAACATTCATTGCCCGGTGTACAATTAGTCAGCAGTACTGGTGGCGATGTCAAAAGTGAATCAGTACAATTTTACTATCGACATTTCCTGCAGGGATAATATGTAAGTATGTATGTATATTATACGTTGTATATATGTGAAAATAAAGAGTGCTAAATTTTGGGGCGTGACAGAAAATTTTCTTGTCTTAGAAACGTCATTCACATATCTTTCATTCTAGATTCTGACTGGTGCCCCACTATTTTTTTCCACCCACCCTACTATACACACATATCGTCATATAAAACTTAAAACCATGTATCTATAATTTCTTAAATTTTACAAGAGAAGAAAAACAGTTTATAAAATAGTACAAGTGATAGTGATACATACGCTGTTTTCTTTTCGATTATAATGTCGCCGCCGATCACGACAGTAGAAGCCTAAACATGTTTAGGGACATGGGCTTGGATATTCGAAATTTTTATCACTTACATGATTTTACGTTTCACGTAACGATATGTAGTAAGTTTGTCATTCCGTTTGCAATTTCCACAAATATGTATTCATTTCCGACCTCATAAAAAATATATATTCTGGGTCCTTATAAATAGAGAGGTCGGATTAACGATGCCCGTCTGTCTGTCTATCCAAGAAAACTTACAGACTTCGGACTTGGACTGATATGTCAGATTTTGCATTAAATTGATTGGTATTGAAAATCAGCAAAAAAAAATGCTCACCTTCCATGAGACTTGATTGAATCCATGGTTATTGATACTCGCATATACAATTTTTCTCTGTTATAATTATTTCTTATAAACTTCGTTAAGTAAATTGTAACTAACAACCTTAACTCAATTTACATGCTCGTCGTATACACAAATTTATTTCATTTCTTATTTCTATTTCTTTCAAATGAAATTATTTTCGCTTTAAATTTCAAACATCTGCTGCTTTAATTAATTAATTAACCACTTCTTGCATACACTCATATTTAAATTTTTTTATTTAAAATTTTCTTTTAACTATCGATTGACTCTGGTATTTTTCCATATTTTTTTTTGCAAAGTTATAGAAATTTATAGGATCAACTTTTATAAACTTGTTTATTGATTCGTAGTTTTCATTTATACTTGTATCTTTTAACTGTGTAATAAAATTGTTTTAAAATTATTATTTGCATAAGTAAAGCTCTTGCTAAAATCGTGGATAAAAAGTCCAAAAATGTATAAATATAATGAATTGGAATCTGAAATTATGTCAGTGTGTATGGATTTCATAAAGTATAACTACCCGGTTGGCCAACTCGTCGTAGAGGACATTTTCATCAACGACTACTTAGGGAAATTTCGACATTTGTCATGCACGATATTTGTCGATTATAGTTTGTTTTAAGGCAATCTAAAGCTTAGTCTAGACGATATGTTGAATCAGCATATTTATGGTAAACAATTTGTTACCAGTGCCAACATATCGTGTAGACACAAAATTTTTCCAACATACGTATGTTTAACCACATATGGCGGCCATTTTTTAACGTTGTCAACAAACGTATGTTCACGATTTTAGCATATCGTGTAGACACCATATTTTTACGTTTTAGCAAATTTACTACATATGCTGACAGATATGTTGTTTGTTGAAAAGCGTACGCAAGCTTTTCAGCATATAACAAATTTGATAGCATATAGAATTTATATTTCAGCTCAACACTCATATTATATGTTAACTATGTTGCCTGATTCGGCACGTGGCATTGCAATTTCGGGGATGTTATCAATTTCTTGCGTATTTTCGCTATTTTCGCGACTTATTTGATTTTCTTATTCTTTGCAGTTTAGTCATTTCTTCGGAACAAGTCAAGAATACCAACGCTGTTGAAAGTTGAAATAAAAAAGTCATGATGTAATAGCACTTTTTAGACAAACAATATTTGTGAATTTTTTTTTCGGCGCTCTCTTTTGGTTCCGGAGTTACCTGGCTCAAAAATTTTATTTTGAACTGGCCATAACTCCTACAATTCTGCACGGATATAAACGATATGTACATCATTTTAAAGCGCTATAAAATACCTTTCTACTGGTATCACCAATCCGTCAGCCCAATTTGATATCCGTTAACCCATTCTGAACCAAATACTGTTTTAAAATTTTTTAACCCGACTTTTTACGTAAACACACCGTTATCTGAAAAAATTACCAATATATCGATACTTAAGCACGTATATAATTTTGTAGGGAACCTTCCAAGTTTTCATTTGATATACTTATTTTCATTATGTACGTCGAATGGTGGTTTCGCTGAGTAAAGATTGTCTGACTAACTGGCCTTTGGCGAGCTTAAGGATTTTCCCCTCTATGTATGTCGAATAGTGGCTTCGCTTAGGAAAGATGTTTTGCCTATCAAAAAACCTGTTATAAATTTTAGCATCTCCTAAATTAAACACCACTTTTCATATACATACATACTAATGCACACATGGAGATTGCCTCGAAAAAAAATATATTTTTGAAAACTCGTTTTTGAAGTTGCATATCTTCGGTATTTCATTAGTGATAGCTTTCAAGAAAGTTCTCTATAAGTTGATATACATGGGTATATAACATGCGTTATATGGGTAAGTTTTTGAGATAACGGTGTTTTTACGTAAAGTCGGGCAAATTTTTTTTTAAATTGCATTTGGCTCACAATGGGTTAATGGACTTCAAAAATTTATATACCAGTAGAAAAGTGTTTTAGACCACGTTTATTATTCATGAAGAATTGTGGGAGTTATGGCCAATTCAAAATAAAAGTTTTGAACGCCGTAACTCCGGAACCAAAAGGGAGGGCCGAATAAAATTCACAAACATTTTTTGTCTTAAAAGGGCTATTATCTCATGATTATTATTATTTTTATCTTCAACAGCGTTGGTATTCTTGACTTCAGCCATTTCTTCAACACATTTTTGCAACTTTTCGCGTATTTTCTAATTTTTTAAAAATTTATTTCGTACTAAAAATATTAATTTTGCAATAACAGCGATAATTGATAGAAATAAGTAATAAAGAAAGAGTATTGTAAGATTTATTTGAAGTTTATAAACAAATGCTTAGACGACTCTGCATATACTTATATCATCATACGGAATTCAACATATCTTGTAGACGCAAAAATTGTATGCTAACTGATATGTTGACATATCATTTGCTGTTATATGTTGACTTCAAAAAATTTGGTACTTTCAGCATACCGTGTAGACGCTTAGCATATTGAATATGCTGACAGACGCATTTGTTGTTATTTTAAAGCATATGAGTGTTAGCATACATTTGCTGATTCAACATAGCGTCTAAACTAAGCTTAACATAAACCTTACTCAATTAAAGGGTAAAAGAAAACTATTCAATTGGTCATGGCAACTACTTGGTAGACGTTCGCAAGCTAGTTTTGAAAGTTGCAACGTTCAATTAAAAATTTTGTATAATTTCGTTACAACCAAGGCAGATTCATTACAGGTACCACCACGACGACAACAAATACACCGCCAAAAAACACATTTATTTTGTTGGTGGAAACACCCCAGAAATATGTCAAATCTATTGTCTGTGTGTCGCACACATTCATAAACTCTCTCAAATTTACTAACACATGCCCGTTGTTGATAGAAAAATCCCAAACATGTGTCAAAATCTATTGTCTGTGTGACGCACACATTCTCATATTTAATAACACAGCTGTTCTTGTAGTGGTACCTGTTAAATCTACCTTGGTTACAACAAAAAGCAATACCAGCAAATGAACTTCTTGTGCACATTGTCGCTCAGTCTGTTACCAGTTCGAATCATTGTGATAAATTCGTGCTTGCTAAAATTTAGCGAAATTGAGCTGATAAAAAGTTCCAGGCTTCCCAGTTTTATTTCATACCTTATCCCCAACTTTCTATTTTTCGTCCCCCAAAATCCCCAAAAAATAGCTATTCTTCTCTCATCCCCAAAAATCCCGCCAGTACTTTAAAAAGAAAATCATAATATTTCAAAGGAAATATATGCGTAAATTTATTTATTTAATTAAATCCATTTGTATTGAATATTTTAAAACGAATTTTATTTCTACATATACCCAGCGGTAAATGGAAGGAGCAAAGAGGCCTTCTATAAGGCCTTATTTAGCAGGCTCTATTGCTTCCACTCTCACCGCATATTCATATATTTTTTACACGCGATGTCATTGCGGACCAAGGCCTTCCTCGACTTATTACTCAGCAGGCCTGATTGAAGGCATGCTTTAGGAAGCCTATTTGTAGGCCATACGTGGCATGCCTGGGAAAGTCTGTTAAAAATCAAATGGAGGTAAATTTTTGTTATCTGGCTATTTTTATAGCTACTTCTGTATTTTTGATTATTGTGAATTTTTATTACGAACTCGTTCTTTTCATCCAAAGTAATTTTTTATACATACAATGCTAAATGTCGTGTATTTATTAAGAAGGAATTGGACATGATGTAGTAGCTGCAACATAAGCGATATAATAGCAGCGTGTATAATGCTTCTTGTACGTAAGTTGTAGTCTTATATACAAATTATTTGCGAAAAAAGAATACGAGAATGTTTGTTATTTTTAAAGTACATTTTTTATTAAACAAAACGAGAAATCTAAAAAAAAATACTTTTTCCAAAAGACGAGAGAACGAAAGTGTATCATATCTTTTAGAAAAGAGTGCAGAGGCCTTCTAGAAGGCCTAAGAAGGTAGAAAAGAAGTAGATTTGGATCTTATTTGAGGTCTTTGGAAGACCTTTAAAAAAGGCCTATTTAGTGAATACCCCATTTATTTTTAAAAATTTATAAGAAATTGATAATTGCAAAATGTTAGCCTTTTTAGTCCCTGACCATAAAGCCACATATACCACAAATAAAATGAGCTTTATATCACAAAAATCGATGGATAAATATTGATTTTATTCACAATTAAGTTAAATTACCTGATTTTTGCAAAAAATTGCGAAATTTTTGATTAACAATATTCTAACACCTGATTCTGGTAAAGGCCGCCAAATGAATATATACATGTATCGGCGTTTTGAAAGTTTACATCTGGGAGTATAACTATGTGCAAAAGGGGAGGAAATTTAACTCCTCCTAAAATAAATCCCAGATACTCGTATGCACTTTATTGGTGACCTCTACCAGATCAGTTGTTAAAAACTTGTTATAAAAAAAATTGATTTTGTTGTACAGTATAAATATTCGCATTTTCGCACAAATTAAGTGACTTCATTCTATTATGAATAAAATGTGGCTTTATGATTAGTTAATAAAAATGGTAAGTTTTTGCTATTTTTGATTTTTTATAAATGCAAAAAATAAAAAGTTTCCAATTTTGCTTAAAAAATATATTTTTCATCATTGCGGTCTGAATAATTCCGAAACTATTGATTATATAAAAAACCAATGTTAGAACGCTTAAAGGTAATTTTATTCCAAGTTTTTTGGTGTTTTTTGTAGTTACATTGGACTACCCCTTCCCAAGTTATGATGAAATAAAAAAAAAATCCCAAATTTTCGAAAATAATAAAAACAAGGTATCCATAGAATCTTAAATCTCGACTGTTTTTGTAGTTAGGGGAATATAACACATCAAAAAAATCACCACTATATTATTTTGATGTGTTATATTCGAAGGTGATGACAAAAGTTTCATTTTGCTGTGTTATTTTTTACGACTACATGAATTGAGACAACTGAAAAAATTTTTTCTGTGTTAAAAATCATAAAATATTTTTCTGCAAATTTAAGATATGCTATAACGAAATTTACGAAATAGGGAACAAAGTCGAGGCCAAAAACCAACATTTTAAACATCAAATCCAAATATCTTTGAAAATAATAAAGATATCCAATAAAATAAAGTGTTTTCTATTCATAAACTTTACAACAAGTTTAAATTCATTAAAATCAGATAATATATGTAGAAGTTTTCATGCCCGAGGTAGTCCACTTTGACATCCTGTAGCTCAACGTGTGTTTTTACCGGGTAGTCTAATTTTCAATATTCTGAAAGGTTAGGTTCTCCTCTATCGTTTTCACATACTTCGTTTTTTCATCGGATAGCAAGTTTCAAATATACAGATTGAATACCCTTTTTTTCCAATTGGAGCCACTGTGCAGTACAGGACAACTACTCTTAGCTTGGATCTAGAACCTATCATTGAGTATGAAAATTATGTCACTTGGCCCCCTCCAATGGCAACGCCATGCAAAAGTTGCCGGTCCCTTTCATATAAACTTCTCGAATTCGAACCGTTTGCAAGCTGTGTTGAGTGACAGGCTCTCTTCCCTCTAGGGTATGTATGTACATATGTAACTAAAATAACTATAACTAAAATAACTATAACTAAAATAAAGTTACACAAGAAAATGTAAATTATCATTAAATCAATTTAATTTTTTAACACGATTTCATGGACTCCTTTACAAAAACAAATCACTTGAAATAAATTCTACTTGTAGTGTGTAGTAAGTGTACAACAACAATAACAACAGCAACGATTTATGTAATCTACTAGATACTATAAAAAAAAACAACGACAACGACTACAACAACAACAAAAGCAACATTATCGTCAACAACAAAAAATTTTAAATTGAAAGCAGAAAACAGAATCAGAAATATACAAAAGTTGCAAAAAGAATTTTTACATTCATTTATCTAAATCACAAAAATATCTTACAAAACGAAAATAGACAAATAAACGAATGCTGCGTGGAGCGGGGAGCTGGGAGCGGGCCAATCACACAAATATATACACACGAGCACACATCTACAAACTAACAGATAGATAGACTTGAAACCTAAATCTGATATTCAGACAAAAGATACAAACGACAGATATTTCAGATTGCAATAACCTCTAAATAAAAAAAGTAAAAAAAAACTACGAAACAAAAACGCATTGATTTCAAAGCTAAAAAAACAGGCTCAAAAGAAAATCCATAAATGCAGATACATATTTCTTTTATATTTATTTTATTTTTATTATTGTATTATTATTATTATTTTTTTCTTGCTCACTTATTTACTAGTACATATTTCAATTTATACAATATATTTCTTTTTTTCAAATAAACGCATACTTTTGCTGCATTACAAATTCAAAAAGCAAAAACAGCAACCAACGGCTTCACCAAAAAAATATAAAAACCCGCATCCATATTAAACCCCAAACTCATTCCCATACACACAGACGCACACACACACACGCACACACACACTGGGTAACTTGCATATAAAAGCATTAATAAAAAAATGACTTTATGAGGAAAAATTAATAATAAGAAATATATTTCCATGTAGTATTTTTTTTTTATTTTAAATAATGAATTTACTTTGAATACTCGTTCTTGTACAATTTGAATGAAGAAGTACACAGATACAAATACAAATACAAATACACCCATATACAAATACCTTAATATATGGTTGATTCTCATTCTAAACGAACATATTCTGGTATGTGATGCAAATCGCTCGATTTAAATCGGGGCGCCGATTTCGAAAACAAATTCTACTGCGCCGATTTAAATCGATCGATTTCCACCACATACCAGTTTATTTTTTTGTTGTTTACCAATGTAACTAAATGAAATATGAGAAGATACGATTTTTATTATAGCTTTCGCCTCATTCAATGGATCCTGAAATAAAACTATATTTTTAGATTTTTTAATATTTTTCTGTATGCTGTGTTACATTTGCTTTCGCGCTTGTTCTGGGAATGGAATGATTTTTGCGACAAAAATTCACCACTAAAAATGAGTATAGGGCTTGAAAGCACTATAAATCTACTCTCTAAAAACAAAAAATTTTAATAATCTCAGAACGAAATTAAAAGTTATGAGCACTTTTTCAATTTTGCCTTGGGCTCACATGGAAATATAAAAATTTTTTATCTTTTTAAAATAATTATTTACAAACATTTTCAAATAATTATTTGTAGCAAAATACGACACTATCTAGTACATATTTCGACAATATAGCAACCCACAGTGCTGTAGAAGCAAAATTTTTTCAAAGGAAATCCGAAATTTATAAACAGATAATGAGCATTGTATGGTTTCTATACTGCAGCTGCTGTTAGCTTCTTTTTATCGTCCTAAAATTTATAGATAAATTATATTTAAACAATTTTTTAACGTAACGCACAAAACATTTTTGTACGAATTCAATATTTTTTTCAGATCATACATTTTATTTTGAATTTAAAAAAAATCAGATGTATAGTCTTTGATGTATTTTAACATAAGCTCCGGATAAAATATGGATAACACTCAATTGGATACAAAAGATGATTGATTGATGAAATGTTTTGCCATATAATACTATTTGACAAAGTTCACAAAACTTTAAAATATTTGAAAGTACAAACCTACGCTGTTATTGTAGTGTATGTTTTTAATGCAATTTTAATAATTAAACTTAGTAAAGAAGTGTATTAAATAAATTAAGTAAAGTGCAACTTTGGCTCGCACACGAAGGGTTCCGTACGAATACACATACATATGTATATCCCTTTTCGTTTTTGCCCCTTTTTCATTTTGGCAGTTTTTTTGTTGTGCTTTTTGGTTAATTTAAGTTTTTTTATTTTTTAGTTATTTTTCGTTAATTTTTTGCGATTTGTTTTTGGTTTTAGCGCTTTTTTAATTTTCGTGATTTTTCGTTTTTTGGAATTTTTTTGTTTTTTCCGATTTTTTAGTTATGGCGATTTTTTGCTCTTGGCGTTTTTTTACTTTTTGACGACATTTTTAGTTTTAGCGATTTATTTTAGTTGTGGCGATTTTTTTCAGTTTTGACGCTTTTTTTCCGTTTTGGGATTTTTTTAGTTTTTGGTGATTTTTTAGTTTAAGCGTTTTTTTCGATTTTTTTCGTTTTTTGGCGATTTTTGGTTTCTTGCAATTTTTTGTTTTTTGCCTTTTTTTAGTTTTGGCGTTTTTTTGGTTTTTTGACGATATTTTAAGTGCTAGCGATTTATTTTAGTTTTGGCGCTTTTTTCAGTTTTGGCGCTTTTTTCGGCTTTCCGGACTTTTTTCGGTTTTTGGCGATTTTTTAGTTTAGCGATTTTTTTTTTGATTTTGACATTTTTTTTCGTTCTGGCTATTTTTTCGGTTTTTGACGATTTTATTTAGTTTTGGCGCTTATATTTTCGTTTTGGAGATTTTTTTTAATTATTATCGACTTTTTCGTTTTTGATGATATTTTTAGTTTTAGCGTTTTTTTAGTTTTAGTGCTTTTTTTCGTTTTGACGACTTTTTTTCGTTTTTTTTGGCCCTATTTTAGTTTTTTGGCGATCTTTTTAGTTTTGGTGATATTTTGCGTTTTACCGATTTTTTTAATTTTGGTCCTTTTTTCCTTTAAGCGCTTTTTTCATTTTAGGGTTTTTTTTTCTTTTTGAAATTTTTTTAATTTTAGGTTTTTTTAGTTTTAGCGTTTATTAAAATTTTGAGATTTTACCTCTTACGGTTTCCAAAATACAGCAAATTGTCTTTATTACATAGTCAAAATTACATTAACTGATAGAATACCCTTTAATATTAATTGTTTTAAATATCGGTGTTAATTGGTGCAGTCTATTCTACAGACTACACCAAGTAACACTAACTTTGAAAATTTAAATTGTCTATATATACATAAGTGTCTGCATATTACAATACTATTTTAACATTTTTCGATGCTCGCTTTAAAACACCCTTTAATTTTTAGCTGTCATATATTTGTTGTTGAAGCGGCCAAAGTTTTACATATTCTGTGAAAATTTCAGGTCCGTAGCTCTTACTGTTCCCTAGAAAACAGCCTGTGACAGACAGACAGACGGACAGCGAAGCGAAAACAATAGGGTTCCTTTATACTTTTGGTGTACGGAACCCTAAATAACGCTCAATACACACAAGACTCCGGACAATAAAAATTAAAAATAAATTATAATTTTTAATATTCTAAAAAAATTTGATTTGTGAAATAAATTTAATCTCGTTTTTGCAATAATTCATTGTTTCTTAATGTGGAAAAACAACAGCATGCCTTACGGACACGTCATTTTGTATGAAGAGAGGAAAAATAGTATTTTTTTCGCATTTGAAATGAGAATCTGCCATATGCATTCGTAAATGCATATAAAGAGCAGACTCTGTAAACGTACGAAATGAAAATATTTGTGTTTTTTTTATTCGTATAATTTTATTTTAATTTAATGTTCATTATTAAAAAGAAAAAATTAATACGAAAACTTAAATTGTAATTGTACAATGTACGTGTGTATGTTAGTATGTTAGTATGTATGCATGTTTGTGTGTTTAATATTGCCACAATTGTTTTTCTTGACTAAACGTTGGAATTTTCCAGGATAAAAATAATACCGACATAGAATAACTTTGGGTATTGTGGACTATACGTCTAATATGGACCAATGCTTATATTTAGGAACTATTGATGTTATGATACCACTACCTTGTCGTACGTTTTACCCTTTGTTTAATGTGAAAATTGCACATGTGCCTTCATGAATGATTGATGTGTGTGTGTGTGTGTGTGAGCTCTTCAGTATAGCGTTTAAAGTAAATGAGTTTAGTCAACTTTTTGCATATGGACATTTCCATGATGTCGAACGTGACCGTCACACAGTGGCTCATAATAATTTTTCGTTTGCCAAAATTCTGTAACTTTTTAGCCACTTGGGATATTTTAATAATTATGCCGCTCAGATAACTCCTTGCACTTTTAGCAGCTTTTGTTTTCGTTAAAATCGGTTCTGCAGTTGTTGAGAAGTTCAAGCCCAGAGTTCAACTTTTGAATTTTATAACATTTTACATAAAATTGTGGGTTGTTTTAAATTTTTGAAACCCTTTATATATTAAAAAAGGGCCATATATAGGATAAACAAACCTAAGATTAGGTTAGGATAGGCACTTTCTAAAAACTTTAGTCCAATAAATCAATCAATTGCAACGAAATAAGGTGATTGGGACTACCCCTTTTCCAACTTTGTATCTTGTATTCAAATTATTTCATACCAAATTAGAGAACTCTTACTGTTATATCTTTCCAGTTACCAGTTAAATATTACTTTGTATGGTGAGTACCCCTTCCCGCGCACCTACTCCGCCAGTGCGCACAGGAACTAGCTAAAACAGATTTTTAGTTTGACAATAACCATAGCTTATAGCTCTAAATTAGCCCTATAATTGGTGCTATATTTGATTTAAGCTGTTTTAATTCAATATTAGACTTTGATATCTTCACGATGTTGACAATTTTTGGCGAATTTTCGCCATTTATGCGATATCTTCCGAGCTTTTGCCAGTCGTTATGGTTTTAACGATTTGTAATCAATTTTAGAATTTTATCTGCATGTCTTTTGGCAACGCATTCTCCACTTTTTTTTTAAGTTTTTGCAAATTTTTGCTTGTATTTGTAAGGATCGATTTGTGTTGGTTTGGCATCTGGCATTTGTGCGAGCTTCTCCCGACTTTACCTCTCACTTATGTGCTCATTCCTTCTATTGTCTTCAATGATTTAATTTTTTCCTTCAGCCAACGCTTTTACTTTTTCGTAGCATTACGCATTCTTTCCTTGTTTTTTAATTTATTGTTTTGTAATTTTATTTGATCGTCCTCCAACTTTTCTCTTCACCGTTTGCAAATCTCTTTATTTCCGTTGCCTTTTTAATCCTTGTTCCACATTTATTTTCCACTATAGTTTTGAGTCCAGGATAACTCTTAAGTATTTTGCGCTATACGATAGGCATTCTGCAGCCAAGGGAGTCTTAAGCTATGAATCTTGGTCTTTGTGGTAAGTAGTACTACTTCTGTTTCGTTTGAGTATACTGCCAGACCACATCGTCAGCGTATGCTGCAGACTTTCCTGTCCCAAAATTTAGTTCAAAAAGAGTCGAGTTAACAACGAGAAGGCAAAGCAAAGAATAAATTATCTTACAATGTGGTGTCTCTTTGCATGATCATTTTGAGTTTCGCTATTAGCTAGTCTTGCAGTTACATTTCTAGCCTCTAACATTAACATCCCGGATAGCATGTTGAGGGGATGCCACTAATATTTTATTAAAGCCAACTTCCCTGTCTAAGAAGACGGCCAAGGTATACTCTTTATGATCAAGGGATCTCTGCATAAACCTAACCACTTCTTGTAGGGATGTTATGTAGAACTTCTCTTTAAGTAGACTTGGTGACTATCCGAGAGCCTTGAACAAACTACGAGTCGTAGTCTGATATGAGAGTCCATGAGCCTTTCCAGCGTCTAAGTGGACGCCTTTATAACTTCTTTTAGCCATTTTCGGAATGGAAACTACTCTAACCTTTCTCCACTTAACCACTGTCATACAAAAGGCATATTCGCTTTTTTGGAGCCTTTTAAGGAGCCTTTGACAATAGGTCGCATGACGCGATCGGTAACACTCTTGATAGAAAATGAGTTCCTAATAATATAAAAACCGGAACTTTACAAATGTTGTCATCCAGGGTGGTTGAGTTAAACCTATGTGAGACATCGAAGATCATAAGAGCAACTAGAGACTGTCCTCAAGGTGGCGTTCTATCGCCTCTACTCTGGACGTTGGTCATAATGCTTGAACAGCTCAACAATGTGGGCTTCCGAACATATGGCTACGCCGATGACCTTATCATATCTGTGGTAGGCTGGGATGATGGCATAATCTCGGAAATGGTGCAACAAGACCTAAATTTAACTAATAAATGGTGCAAGGATACAGGGTTCTTCAGTAATCCGGAAAATACAATAATTGAACCTTTTACCAGAAGAAGAGACCTTAGACTAATAGAAACCACCTTAAATGATTCAATTATCCAGCTCTCCAGCGGAGTTCAATACCTTGTGGCCATTCTTGAAAAGTTACTCAATACTCATACCTGCCAACGGCTTTTTGGCAAAACCAAAACTGGTATATTGGTCATTTAACACCACAATAAAATCAATACTAACATACGCTGCCATAGTTTAGTGGCCAAAAACATGCACATTATAGGGAAGGAGGAGGCCCACTGGAGTGCACTTCGGCTACCAGACATCTCCACTATAAAAAGAGGGGATCTGGTTGAGCACATGACCCATATAATAGGTTAAGTGATCAAATACAACTGAGTGTTTTGTTTTTCTTCCGACGGGGGTTTTTTTGAATTTGGAACGATTTTCCGTCATCCCACGTCAAATTTCCAATGTTCTATTGAATACTAAATTTATTTAGTATTCAATATAACACGGAAGATGGCACATAGCCGAAACCGGTCTGTTTACAAACCAAATTTGACGTGGGATGACGGAAAATCGTTCCAAATTCAAATACAACTGACATTAGTTTTGAAGAAAAACTCTGACATTCTAGTTACTGAAAGGAGTCTATTTCTGAACCACAATCCATGGCACGAAGATCCTGACCAGATCTGATTCACTAACGGCTCCAAACAGGAAAATGGCGATACGGGGGCAGGGTTATACGGTCCCAACTTCCAAAGGGGCATTCCCATGGATAAATACCCTAAGATTTTCCAGGCGGAAGCCTATGCCATCCTTATTTGTGCCAGAGAGTGCTTGAGAGTAAGTGTATTCGTATCTACTTGATCTTTTATGAGATAAGGCCGGATGTTATGATGGATTGTGTTACATCTCTAAATAAACTTGGCGCTCTAAATATACTGATGTTATGCCGAGTGCCTCACCATGAAGGCCATACTGGAAATAAGTAGGGAAAAGGGATGACTGTCTAGCCAACAGGGCAGCCGAACGTAGGCCTATAGGTGCAGAACCCTTGTTTGGCATCTCACGAGGATATGTCAAAGAACAATGTAATTCCTCGTCTCAGATGGAATTTGCTCGCCATTGGGAAGCCATTTACGGTCTGAAGCATGCAAAGCTATTCATTATGTTATCTGAAAACAAATCCGAAAAGTTACTGCTAATAGACAAAGTGACCTTAGATGACTAACGAGATGATTTAGCAGACACTGCGGTCTCAGACGACACCAATTTATCATTGGCAACTCTGAGACCAAACTATGAAGGCTCTGCGAAACACGAGAAGAGACGACCGACTGTCTGGCGGTAGTGGCGCGCAGAATAAAGTTCCCTGGGGCGTATATTAATGGCTGCAGGTGAAGTACACAATCTCTCACCGCATTGAATAATTGGCTTTATTCGTAGAATTAATTAACTTTAGGGAACATTTTGGGTGCACAAAAGAACCTTTGGGTCTCGGTTCTTATGGCCTTACCGGAACGTGATGACAGAGATTTTGGCACTCTGTACCATCTTTAGCATGATGCCATCAGGACCCGGCGATTTATATGAGAAACAACAGTCATTTGCCCGTGAGATTCTCTCTGGGGGTAAAAACGCCTTTAACACGAAATTAATTAATTCTTAAAAATCCTTAACAACATGTGGCAACATTGTGCTCTGCTGTATTGACTTTCCCAGTAAATGCGATTTTATAAATTACGAGTAGGTATTTTCGTTATAAGTTTTTGCCTCTTAATTTATTTAATTTTTATTTTCGCAAAACACACAAAAAACGGACGGACCATAATGAACGACAATCTGCAAATGAACAATAACGATGAAAAAAAAGAATAGTTAAAATAAAGTTTTTAAATCCTTTAAAACGAAAAAGATATGTATGTATGTATGTATGTATGTATGTACTTAAAAGACACAAACTTGAAAGTTCTTAGTTTTACGATACGCAAAAGTACTTACATACATACATAGATACATACATACATATGTACGAAAGTTACTTCACATCTCTAGAAGATGTATGGGCAAAGACTTATGCACGCACACTTCAACAACCTTGGAAGCAAATGGCTGGGAAGGAGAGAACAGGGAAAAATAGTCAAGCTAAATAAACCAATAACAACAACAACAACGACAACAACAACAACAACAGCAACTACAATAACAACAATCAAAATCAAGCATCATCTACTTTAACTAACTAACAAACTTAAACTAGGCACACGAAATAAATTCACTGCAAGCGACCAACGAACCAACAAAAACTTCCTTCCATCCAACCGATTCCATACTTCAGCTACATATTATTTGTGCTTAAAAATAAATAAATTCCTTACAACAGCAACAACATTTTAATGTAACAAAATATGGATGTATGCATGTTTGTATGTATTATATTTTATTTTCAATTCATTTTGAGAAAACACCAACAATCTTAGGCCGCAGCATCATCATCAATGCTAACACACCACACCACACCGCCTACCTTTCTCACCTTGTTTTAATTTTTAGGAAAAATACTTTCTTGGAGCCTGTCAAAAGCAAAACAAAACAAAACAAACAAACAAAAAAACTGTATAAAGTGGTTTGTTCAGATTGCTGTTGTTTTTATTGCTGGTGCCCCTTTGAGTTAGTATTTTTTCGTTCCGATTAGTTCTTTCGTTTCAGTTCGTTAAAATTTATTATTGTTTCATTATTATGATTTTTATTTCTTGTACGTTGAATTCGAGCAAGTTCGAGTATGATTATTTACCTAGGTCAGGGTTGCCGTTTTTATTTTTATTGCTTCTACAGGTTGCTTTTGGTTGTGGTGATTTTTTTGTAAAATTTTTTTGTTTGTGTATTTTGTAGTTGTTTGCTCGGCTGCCAGCTGACGTCTGACCTGTGCACAATAAAATAACCTTTGTAGAGAATTTTCTTTGTATACACATAAATTATATGATTAGTAGGCAGGACGATTTTTTGTTATGCCTTTTACAATAACATTATACCAGCGCTTTAAGCAAAAAATATACCGTTCGAAAGATATTTTTTGCAGATGTGCACAATCTATATACTCATGTATTACACGTTCATCTATGGAAATATGTAAAAAGCTCGATTTGAAAAAGAAGAAAAAATGAGTTAGTCTGCTTGCCAAGTAGTAGAAGTTTTCCAGGTCATCGAAAGTCTCACCCAAAATATGAAAATTAGTGGTGCTAGGTGTAGTCATTCTAATCGATTTTGTTTTGTAGAAGTGGATTTGAAGCCCTGCTCTAGCCGCATGTTCAGCTAATGGTTGTAGTTTTAACTGCATGCTAGAGAATAGGTGTGACAACAAACATATATCGTCTGTGAAGTTCACGGTAGCGTTTCTCGAAACTACAGGTGGCAAATCTACAAAACAACAATACTTTTACAAAATTTATTGTTGTTTTATGGGTATTTTGCTTGTAGATTTGTAACTTGTAGTTTTGAGAAATGGGCCCTAGGTCATCTAGTTTTTTATATAGACACCAATTTACACCTTACTGACTGCACATGGGTTGTTTCAACACCACGCCTAGAACAGAAGTGCCGACAGAACACAACCTTGGCGTACTCCAATTTTAACTTTGATGGGATTGCTCGTTGCACCTTCGTGAAGTATACGGCAATGAGAGGCGTTGTATAGCACTTTGATGAGTCTTATAGTTTTTGCAGGTACCCCTTTGTAGCTCAGAGCTTCCCATGTAGCATATGAAATGTACGCTTAAAGTAAACAAACAGTAAATATAAAGGTCATCATCACTCGACGGATTACCCAACGATCACTCTGATGCTGTTGACGTGATCTACACAGGATTTATTTGGCCTAAAACCCTCTTTCTCTCTATTTAGATGTGGCTCAAGGGCTGAGGAAATTGTGGCTCAAGGGCTGAGTATTATATTAGCGATGACTTTATTCTTCATATTTAAAAGCCTTATACCTCATCAATTGGTGCACTCTTAAAAAAAGATAACCTTAGGATAGGTTAGGTTAGGAAGGAAAGTGTTGCAGCACACATTCAGCCGGAGACCAATAGGATCCAATGTGATTTGCTTTTATTTGTACCCGTTATGGAAACGACCACCTTTGTACCCAGAAACAACCCCATTACCTCACCTAATTCCCATTATGAAGCCCCTTATATCTTCCAGTTTGCACTTCGCCATATCACTCATGCTCTCATGAAAACGTCTGCTAAGCCACCTAAGCCTGTGGCGTTGCAACCTCGGGCAATGGCAGATAATATGCTCAATGCGTTCTGGTTTCTCTTCATCCTGGAGTTCCAATCTCTCAAATGCCCGTCCTCGCTCTGACCGAGCAGTAACCAGTCAATGCGCCTATCAAGACCCCTAGCACCCTCCTCTTCAGACTTAGTAGTATTTCGGATCTACCTAAGTCAACTTTTGACCACCGGCCCTTGAGCCTCTACAACACCCCATAACCGAGTTCCCTATAGTAATGACCGATCGATAGTTTAACCGAGCTGTCATAGATTTTCTCATCTAACGCCGACCCTATTCTTGCCAGCTCATTGGCTTCTTCATTTCCCTCAACATGGCAGTGACCAGAAACCCAGCATAGTCTGACATTCTATTTATCCATAAGTAAGTTCAGGGCACTCATACGGTCACTAACTAGCTTCGATTTGATACTGTGTCCCTTCAAAACTTGTAGCGGCGCCTGGCTGTCGACGTAGAAGGTTACCTCAGCGCCTTCAACTACAATTCTGGCCACCAGTTTCGTTGCTTACACTGAAAATAATCCATGCAACATTTTACGAAAAAAAACTTTCGTAGTGACTTTTTTCGTAGAATATACGAAACTTTCGCATATATTACGAAAAAACATTTAGGCAATATTTTTTTGAATTTACGAAAGTAACGAATGCCTTTCGTAACCATTTTTCCTTGTTAAAAAATATATTTCAAATAAAAAAATAAATTAAAATAGTTTTTTATAAACTGACGTATCTTAAAAAATAAGTAGAAAGTGGCTCAGTGGGTAGAGTTATGACTTGAAATATGAAGATTGCGAGTTCGTGCCCCGGTTGAGCCATACTTTTTTCTTACTTTTATTTTTTAATTATTTTCGTACATTTCGTATATTTTACGACAGAATCTCGTGGTGCGAAATTACGAAATATTTCGTAATATGTAGGAGCGTTTTCGTGCACATGTTGCATGGAATTTTTTCAGTGTACCATTGTATTTCTTTATTTTTAAACTTGAACTTTTTTGATTTCTAATTAATTTCTAAGCTGTACAATTATTCTTTCCTTTATGCATTCACTAAACACTGATGGAAGTGAACTAAGGTTTCGCGCGAACTTTGCTATACTAGTTTTCACATTTCTTGGTAACATAAATTTCACTTCTTATTCTGCTGGGGTGATTATGATATTTTTATCGCTTTTAAAAGGTATTTCACAACTTACCACTCTTATAAATAATATTAAATAAGCGTGGTAACTCGTGAAATACCCTCTTTAAACGGCAAAAAATAATATGTATTTATTTTCTAGAGCCTATTGGAAATACATATTTTACGCACACACACATATAGCCATACTTTATACATATACTATACATACATATATGTATGTACACGTATGTATTTAAATTTGTGTGCCTATTTCTTTATAGTTTTTGTACAGATTTTGCTTTTTAATACTTGATTTATTTCTGTAAAAAAAAAATTAATAAAGTACGGAAGAATAACAATATGTCTCAGCGCAAAAATGTGCTGCAGCAACAGCAACAGAATTTTGAACCGCCAAATAGCATCAGCAGCAACAACAATGCCGAGTGATTTTCTCAAGCTCATTCGAATCTGAGAGATCAAACCAACAACAAGCTCGCATACACATATTTCGGTACGACAATGTTTGTTTAGAAAGACGGTCGGACGGACAGACGGAAGCAGCAAGTGCTGCACTAAAGTGTTTTTTATTTAATTTTATTGGAAAAATGTGCATGTAAAGTTTACATGTAAAGCTAGTGGTGGGTTGAGCTTTGCTGACTGACTGCCGGCTAGCTTGGTTGCTTGCTGTTTGTTGCCTCTGTATGTGTGTGTGTGTGTTTTTTTTACTGTCTTTTTTTGTGTGCTTAGTGTTGTTGATGTTTTCCTACATTTACAATTCATTTATTTATTTATGCCCAGTTAGCATTTTTTTAAAATTTTAATCGCATTCGAGTCTTTTTCGACTCATCGGCGCGATTAAAAAACCGGAATATGCGCTCATTTTCTGATCATAAATGATACTTTTGTGTCGGGAGAAAATGGTACCCTACCCGCGACTCTTCTGGAAGAGTCATTTATCACTCGTTCTTTGATCAGTCGCGAGCCCTTTTGTAATAATTTTCGAGTCATGTGCATAATCTTTAAATTTTGTTGTCGTTTTCTAATCATTTGTGGGAGTCATTTTCGCGTCTTATTTTAAGCGCATAACTGTTTAATCACTTTTTGATCATCTAAGATAGCCTTCAAAGACTCAGTTTGGTGATTTTTGCTAAAAAAATCTTCAAAATGCTAGCTGGGTGGTTTTATTATCATTTGTTTGTTTCTTGTACGAATGCATTTGTATTGAAATGAAAAATTTAAATGCTGGTCTATTGATGTTGTTATTGCCGTTGTGGCAACTGCTGGTTGTTGTATTTTATAATATTGGTTGTAGATTGTTCGTTTGTTGTTTTTGTTGCGCAAAATTATTCAGTTGTTATTTTCAGATTTTAATTTCCTCCACTCATTTTCTTTTCATATAAAATTGTTTGCCTTTCTTGTTGTTGCTGTTATATTTTTCGTGAGAGAGTCAGTCAGTCGTTTTCTATCTTTTGGGTTTGACTGTTTGAGTTGGAACTAAATGTGTTTACATAAAATTAAGTTTAAGTAATAAAATACCTATTTAAAATGTTTTACACTCAAAAAATCCATGGTATTAATGGAATCAATCAAGACAAGAATTTATTATCGATGATATTTCACGCTGGTAAGACAGAAATAAAAAAAAAGCTTAAAATAGTTGAACATGATAAAGAAAAAAACAGTTAGTGGAGTTCCGAACCTTTACAAAAAATTCAGTAATTCGTCACGAGGTGGCCACACATCTGTTAATTGGGTTTACTAAAGAAATTGGATTTTCGCTAGGCTGTTGTTGCTGGCAATGTAGGTAAAAGGGCTCTGATGAGAAGACTGTGGTGCTCTCGAAACATCGGATGTCAGTTCAACCTTTCGTACAGCGAAATTTTTCTTTGAGTGTTCAAATATTTACATGCCTTAGAGTTTATTTCTTAAATAAAAAAAATAATTTAATCGAAAGATTAAATTAAAAACGAGCTTAAGCCAAACTAAATAAAATAACTTTGGATAAACAGCCATAAAGTTCGACTAAAATTCATAACTCAATAATGCAATAATTTCATTAAAATAAACAATTAATTTAATTAAAATAATGAAAGAATTTCATTAAACCGACGAAACCATTTCATTAAAATAACGAAAAATGTTCATTAGCTTAGCCAAACTATTACATTGGATCAATGAAATCATTTCATATATATAATGAAATTTTCATTAAAATAATTTTAACGAAACTTGTTTCGTTTATCCAACGAAGCGTGACGTTGGTTGAGTTTTAATGAAGTTTTTCATTGGAGTAATGTCGAAATTCACCGAATTTATGAACAAAATTCTTTCAGTGTAGTAGTAATAAAAACACTAGATTTTGCTCGAAATCTCGCAAGTACTAGATTTCGGTGTTGACGAAGAAAATTTAGACTCATGGAACCTAACTTAAATCTTTGAATTATCAGGTTCTCCAGCGAAGTGGAATACCTTGGAGTCATTCTTGACAAGTCACTCACTTGGAAACAACATGTCTGCCAACGGCTATTTGTCAAAACGTAGAAACTCAAGCCGAAAATGGTCAGTACTGACATACGCTGCCCTAGTTTGGCATTAGAACGCCGCCTTGTGTCCAGCCTCTAGTTTCTCTTATGATTCTCAATCTCCGCCCGACATGGGCTTAGCTCAATAACCCTGGATGACAACATATCTAGAGTCTAGTTTTTTATCATTTTCGAAATTCCTACTAATTTTGTAATATGTATGTATAAGTCCGTCAGATTTTTATGAGTGTAAGTGCAAAATAAATATCGTAACAATGTTACAACGATACCAATAACAATTATACTGAGAATATATGCAGTAAATTTCCAATCTATGCTTTACTTTACATCTTCATATTCATACACACTCACAAACACACCATCACTTATATTCAATTTATATTTTAAAACTGGGAGTGTGTATCTAGCAGATACTAAGAAACTTTACTGCTGCGGTCGGTGGTGGCTTAGTAAAATAATGGTCGTACTATAAATTTTACTTGAGCAGTTGAAATTTTATTTTAATTTTTTGTTTGTTTATTTTTTTTTATTTAAACATTTCGAAAAAAGAATTTGCGCTCATTACATTAAAATCGTACTCGTCTTTCATTTGGTTTGATAGTTTGTCGGCCGGTTGGTTGATTGTATGTGTGTACGTCGCAGTTCGTTTTGGTCTCTACATTTTTGTTTTTTATTATTATTCCCTGCTGCTAGATAAACTGGTAAAATTCATGAAATTCATAGTTTCAATTATTTGTCTTGAATATATTGTAAGTGCAATTGTTGTTCTCTATATATCAGACATGTGAAATCAAGTTTTGAAAATAGCGGCGATCTTTAACTTAAAACTATTTTTATACCGTTCACCGAAAATGGTAAAAATGGAAATGTATATAGGATTATCATTCCGGTTGTAGTTTCTACAATATTTATTTACGGCCCCATAAAGCATATACATATGTATGTAATTTTGGGGTTCTTATAGATAGAGAAGTCGAATTAACGATGTCCGTCTCTCCGTCTATATATCTGTCTATACGTGAAATCGATTTTTCGAAGCCAACAGAAAAGCTGCAGACTTCTGATTTAGACTGATATGGCAGTATTTGTATCAAATAGAACTTTTCGCTAATTTCAAGCTCAAAGTAATTAACATTTTTTTCAAACTTTTCTACAACGATATCTCTCGAAGCTAATTTAACCGATTCAGATCAAATTGGCGGTATTTGGCGCATTATTTCAAGTCCAAAGAAGTAAATAAATCCTGAAAATCAATTTGACAAGAAATTTTGGAGTTATTCAAATAAAGCGATATTGTCAGATTTCCTCGACGATATCTCCCGAATTAATCAATCGATTTTAATAAAATTTGCAGCAGTTGATTAGATTTTGGATTCTATCGGTTTAGTACTTTAAAATTTATTTCAAAACAACTTATTCTTTTAAAAACCAGGATTTTCGAAAAGTAATTTTCCAAATACTATCTTTTCCAAAAATTATCTTTTCTACAAAGTATCTTTCACAAGAAGTACCTCTTCCCCGAAATAACATTTTAACAAATAGCCTTTTTAAAAAATACCTTTTCCAAAATGTACTCATTTCCACAAAGTACCTTTTCAAAAAACTACCTTTTTCAGTAACTCATTGGAAAAATTGGTATCATTTCTAGAAATATAATTTTCCAAAGTTATCTTTTCCAAAAATTTCCATTTTCAAAAATAGCTTTTCTGGAAAGTACATTTCCTAAAAAAAAGTTCCTTCTACAAAATGCAACTTTGCCAAAACTGCACCTTTCCAAAAAGTATAATTTTTAAAAAGTTCATTTTCCAAAAACAACCGCCTGCAAAAATCATTTGTTTCACAAAGTATCTATTCCATTTTAACAAAGAACCTTTTGAAAAATACCTTTTCCAAAAAGTACTTTTTTCAAAAAGTACCTTTTCCACGGAGTTTTTTTTTCAAATAATTATCTTTTTCAGTAACTCATTCAAAAAGTACCATATTTAGGTTAGGTTAGGTTAGTTTAGGTTGCGGGCACAGTCACGACTCAAGAAGTGATTCACTTGGGTCCGTTTATTCGGTTTGTGATACCCTAGAGCATACAGGGCATAATGAATCGCTACAATTGTCCTGTCGGCGTATCAAATTATCCCGATTGAACTAAGTACGAGGATAGCCTGACTAGCCCTACATTTGCCAAACTGTCTAAAATTATTGTCCTTAAGATGGCTAGAGCCGGACATTGGCATAGAAGATGAAGAACCGTTTCCTGCTCTTCCTCATCACTAAAACTCCTGCAATAGTCGTTGTAATTTAGACTCATCCTTCTGGCATGGGTCTCAATATTCCAGTGCCCTGTGAGCACTGTGACTAATACTATAGTTTCGTTCGACCTTTACCGAGCCTGAGCAGATCCAGTGTCCCGCTGAGGTCGTAGTGGGGCCAGGTGGACCTCGCCACGTTGCAGGTGCCTTCGCGTTCCCTCCTGTGTTGTGTATGATTCAAGCTGTATCAGTAGCTTACAACGGGATAGAGTGATGCCAACAAAGTGCCAGATCATTGAAATGCCCAATGTCACGCTCTGTTTAGCAATAACGACCGCAATATTGCTTCCGGAGCAATCAGAGTGTCAATCAAGGTGTCCCGGAACCCAACCCAGTGTAACTCTCGAATGTCTCGCTATCTCATTTAGAGATACCCGGCATTCGACAACCACCAGGGTTGTAGTGTATACACCATCTATAGCGGCGATGCCCGCTTTGATGTCGGTAAATATATATGTATCTTATGATATCTTATAGTACTTAAGCCATCTTGCCACCCTGGTGGTATCGGAGATTTCTGCTTGCACGACGCTGCAGCCATTCTGAATCCTAAATGGAACCCCTACATTGAAATTTTCCACATAGAAACCTCCGCTAGTTCTATAACCTCTCTTGGAGTCATCTGTGAAAACTTTGATCGCTCCATCAGACCTAAGACTTTGAATGTGTAATAGTCAATATTGCTGTGGATTCCTTGATGCTGTCGCAGAATCCTGGAGTGACCGTAAACGGTACTTGACCATGGACATGTAGCGTTCAATCTGATCGCCGAGAATAAAACTAGCTGTTTCGCCAGAACCTCCACCGGAAGCCAGTTTATCATTATGAAAAATGCTTTCTTTGTAGTCGACCTCAGCGCACCTGTTATCAGGGTCGCCACTAGCCGGAATATTTTATATAGTTTTTTTCGATGAGAGTCTTTCTTTAACGGCTTCAAAGATCCAATTAATCCCTCTGGGCTGTATGCCCCCCCACTTTAGCTAGATTGACGCCTAGCCCTCAATTGACACTCATGTCAGTAACGAGTGCCAGTGCGGCCTCCATACACTGAGAGATTGTACTCAAGTGCTCGCCAGGCATGGCTTTTGCTACATCGTCAGCGTATGCAACAGTCTTACACTCCAGACTTAGCAGCAGAGAGTTAATAGTTACATTCCAAAGGAGTGGTGATAGAACCCCTCCTTGCGAAGTGCCCCAATTGACTGCCCTGTAATCAGTAACACTTCCAATGGAGGCACTTATGACCCTATTTGTTAGCAGGTTCTTAACGCATCTGCAGATATTAAAATCAATCCCTAGTTCCATCATATTCAAAATAATGAAAGCGGGTTTGGCCAAGTTAAAGGCGTCCTCTATGTCTAAGAAGGCCATCATAGTGAATTCCATAAATTCAAGAGATTTCTCTATGTAGCTGACCAGGGAGCGTAGAACAGTATCCACAGGCTTGCCTTTGGTATAGGCATGTTGTGGGGGGAGAGAGGAGTGTCGTAGGTATGGACATTCTGAGGTGTATATTAATAGCTCTTTCTAAAGTTTTGAGCAGAAAAGATGTCAGACTTTAGGTTTAGTGTGGGAAGTCTTGCCACCTTTACAGATGAAGGTCACCCTACACCTACTCCAGCAAGCTGGTATGTAAGAATTATTTAAGCATTATCTATATATTGAATAAAGCCAGGGTACAACCAGTTCCATATTCCTCTGTATGAAAAATATACGTTTCCAAAAAGTTCCAAGTTCAAAAAGTACATTTTTTAGAAAGTACACTTTTCAAAACTGTACCTTTCTTAAAAAGTTGATTCACAAAAAATGCGCTTGTCGACCTTTACATTAGTTGGTCATTTTGTCATCAGTGACAGTTGATATACATATAGATAGTCTTTTAATGTTATAAAATATCTCATCTCCAAGGCAAAAATAATATCGTTTTTAAATATATTTTCTATATAGACATGGACTTATTCAAAGTTCCATTAAAGCTGTTTTACACTATCGGTCAAACCTTTCGACTTCTGTAGAAAATGCATGTCTGATTAAAAAAGCAATAACAACACATTTTATCAGGGTTATATTTTGTGCAGAAGTCGAACAGCGTGTGGAATAGTCTAAAGGGGTCTAGACACGATCAAAATGCTTGATGTCAGATTCGTGTACGTGTGCTTGACGAAAAATTTTCCATCAAGCGTCGTCTGTGTCACACATACTAAAAAATTTTCACTCATACTATTAACATGCTTGTCAAGCATTTTGACCGTATCTAGACCCCTTAAAAAAGCTTTTATATGTATAGATAAATATTTGGTCAGTCGCATTTCTTTTAAGGGCAATATACACAGTCAACATGCGTGGACAAGCGTGGTAATAGTATGTGTGAAATTTCGTTAGTATTAGTGACACCGACGACGCTTGATGGAAAATCTACTTGGTTTTGATTTTTCGTCAAGCACACGTACACGAATCTGACATCAAGCTGATTGATTGTGTATTATGCCCTTTACAGTTTCAAAAACTACAACAGTACATTTTTCCATTCCTGCTCTTTAGGAAGACAGAGAGACCAATTTAAGGAGAGCACAAAATAACTTGGCTCTTTGATTTTATTTTATAATTTTTAATACTTAATTTTTGTTTAATGTTTATTATTTTTCTTATTTTTTGGGAACAACGAACGACGACGCGCTTATAAGTTTTCTTGACTTTACAAATCTACGAATAAATAAATATTTCACAAACAATCTATAAAACATGAAAAAATATGTGTATGTGTGTAGATGTGTGAATGTATGTGTGTACTTATAATGTTTTTGTTTTTCTTCAGTATGCCTATAAGTTCGGTCGGTCGGTCGGTCGGTCTGTGGGGTTTGCGCTGAGATATTTCATTTTAAAATACATTTTTGTAGGTACGAGTTTTAAGTTTGAAAATATAATATTTTTATTTTATTATTTTAAATTCAACATCAACAAACTGTTGATTGTTGTATTGTTGTTTGTCGCTGGCTGGAACGTCGTTTAGTTTGGTATGGTAAATATGTATGTAGTAGAGCTTTATTTTATGGCTTGGGATGAATGGCTGGCTGACTTGGCTGGATGTTGGTGGGTAACTTTGAACTCTTCTTATTTATGTATATGTTTGTTTGTGTATATTAATTTTTTGCGTATGGGAGCTCATTTTCTTATAAATTGAGTCGATTTTCATACTGCATACATTCATACGTATATATGTATCTGTAGCTATAATATGTGTAGTTTTTTATATATTGTAAATTTCGCAAATAAATAGAAAATTTAATTAAAGCAAAGTTTGTCAAAGAATTAAATATCCTATTGAATTTAAGGTAAATAGCCTTGACTCGAATCGTCACATCCATGATCAGACGGCATGAAATAACTCCCCACGAAATAGCTCCCCAAAACGAAAATGTACAGGATATAAGAGAACAACGATTTCTTGGGAATTCTTTCATGCCTGCCAACGGTTCTTTGGGCAATAGTCTTTCAAAACTATTAGAAGAGCAATATTGATCGGATTGATAACATCCTGTCATCAGAACTCTGACATCAGTGTTGTATTAAATGTCATCAACAAAGAGAAACTTTACATCAATCTGATGACAAACATCATTATATAGTTTTGTCATTATTAAGTGTCATCTGCGAATGAAATGACAAAACAAAATTGTTCCATTTAATGTGATTATTTCGAACTAATTTGCTTGTGAATTCAAATTGATTATCACGCTATGGTTCGTAACGTTATATTCAGAAAGAATCAGGCATGATTTAAATTCTAAGGAAGAAGGGAACAATTAACATCAACTTAATTTTTCAACGTACAGAGCAGAACATAACAACCCTGCTTTCGGATGTTGCTACACTTCTAACATCAGTGCTCATGTGCATTTTGCTTATCACCACTTGTGAGGAGGCTCTGTTGAGTGTGATTTAATTTTTTATATATACAAACTTTTCGTGAAAATTGCATACGAGAATTAAATCACTTAAATTGATGTTAACTTACCGTTTCACCAGTGAAGCGGTAAGTGAACGAGGATATGACACCTTGTATTCATGTTGATGACACTTAGTCATCATGTATATGTTACCTGAATATCAAAAAAATTATGTTTATGTTGACTTTGTGCTTCCGATATTTTAAATGGTGATGTGTCAAACACGTTGGCTTGTAAACGTGCGATGAATTTTGGAGCATGAGATCAATACCAACCTTAGAATAAACAAAATAAAGTAATAAAAAGTAGAATTAAAATTGAAATAACTAAAAGTAGGAAAATTTAATTATAACCGCCTTAATCATTCCATTGATGAGAGAATTGTCATTATTGTCCTTGATGACAAGATATTATAATGCATAGGCCATAAGCACCGCGACCCAAATGGTCTTTAAAGAAGCCCAGATGTTCACTGGAGCAAAATAAGGATACGCATAAAGCCAATTATTCTTCTCGGTGAGAGATTATATAATTCACTTGGAGTCATCAGGACTCCCTCAAAGAAACTTCATTCTGTGCGCCATTATTATAGATGGACAATCGCAGGGAATGTGTTCCGACGTCACTTCTTACGTTCCACAAAGTCTGCATTATTCCAAGAGTTCCAGAGTTACCACTAATAAAATGGTGTCATCTGAAACCACAGTAACCGGTAAGCAGCATCTTTAGTAGTCTGTAATTTTTGTCCATTAGAAGTAACTTTGCGATAACGCAATAACCCGTTTTGCTTGTCTTACGCCCACTTTTTCACTTAATAATTAAATGTTTTTTAAACTTAATTTCTATTTAAATAGAAAATTAATTTTTATAGATAAATATAACTTATATCTCCAATCTTGTAAATTTAAATTCGATTTAAGTTTTATAAGTCACCATATGATTTTGACTGCTTCTTGTTCTTGTGGAAACAAAAAAATTGTGGCCGCTGGCAATTCAACTTTTGTTGCCGAGCAATTTGGGCTTTATTTGTCTATATTTGTCTTTTTGTGATTTTGTAAGCTGTTTTTATTCTTTTAAAACATTGCAGAAACTCTTCATTATTTTTATTTCCTCAATGAAGAAAAATGAATTTTTGGGACAGCTGCTTATTTTTGGGAAATTTAAGGGAAATTTGTGGTAGTTTATGGTGCTACCATATTTTTGTCACAATTAAATAAGAACAACTAAATACGACTGAAAAACAGAAGTTGTATTTAATTACAATTTAAATTTATATGAAAATTAACTAAACAAATATTTAATTACTAAGTCAAAAAGTGGAGGTTAGACCGTGAAGGGCTTCCTAAGCAAACTTCATCTGAGCCCAGAAACTAGTTTTCTCTTTGACGTATTGACGTGAGAATTTTGGTAATATAAACCTACGTTGGGCTCCTCTGTTAGCTAGAAAGACAGCCGGCTCGCCTTCGTGGACAGGCACCCAGCGCCAAGTTTATTAACAGTCCATGATAACTTCTGAATTTATCTCATAAGAGATTAAGCCCTTGAGTGCTGTTTGACTATCTGATATCAAATAGATTCGAATAGCCTTACATTTTCTCCTTAAAAAATTCTGTAGCATAGACGAGGATGGCGTAGAATTCTACCAGGAAAATCGTAGGATATATATCCATGGGAATGGCCATTTGAAAATTAGGGCCGTACATCCCTGCCCCCGTATCTCCATATTTTTTTACTTAATTTATTTTATTTAGTACCAGCACTAAGAGGATGACTCCTTGAGCTTTTAGGGGGAACTTCTAACTAAAACATACTATTTTGCAAAACTTCTTTTAGAAACTCAATAGAAATTGAGCATATTCTAGTCAATTTGGGGGGAGGGGGCCCTTAATACCAGTAAAGAAAAATTTATTGAACAGCATAATATAACTACGTATTGGGAAATTTTGTACCAACTGCTTTCAATGTACTTGTCCTTTGACTGGTGAAAATGGAAGTCGTTCTATGTGATCTCGAGTTGTGAGCGATGAAAAAACCACTTAACTAGGAAAAAAACCATGATACAATAATACAGGTACATCCATTAGAAAATTTTGTTCATCTAGGTTGTCAAATCTTCATGTGAGTTGTCAAAAATTACATACTGAGCAACAACAAAATTCGTTGTACACACAAACAAACACGTGCATACAAAACTCAGCTGACGAGAATTTTTCCTAATGCATGTACCTGTATCATTGTATCATGGAAAAAAACCCACTTAACTACACTGAAAATAATCCATGCAACATTTTACGAAAAAAACTTTCGTAGTTACTTTTTTCGTATTATATACGAAACTTTCGTACATTCCACGAAGAAAGTTTTAGTCTAGAATTTTATTATATTACGAAAGCAACGAAAACCATTCGTATATACTTTTTTCGTAGAATGTACGAAACTTTCGTACATATTACGAATTCGGTTGAGTCTAGAATTTTTTTATCTGACGAAA
The DNA here is from genome assembly GCA_956483635.1 of Panzeria rudis. Lineage (NCBI taxonomy): Eukaryota > Metazoa > Arthropoda > Insecta > Diptera > Tachinidae > Panzeria > Panzeria rudis. Next base: position 46,040,923 of record OY101448.1, on the reverse strand, counting down.
GTAACGAAAACTTTTCGTAGTTATTTTTTTTTTGTAAAATATACGAAACTCTCGTACATATTACGGAATAAATTTTTAAACCAGAATTTTATAGTTTTACGAAAGTAACGAAAACATTTACTAGTACGTTTTTTCGTAAAATATGCTAAAATTTCGTACATATTACGAAATCAATTATGGACTATAAAAGTTGTTCTAAAAATTATTGAATCATATAAAATTGGGCTCTAAGTCACCCGTATACATACATATAAGTTGTAGACAGCGTTACCGTTGAAAACTTTCAAAAAGGGGTACAAAAAGGGGTACAAAAAGGGGCAATTTTAATAACAAGAAAAATGCAAAAAAAGTTATTTAATTTTAAAAATAAAGGCTAGCAAACTTAAACTGCAGCTCATCTGATTAGGCATACCATTTTAGCAATAATTTTGGTAGTTCTATCAAAAAAGATTGCTCAAACTATTTACTTATAAAATTGGACTTATTAACAAATAATATGCATTGTGTGAAATCTGTACAAAAAAATTAACGGGAATATCGTACCATTATCAAATAATTGCTGCAAAACAAATTTTTGCCAATTTTGCCTAATGAGAATAGGTTTCTGATTAATTTTATAGTTTACATTATAACTTCCCCGCGTATTGTTAGTTTTTAATACATTTTCGATCTTTCTGAGCCGATAAAACAATTTGAAATTTGAATGGCTCGAGGAAAATCTTTATCTGAAGCTGAAAGGGTCAAAATTAAGTGTTATGCTAAAGAAGGTCTTATTCATGATCAAATTTGGAAAGTCAAAATTGTGTGAATAATTTCTTATTAACTGCCAGTTTTTAAATCTTATGCAGGCAATTTTGCCATTATCACGAATTAAAAACGCAATTTTACGTAAAGGAAACTCTCGATTTTATTCAAGAAATGAGTCAAGAGACTCATTCATCAAAATATACCGCAGTGAGAGGGCATATAAAGATATCTTTGAAAAAAGTAAAAAAAAAACCAACGAAATCGACTTTCTAAAAATATCTGTTATAGGAACAATGTTTGACCCGGATTTTTATTTTTTTTTGGATTGCGGTGCTATAAGTAATATATACGGTAATATAAAGGGTCCGCCAGATAACTTTTTTTTTTTGAAAATGCTAGAAAAAAAACTACTGAATATTTTCTCAAATTTCTTTTTTTATTTGATAGTACAATCCTTCCGGTTAATAATGAAAAATAATTTCATTCAAATGGCTGCCTTGGTGGCCATGCAGTAGCCTACACGATCGGTCCAATTTTTAAGCACATTATCAATTGTGTGCAGCTGTATTTCACCAATGGCTTCACGAATATTGTCCTTTAAAGCGTCAATTGTCTCTGGCTTGTCGGCGTAACACTTATCTTTGACGGCACCCCACAAATAATAGTCCAACGGTGTCAAATCGCAGCTCCGAGGTGGCCAAACGACATCAGCTCTGCGGCTGATAATGCGATCTTCAAAAACAGGGCGCAAAACATCGAGTGTAGCTTCGGCTGTGTGGCACGCAGCGCCGTCCTGTTGAAACCAAATGTTGCCAATATCCTCCTCTTCAATTTTTGTGAACAAAAATTCGTTCAACATGGCCCGATAACGATCGCCATTGACTGTAACGGCCACTTCTTGCTCATTTTCGAAGAAAAATAGCCCAATTATGCCTCTGGACCAAAATCCGCACCAAACAGTGACTCGTTTTGGGTGCGTCGGCTTTTCAATGTATGCGTGCGGGTTTTCTGTGCCCCAAATGCGACAATTTTGCTTGTTTACATACCCGCCAAGATCAAAATTAGCTTCATCTGAAAAGATGATTTTTTTTTTTGATAAAATCGGCATCTTCTGTAAGTCGATCGCAGGCCCACTTAGCGAAGCGATGTTCAAGCGTATACACAACCATATTCGTTCAGCGGAAGGATAAAACTAATTATCTGTCAAATCAGACATGAGCTAATTGTTACCATTCACGAAATAAGCACTAGGTGAAAAAGAAAAAACGTTAGATGACGGACCCTTTATATGTCTACAAATTTGCCACTATTTGTAAAGCGATTGATTTTTGCTTTAAGGCATTTACTATTTTTAACATGAAATTTCCAGAAGAATGTTTGGCGATCTGGGTTTTCAATATTATCTTCAGTTATTAAAATATTTTGTAAAATCTAAAATTTTATTTTGATTTTTACAAAATTCTTTCATAATATATATAAAGTTCTTTCGTAAAACACGAAAAATATTTAGTAATATTCTCTAAATATATTACCTTAAACTATGAAATTATTTCGTAAAACGTAAAACTTTTTTCTCTTTTCTACGAAACTTTCGTATTATATAAAAATATATATCTTAAAACACAAAACATACTTCGTAAAATAAACACAAAAATTTCGTTCGTTTCGTACATTTTACGAAAGAGTTTCGTGGTGCGAAATTACAAAATATTTCGTAAAATATACGAACGCTTTCGTTCATATGTTGCATGTTTTTTGTTTCAGTGTAGAAAAAAACTGTATAAGCAGATTTTTTCCACATCAAAAATATTTGTTTAAAGTACAGTAATTTGACTAGTATTAAATAAACCACAACAGGACATGTACCTTAAGCTTAGATATAGAACCCATCACAACGACATGTAAGTAAAATATCTGAAAAAGTCTGTTCTGTAGAAAATGGTCGCATATTCCAGTACATTTTACTTCCCGGGACTCCCGACTAAAATTCCCGGAAATCGGGAAGTGAAAAATTGCTCTATTTCTGGGGAATTTTCTCACAACGCTTTCCGGGAACGAAATCCTAGTATGTACATTACAAGATCATGATGTAAATCAAAAAGTGATAGGGGGTGAGTCCACATTTTTAGATACCTTATTGTCACATAGAGCGAAAATGTCCGGTCGATGAGACTTGTCATAGTTTTGATGTCAAATTAAATCAGAGTTATGACGGTTTTTCTATCAGTACACTGCAGTGTAGGGTAGGCATGTTTTACGTCTTTCCTAGTAGAATTGAAAATCATTAAAATCGGTTAAGACTTACAAAAGCTATAAAGCGCCAAAAGTTTTCCAAACACATATTGCTAAAATGTGGCACAGTCTCTACTAAAACTGGCAACATTGTGAAAAACTAAATCCTAAAGTTCCAGCTAAATCGAATCAATAGTTTAAAATTTTTATACTTAAAAATCTCCACTGTCCGCGAATTTTTCATATTGACTTTGTTAAATTTTCATTTAACTATTTGCTTCTTGTACCTCGTTTTTTTTTGCATATAAAAAAGATGTTTATACATACATATGTAAGTATGGATGTAAGTATGTATGTATGTATGTATGTATCTATGTATGTATGTATGTATGTATGTTTCAGTTTCTTGACTCTTTTTATTTATTTTGTTTTTGACTAGCAATAAATATTTAATAAAATTAAAAAAAAAAACATGAAAAATGCCAACTTTGCCTTCTTTAGCAACTTACAATATTTTCTGGAATCACTATGAGCGAAAAGAGTGTGTTTTTGTTTTGTATTTATTTCGCCTTTTTTTAATATTTGTTAAATTCGTATCGAGTTTCGTCGTTTGTACTTGTTGTAAGTTGAATTTGTGTGACTTTTTAGTGACTTTAGCAAAGAAATAGCAACAACACAAGTTAATGAAACGTGTGTTTAGTTGTTGTATTAAGAATGAACTACCGGCGAGGTGGTGGTATCATTTTTATTATTATTTTTTATTTATTCATAAAAAAGCAACATACAAACATTCATAGATCCATTTATACTAGGGATGTAACGAATACCGATACCGATACCGATATATCGGCGATACTTCAGATTTTCCGATACATCGGTATCGGCGATATTTTACTATCGATACGACGATACTTTTAAAAATATTTTCAGTTTTTTTTTGACAAATTATTTATTTTTTGTTAATTCTACCAAGAACTAAATTCATTTCGTTATTTTTTAAATCTTATTAATATCAATTTTAAAAATTAATAATATTTTACGCTGTTATTTTGCAAAAACAATAATTTATTTATTGTTAATTTTACCATGAACTCAAATTCAATTCGTTGTTTTTTAAATCTTATTCCCAGCAAAAAAAGATACTCCAAAGAAGTCATGAAAATGTAGAATTCGCGATCCGGAAATATTTTAAATTTGGATAATTTCTAATTAGTTTCACATTTGCTTGTCATTGCAAGAAGCTCGCTTTTTCGATTACCAATACCGAATTTGAAGCGATGTTAGGACAAATATATTTTTCGGTGTTCTATAATGATTCCTCAAAAAATGATGAAAAATTACCCATTTTCAGAACTTGTTTCTTTTAATGCGAATTTAAACACAAAACTGTTTTCATGTAAATTTAAGTGAATAAATATAAATTTTTAGAAGACTTTTAATAATTAAGCTATTAAGTTATTTAGAAGAATAATAGTTGATAAATGTCCCTTAAAAATCGATTTTTTAAAAAGCATGGCGAGTATTTTTTAAAATTATAAAGGAATTACAAATTTGTACTTGCATTTCTACTAATGATCTGCATATTTTTAATATAGATTCTTTGGAAGCAATAAAAATGTAGTTCCTTAAAAATTACTTCCAATTTTATATACTGAGTTTTCAGTTTTGTTAATCTAAATTTGAACTCAATTTAAATATTCGTATCGGTATCGGAATCGGTATCGGCGATATTTATTTTTAAGTATCGGAATCGGTATCGGATCGGCAAAACGGCGTATCGTTACTTCCCTAATTTATACTTGTTTATTTATGTGTGTTTGCTTATTATTGCCAGCGTTGCCAGAGAAAATAAAAATTTTTGCTTTTTAATATATATAGATTGCACTTTTTTTTTGCTCTCAATTTGGATACATGAAATAATGAAGTCCAAAGCCTGCGAATTAGAACTTTTAATTTCCCCTTAAAACACTTTGTTAATTTTTGTGTATGTATATTGGTAGCCCCCAATAACAAAAATTATACTTTTGTCCATTCGGTTTTTGAGATTTCCCGGTTTTTTTTTATGTTATTTGCACCGCTTTTGCAACGAAGTCCCATTTCATACATTTTGTACACAACGATGCCAGCTTTTTGTAAGCGAAAAACGCAAAACAGTAACTAAAAAAACGCCAAATATGATTAAATCGAAAAGCACCAAAAAGCGCCAAGTTATTTGTATATTTGAGATCATTTTATTGTACTTTTGCACGCCTCATAAGCGAAGCGGTCAGATGGGTACTACTCTCACTTCACGCTCTATTATTATCATATATTGCACTTGTAAAAAATATATACACACACATATTAAGAAAAAATACTATTTTTAACACTCATGACATTTTTAATGTAATTTTTATTATTTAAACTAATTAAAAAACTGTTTAAAAAAGTTCTGTCTTGGCCGTCCGTTTGTCTGCATGTACGGATCCTGTGTGTGGTCATGAATTTGATATCGAAATAACACGAAGAATTATGTTGATTCAAAGTTATTTAAAGTTGAATTTAATGTAGCTATTTTATTAATTGTTTCTTCTAATTTTTTGACCTTTTCCAATTATAATCGTTTTCTAGTGTTTTAAGCTAAATGCCTTTTATATTTATACTAACTATACCCGGCGTGCTTCGCTACCCCATTGTTGTGCAGATATAGAAAAATTAATTAACTCACTTAAAAATAACCATAGTTAAAAATAGGCTAGTTTTTTGGCGATCTTTTTAGTTTTGGCGAATTTTCGCGTTTTAGCGATTTTTTCATTTTGGCGATTTTTCGTTTTGACTTTTTTAATTCTTGAATTTTTTAGTTTTAGAGTTTCTTAAAATTTCAAGAGTTTGCCTCTTACGGTTTCCAAGATACAGCAAACTGTTTAAACTACATAGTCAAAATTACATTAACTTTCAGAACACCCTTTAGTTTTTGTTGTTTTAAATATTCTACAGACTACACCAATTAACGCTGACTTTGAAAATTTCGTGAGCCTATATAAAAGTGTCTGTATATTACATTAGTATTTCAACATGTTTCGTTGCTCGCTTTAGCCCGTAGCTCTTACGGCTCTAGAAAACAGCCTGTGACAGACAGAAAGACAAACGGACTCACGGACAGCGTATCGAAAACAATAAGATTAATTTACACTTTTGGTGTACAGAGCCCTAAAGAGAACCGTTTCCAAAAAGTAACTTTTCAAAAAGTAACCATATTCAAAAGAGAGCAATTTTCAAGTACCCTTTCCTAAAAACATTTTTCAAAAAGTACAATTTCTTAAAACTACATTTTCAAAAAAGTAGGTTTTCGAAAAAGTACCTTTACTTTAAAATATAAACGGTTAACAAAAAAAGTACCAAAATTATATTTTTACCATTTTTTGGCCCTTAAATGTACAAATTTCAAAAAGAGTACAAAAACCTATCCACTAATTTTTCTATCTTGTTATAGCGCTTTTGGAATTTTATGTCTACCTTACTTAGATTCGGAGATATAAGAGCACGGAGTTTACCCGTTTTTACCCCTTTTATTCTCGTTAGAATTTAAGTTTTCAAAAAGTCGTTCTTAGAGAGTATCAATGTGCATAAAAAATAGTTGTATGGAAAAAAGTACCAAAAAGGGCTACCAATTTTACCCATTATATATTCAAATTTGAAAAAATACAAAACTGTTTTTGAGGGCTTTTCAGGGAGAGAAGAATGAATTTCAAGTTTAGTTTCTAACTTTATTACTTTAGGAGATAAACTGTTGACAAAAAAAGTACCAACATTATATTTTCACCCTTTTTCGTCCCCTAAATGTACAGATTTTAAAAAAGTTTCAGACATCTGTCCGCTCATTTTTCTATCTTATTATGATGCTTTTAGAATTTTATGTCTACCTTACTTAGATTCGAAGATATAAGGTTACCGATTTTACCCGTTTTTATCCTTTTTAATCCCCTTAGAATTAAAATGTTCAAAAATCTCTTCTTAGTGAAAATATACAAACATATTCAATTACTACGTATAACAGTTTGTATAGAATATAGTTGTATTGAAAAAAATACCAAAAAGAGCAACCAATTTTACTTTTTATATATTTGAATTACAAAAAAGTACCAAAACATATTTGAGGGCTTCGTAAGGATAGAAGAATGCATTTTAAATTTAATTTCTATCTTCCTTAGTTAAGGAGATAAACGGTTAACAAAAAAAGTACCAAAATTATTTTTTTACCCTTTTTCGGCCCCTAAATGGAAAAATTAAAAAAAAAGTACCAAACATCCGTCCGCTTATGTTTTGATCTTATTATGCTGTTTTTAGAATTTAATGTCTATCTTAGTTAGATCCGGAGATATAAGGTTACCGAATTTACCCGTTTTTACCCATCTTTACCCCCTTAGCGTTTGAATTTCCCAAAACTCCGTCTTAGTGGATCTATACATCCTGAGGGGAGCCCACATACGAAATTTCAACTTTCTAGCTTTAGTGGTTTGGGCTGGGCGATGATGAATCAGTCAGTCAGTCAGTCAGTCACTCAATAACGCTACTCTTTTATTAATATATTGTTCAATATTTCACCAGATCGTTGGTTGGCGTCTTCAGGAAAATATTTACCAACGGTCTGGCGAAATATTCAACAATTAAATTTAGGGCCTGTCTCACGATGTCGACAAGTCGATGTCGTTCTCTTATTTATGTTAAGAACAGTAATAAAAAATTTGAATTTGTTTTTGTTTTTAATATAAATAAGAGAACGGCATCGACTTGTCGACATCGTGCGACAGGCCCTTAATATTTTTATATAAAAATGAAAGCGCTGTAGCTTAAAAAAAACTAGAAAACTATTACTTTATTAATTGTTTTACTATGGTATTTTCATTTAATCGGGCTTTTGCTTTAATTGGTTAATCGCTCGAGTAATTAATCGAGGTTTTAGCTTAATCGGTTAATAATCGGCTAATTTCGGTATTAACCGGTTAACCGATTAATAAAGTTTTTTCATAACTCAAGTAATTTTAACAAATAAAAATGCATAAATTATTTACAATTTTGAGTTTATTAGTACAAAAATCAATAACATAAACAAACATAACAATTCTTGAACTAAATCAAGCAAAAAATAATAATAATTAAAATAAAATTCATAAATATGCATTCCATAAAAAATTAACTAAAAAGATTTATTTTTTTTGGGAATTATTAAATTACTTTAATTTTAATTTTGTGACGTACTTTTCCCCAAATTAACATTTTACTTTTTAAGTAAAATGTTAAAGTTTTATTAAAATACATTGAAATTAATTATGGAGGGGTATTAGCTAGTTCCTATGCGCATTTCATTGGGGCTAATGCAAATCGTCAGGGAACGTTTACCCGAAGATCATGTTCATTTTGTTGGTATTTTGTTATGTGTGTGTTTCGTGATCAAAACTATGCAAGTTTAAATTTTCGACCATAAAAACTTATTTTTTTGCATAAGTAACTAAATTATGTTTAGAATGGATTTTATACTTAAATTAAAAGTTAAATTTTTATTGACATATTTGTCATCATTCTGGCAGCGCTGATTGTGGCACTTTTTTCTTTTCTTTAATTTCAACATGTATTTAAACCTACCCAGCAGCTAAAGTTACAACTAGTAACGTTTTGGAATAGTCATATTACTAGTTGTAATGGTAGTAGTCAAAAAATTACTAGTTGTAACAAGAGTAGTGACGTTACTGGTCAAAAAAGAACAATCACATTACTAGTTGTATCGAGACTAGTAACGATACTAGTCAAAAAAGCACAATCATATTACGAGTTGTATCGAGACTAGTAACGATACTAGTCAAAAAATGACAAAATTTTCAGTTATACGATTTTATATAAAACTAATTGTTAGCTATTAAAAAAATAAGTAGAATGTGGCTCAGTGGGTAGAGTACTTGCCTTAAAGTATGAAGAATGCGTGTTCGTACCCCGGTTGAGCCAAAGTTTTTTTTTAAGAGTTACAAAACTCTTAATAAAAGAACTAGTAAGCGCACTAGTTTATAATAACTAGGATTCCAACTGGGATATAACTGTATACAAATGAACTAGTTGGTCCCCTATGACAGCCCAATGTTAAAATCTATAGTTCGATATATGAAAAAAAGGTAGATAGATAGGCAACTAGTCTGAAGCAAAAAGCAACTAGTATAGTTCCAACTACATACCAGTTACTTTGTCTGCAGGGTAAGTATGGATGTATTTACGTATGTATGTGTGCGTGCGTGTGTGTGTGTGTACTTTTTCACAAATATGGAATTTTTGAATTTATGTTTGAATAATTGAAATTGTGTATTGTATTGAAATTATACATTCATACATATTTTATACTTAAGTATGATTTTATATTTTCGTATTTATTTTTCTTTTAGAAAGCACAATAAAGAAAATTATAAAATAATATGTAGATACATACAGAAATTATAATAAAAATTTTTTTATTAAGCTGTGCTACTTTTTTTAAAATTAAATTATACATTTACTTTGGTTTAAATTAAGTGGATTTGAAATAATTGAACTGTGGATTTTTTTTTTCTTTTTTGAGACAGATGTTTTGTAAATTCATTTAATAATAATTGACGTTATTTTTCTTTATAATATTTGAAGACTTCTCGAAAGTGTTCTTAAAGTATGATTTAAAAAAAATCTGTTCTGCCATTTGGGAGTTATGGTTGTGGCACCACACAGCTCTCAGGTGTTTTAAAATTGCAAAATTCATGTTCAAAAATCAAGATGTCAATATAAAATCGAAATTCATGTAAAACCAGCCCATATATTCACAAACACTAGCATATGCTACTTTTTGGAATATTGTATTTTTTTTGAGTATTTTTTTCATACGTGCAAATTTTTGTAGGAAAAGTTTTATTTCTTCCTTCTGAATCAGGCCTTAAAATTTACCATGAACTGGAAAATTTCACCAAAAAATCTTTTTCAATGAAAATTTTAATATTTGTCAAAAAAAAATATGTAAGGTCTCACAGTTTCACCAAACATTTATTTAAATCTAGTTTATGGGTCGATTATTTATGGCAACCGAACCTCAGTTGGGTTACCAGTTGCTAAAAAGGCATTACGGATGGTAACTGGCAACTGAGAACTGTTAATTTCAGTTGTTATTTAGTGCTTTTCTGGCAACCACAAACTTCCAGTTGCCAGCTGGCAACGCAACTGAAGTTCGGTTGCTAACAATAATCGACCCATTAAATTGAAAAGGTTTGATTTGTAAAATTTAATAAACTTCTATAAATATAATGTAAAGTTAATGAGCTTTTATTGGAAACGAAAACCCTTTTTTTGTGCTTCATATTAATTTTTTTCAAATGTTCCATCTAGAATACAAAAACTTTTAAATATTAAAGAAAAAATATAAAAAAATAGGTATATTGTATAATTACTTCCTTTGTTCCAGAGCTACAGAGTTCAAATTTTTCATATTTAACGGCTAATAGCTTGTATAATATAGCACGGATATCAATGATATACATATGTATCATTTCAAAGTGCTATAAGATAAGTTTTTATTGGTGTGCAAAATTTTCAAACCCATTAACCTATTGTAAACTAAATGCTATTTTTATCAGTTTTGACCTGACTTCTTGCGTAAAAATTCCGTTTTCTCACAAAATGATTGATATAGCGGTAATTTTTGTGTGCATGCTATTTTATAGAGGTATTTTCAAGCTTTCATTTGATATATAGTTTAATATTCATATTATGTATGTAAGTATGTATGTATGTATGTATCCTAAGAAATAACCCAACCTTGCATTTATCCTGCTGCAAACAAAAACGTGTATACATTAATTTATATCCTATCTTCTTTTTCTTCTTTTTTTTTTGCCTTTTTATTTTTACAAAATACCTATAAAAGAAGAAAAAAATCAAGCTAAACTAAATTTTACATTTCTAGAGTATTTCTAGTTTTTTTTAATGTTTGTTGTTGTACAATAAAATTCTGAGAGTATGCATGTGTTAGTTAAAAGTATCTGTGTGTGTATGAAAATATTTTCAAATTAGTTGGTACGAAATACTCGTTTCTTATACATATTTGTAAATAATTGTAATTTCTTTAAAAAAAGCAATATTATGTCTGACTGTGTCGGTGTCTGTGCCTGTGTGTGAGTGTGCAATGTGTGTGTGTTTTTTTATTATTATTATTAATATACAACAAAATTTTCTTATTCTCTTCTTGTTTTTGTTGTAAAGTATGTTTTTATTTTATTTTCATTATTATATTATTTTTCATTATTTTTTATTTTTATTTTAGATTCACTTAAATAGAGTCAGAGTCAAATACAACAAACAAACAGCAGAGTCACACAAGCCATAATTGTAGTCGTCGCAGTCTGTTTTAGATATTGGATCAGAGTTGTATGGCGTTGTCGTTGCCGCCGCATAAGATTTGAGTTTGATGTTTTTTTTTGTGTGTTGGAAGATTTTTTGTACAATAAAAACTAATGAATTAAAAACAAGAAAAATTTTAAATAAATTTATTTCAACAATACGGCTGAAGATTGTGTGTGAAAAAAGTATTTCCTTTTCCTGGCTAAATAATAAGAAAAAATATATGGTTGTTAGTTAGCTGGCAAAAAAACACCACAGACAAAATTATCATGAAAATTAAAAAAAAAATTTATATATACAAAAATTAACAAAATAAAAGTTTAAAATTATTTTAAAAACTTGTGCGCGTACTGGGAGCTCAGAAATATCTGAAAGATACTTGCTCGTGTGTTTGTTCTTCCTTCATTTATTTGTTCACGTTCACTCACTCACACTTGTTTGTTGTGCTTAGTTTCATAGTAAATTTCGTTGTAACTAAAAATGTGTGAACATTTTTGTTCCATCGTTGTTGTTGTCATCTAATTTATTTGTTTTTCTTTGCTAAATAAAAAAAAATCGTGTTTTTCTTTAATTTTTTCTCGCTCTCTCTCTCTCTCTCTCTCTCTCTCTCTCTCTGCCACACACTCTCTTGCATTAATAATATATCTATCGGATATGTGTAGCCATTGGATTTTTAATGGTAATTCTCACACTTGTAAATGTGGTGTGATTTTATGATTTGTTTACATTTACAAGTTGCTGTTCGTTAATGGTTCGATCCACATGTCATCATCATACATGTTACAAATCTGTAACAACAGCAACAACAACCAGCGGTAAAAAAGATACATAACTTCCGTCCAAACACCTAAAAAAACAACAACTAAATATGATTTAGTAGGAATTGTGGATGGCTAAAAGAATAACAAAATAAAAACAAACAAAAAAATGTTTGCGTTTTGCTCTTCGACACACACGTAAACACACACATACATTCATATGCGCCTGCCTGTCCACATGAGTATTTATTTATTTGAATGAGTGTAAAAGAACACCTTTTAAGAAATAATAAATGAAAAAAATAAAAAATAGTTTTGTTACGTGATTTTTATTAACCACTTGTTGGGTTAATACGGCCGGTATTTTTTGTGGCTGCAAAAGAGAAAAACAAAAACAAAATTAAAAAGTGTAACATTTATCTGAACAAAAAATAACAAAAATAATAAACGTTTTGATGTTTTTAACATGGATGCAACAACATCATCTTTATCTTCGTCATTATCGCCTTTATCGAACAATTTGCAATTATGTCGCATTTGCATCTCATCATCGGCGGCAACAAATATCAACAGCAGCACCACCACCAGCAGCAGCAGCAGCAGCAGCACCATCAGCAGTAATAATTGTTCAACGCAAATGATTTCAATATTTGGCGAAGATTCATTATGGAAAAAAATTACAACGCTGGCTGATGTAAAGGTAAATTTTATTTCTAAATTAATATCTCTTCATCTACTTAAGTATGCGTTTGTTTAAACAATGTTATGGAATTTTATTACAATTACAATAATACTCTGCTATTGTCTGATTTATTGTAATGAAGCCATGTTTATTCGAGTACATTTTTAAATTAATATTTATTTATTCATATAAATTTATTTTATTATTCATGAAGAGTTTTTTTTCTCAATTTAATTTCTTTGTATGTACTTATGAAATGATTGTAATTTTAATCATTCATTACTTTTATATTAATTTGAATTTGCTTTAGACTACATGCTTTCATTCAAATATGAAAGTTATATAATGTGCCTATAATGTTTTAATCATTTTACAATTAAATATAATATTAAGGAAAACCATACCTAGATACATACATATGTACATATTTACATTAGGGTGGCCCTTAGCTACATATGGGCATTTCCATGTCAGCGTACGTGACATATGTACGTACGCCTACAAAGTGGAATAGAATTTGCAAAAATAGGAGTAACTGAAAAAAAAATTTGTCGTTATATTCCATTCAGAGGGTACTATGTGTGAAAAAAATTTATTACATTTGGAACCCTTTTGGTCCACAATATCGAGGGAAATAAGGGCACAGCGTACGCGACATAAGTGACGGAAGTGACGTTAAGGTGCATGTAAAAATATGCGAAAATCTGGGAATTGTGAAATTTTTTATTTTTTTAAATTTCTTACGCGAAGCCAACTATTTTTCCTTTATTATCCGTAAGTTTGAAATAAAAAATACTTTTGGATGATTTTATAATGAAGAAAATTTAATAGCGTACGTGTCATAGCGTACGTGACAGATTTTGCTCTTATAGTATTCTTAAGTAATGAAATACATGTTTTGTAAATGTATGTAATCAAAAACTTAAAAACCAATAAAAAATATGTATTTGGTGATACATAATAGCAGTAAAAACAATCAAGATTCAAATTCATTTCATTCTGCATACTATATACTTGGGCGCTGAGCTTGCGGCGTCACCTTAGCCTACCACAGAGCAGTACATACTAATTAATTTGAAATTTTTTCGCATAACGATTACGCAGTTCGAAAATCATATATATATATATATATATATATATATATATATCGATTGGTAACCGCCAAAAAAGCTTAAGCGCCAAAAAGTAAATTTTACAGAAGTATTTTTGTGGGGGCTAAGATATTTTAAGATATTCTGACGTCATGAAATATCAGGTAATTAATTAAATTATTTTAAAACTAGTAATTATCATCCTTAGCAAGCTGATCTTAGCTGTTTAATTGATATCCTTGCAGTTTTTGACGCTAGTTTTGCTCTACTTGAAAAAAATTTTGCCTTAAGCGACATTTTGCAGTTACAAAAATATGTAAACAAATTAAAAATTCAACCCTCCGCGCAGTCGAAATTTTCTTTGTCTACATGCTTTATATTTATTAGGGATGTAACGATACGCCGTTTTGCCGATCCGATACCGATACCGATATTTAAAATTAAATATCGCCGATACCGATTCCGATACCGATACGAATATTGAAATTGAGTTCAAGTTTAGATTAACAAAACTCAAGTGCAATTTTTTATTATAAAAAATTACATTATAAGAGAGAATATTTAAAATTGATAAAACATTGGAAGTAATTTTTAAGGAGCTACATTTTCTTTGCTTCCAAAAAATTTATATTAAAAATATGCAGATAATTAGTAGAAAAGCAAGAAAAAATGTTTAATTTCTTTATAAAAAATACTCGCCATGCTTTTTCAAAAATTGATTTTTTTAAAGGACACTTATCAACTAACATTCTTCTATAACTTAATAGTTTATTTATTAAAAGACTTCTAAGATTATATATATTCACTTAAATTTACATAAAAAAATTTTGAAAATGGGTAATTTTTTATCCTTTTTCCTTGAGGAAAAATCATTATAGAATACCGAAAAAGAAATTGTCCTAGCATCGCTTTCAATTCGATGATTGGTAGCCGAAAAACAGAACTTCTTGCAATGGCAAGGATATGTAAAACTAATTAGAAATTATCAAAATTTGCAATACTTCCAGTCGCGAATTCTACATTTTCATGTCTTCTTTGGAGTATCTTTTTTTTTGCTGGAATAAGATTTAAGAACAACGACTTGAATTTGAATTCATGGTAAAATTAACAAAAAAAAATTTTTTTTTACAAAATAACAGCATAAAATATTATTAATTTTTAAAATTGATATTAATAGGATTTAAAAAATAACGAAGTGAATTTAGTTCATGGTAAAATCGAACGAAAATAAATTATTTGTTAAAAAAAACTCTGAAAATTTTTTTTAAAAGTATCGGCGTATCGACAGTAAAATATCGCCGATACCGATGTATCGGAAAATCTGAAGTATCGCCGATATATCGGTATCGGTATCGGTATTCGTTACATCCCTAATATTTATCTCTAAATAAAAATATAATTTAATTGAAAAATTAAATTAAAACCGAACTCAAGCCAAAATAATTAAAATTTCTTTGGATATAAATTAAAATTTTTTATGGAAAATGCTCTTAAGCAAGGTACAGGCTTGCAAACATGAGTGAGAGTTTAGCTAAAATTTAGGCTTGCTTGATAGTGTGGACGCAAATTTCGTCAGTGAACAGTCAACCACAAAAATTTTTGCTGTTTTTGACTGATGGTGTGAACCAAAAAGTGTCAGTCAAGAGTTATTTTTTGTAGCATAAGCTTCACAACTTGGACGCGGAAATTTATGTTTTTAAAGAATTCATATATAAGATAATGTTTTGCACATTAAAATAGCGTCCAAAGAAAATAAAATATATACAGCTAATCGAACTCTTATCTTTTATCTGTCCGCGCGAACCTTGTTCTATTATGTTGGAACATTAATTTTAAAGTATAATTGCAATGTTACAAGTAACTGAATTTAGTCGCTAGAAAAGCGGTTTAGTAGTTTAGAGTTTATTTGAAGAAAAAAAAAAACTTTTTTCGAAAACTTTATTTACGAAAATTTTCAATATCTATCGAAACGAATCAAATCAGTTCATCGTAGCACGGAATCTAAGTGAATGTCTTAAATGTCTTAAATTTGATTCCGATCGGTTAAGCCGTTCTTAAGTTGTGAGATGATTACATATCACGCATTTGCTGCAACGTCATCATAACTCAAAAAGTTTGATTTTTGAGCTAATAATGCAGAATTATTCTTCATTTCGCTATTCATATATGTGGGTATGATGAAAATTTCATATAAGTTGTTTGGAAACTCAACTCAAAAAGAGAAAAATAAAATTTTCTTGAAAACTTTAAACCCGTTTTCTATAAAACTAGCTTTTTTTGAGTTATGATGACGTTGCAACAAATGAGTGATATATACACAAACACACACACGCACTCACATACATACATACATATGGATATCGTAAAAACATAAGACTGGGAGAAATTTAACTATTAACTTTAAGGGTCACCCTAATGTAAATACATATCTAAATGTATACCCAGCCAACATTTTTTGCCTAACTCGGTCACAAAATCTGCACCAGATCCCATTTTCGTATTCAAAGTCGGTCAGAATATGTACCAAAAATCATATGAGTGGCTGACAAGAAGGTGGAACTCTTTGCCTGAGGAAATTCTGAAACTTTGAAGAAATGACAAGGGAGAATCTTGAAGAATTTCCTAAGGAAATTCTAAAAGAATTTTTGACATGTCAGAACAATGTCGGAAAAATCTGTGACAAGACATAAGAAAAATTTCCGATTTTTCTGATAGATACTTTTTACGTCCTGTCGTATTAATGTCGGAGTTAAAATTAGAAATTTATCAGAAAGAAATATCATATAAAATACGCACATAGAATCAAAAAGTTGTAAGGCTTCTATGACTCTTCTTGTGTCATTCATTTTTCTGCTGCTTATAAGTATAAAAATTAGTATAATACTCCATTTATGCACAAACTCGGAAAAGATGCATGAGAATTATTACGAAAACTAAAATTAGACAATTGGATAATTCACAAGTCACTTGTATCGCTGTATCGGGTGTATTGTTGTATTATTTTACAGTAGCCCACTGGGTAACCCAAAAAACCCTCCAGGGTTGTTATGGGTACTTTGTTTAAAAAACCCAAGTGGTTTTTTTTCTTTATATTCATTTAAACATAGATAGTGTAGTTTTGACGCATCATTTACAGAAAAATAAAAGAAAATTTGCCCACCGATTTTCCAAAAAAAATTTTGGGTACAATATCCAAGTAAACACTTCAAAAAAAAAATAAAAATTTTGAAAATCGGTTGAAAAATGAGAGAGTTATGCTAGGGGGGAGAGCAAAATTTCCCCACCGATTTAAAAAAAAAATTATGAGGCCAAAATGCAAGCAAAACCGTAAAAAAATTAATTTCGAAAATCGGTTGACAAATGACAGAGTTATGCTTGGGTTGGGGTAGGGGGGCTGCAAATTTCTCCACCGATTTTCGAAAAAAAAATTATTGGACCAAACTATAAGCAAGCCCTTTCAAGCAAATAAAGAATTTTAAAAATCTTTTGACAAATGACAGAGTTATGCATGGGGGAACAAATTTCCCCCTCCGAATTTCGAAAAAAATATGGGACCAAAATGCAGGCAAACCCTTTCAAGCAAAAAAAAAAAGAATTTTGAAAATCGGGTGACAAATGACATAATTATGCATGGGGGAGCAAATTTCCCCTTTCGATTTTTGAAAAAAACCTATTAGACCAAACTTCAAGCAAACCCTTTCAAACAAAAAAATAAGTTTGAAAATCGGTTGACAAATGACAGAGTTATGCCTGTATAAACATTAACAAAATACACACGAATTGATAATCTCCTTCTTTTGTGGAGTCGGGTAAAATGAAATACATACATTTATACACTTTTATTTCATATATTTTGAAAAAAATCGTATTTATAGAGAAACTCTCTGAAAGTATTTGTATGTATCTTGTTCTTCTTTTGTTCATAGATAAACAAAAAACAATACAATGAGGGTAAGTGAATTAAGCAAATGTGCAGAAGTTACTGATAAAATTCGTAAAAACATCGTACCCAAGACGAATTAATTTTCCAGGTGGTGGTAATAATACAACAACACAATATCAATTCGCCTGGTTGGCCCGGCCCGTATCTGTCAAAAAAAAAAACAGAAGACGAAAATTTATTTAAAATGTACTTTTAACAACTGTGATGACAATTCATATGCATAAAATAAATACATTCTCTTTTTTATTGCCACATAAAAGTGTCTGTGCCTTGCTAATCATTTAAAAACACACGATTAAAAAACAATTGATAGATACAGCCAACGCGGCGAAAAAGTCATATGTGCTTTCAACACGACCTGTATTATTGGATCATGATCGTACCAAAAAATTTCCGACTATTGTGCTAAATACCTAAGGGAATTTTGGCTGTTAAAGTTTCAGATTTTTTTCTGACGTTGGATATGTAGTGAAAGAATGTTCACTGGGTATTTATATTAAGGTGGATAGATTTGTATGGATTAAAAAAAAATCGTACGGAGGGAAATGATTCTAAGAAGAGCTCTGAGCAACTTTGCCCTAGAAAGCAGTGCTCTAAAATGAAATCCGAGCTTGCGGAAATTCCAAAATATGATGTAAGTGAATTAGTTCGTATAAAACCCTCCACATAAAATAAAAAGTGTTATTGCAGTTCAGTCTTGTGCAACTACCATTTGACAAAAAAATAATAAAAAATCATATATAGGAGTAGCGCCAGTGGCTCCCAAGTTATGATGCCTTTATTATAAGAAAAATTACAGAAAGTGCTTGAAGCAGTTTATCTCAGGAAGGCGTATGAGTATCATTATTTAATGTAATGATAAAATATTAAGTATACGCCAAACTACTTCAAGCACTTTTCGCAATTTTTTCTATCCGCACATAAATATAAATGTGAAAATAAGGCAAAGTTCCTATCCAACAATTTCTTCCGTTAAAAGTACTGAGATCAAGTTCTTGATAGGTACAAAGGTATCCAATTTCTAGGCAACCTGCTAACTTGGCAATATCTCATTTCAGCCCTCGATATTGCCGCAGAAGGACTGTTTATGTTCCCTTTTTTAAGAAAAGACGAAAAAGGTCCACACAGTGGAGAGTTAGAGCGTTACAAGGCTCTACAAAAATGTTTCTCGTGGTGTTTTACATAAAAATGCTAAACACATCTTATACATTAAACGTAAATCTGACAAGATTTCCTATGCCGAGTACTAATTGTGAATAAGTACGAAATTAACCCTTAATCACATTTTAAGTTTTGCATGCTTGCTGCCATTAAAGCTGAGCTTGGAGCTTGGGCGCCTTTGAAGACTTATACTAGAATTTTCTGGCAAACATTTTTGTGGAACATTTCAGCCCGCTATATTGCCACTGAAGGGGAGTTATTGAACCATTTTTTAATAAAGAGACAAAAAGACGCACAACGCGAAGAGTTAAAGGGTTAACATTTTTCACAAAAATATTTCCCATACTGTTTTACATAAAATTGCTGGACATATCTTATACTTACATACCTTAAACGTAATGCTGACATGATTTTCTACGCAGATTCACTATAACTAAAGTTCAACTCTTCTCCTGATGTCAACGTTTTGTGCCCTCTGCCAGAATCAGTCTATATAATTTTTCTGTTGTGTTCTACAATGTGATAAATAATTAACTTATATCTGGATTACTTTATCAGTAAGAGTGTTTAAGCTTGCTGTGAATTACTTTGTAATCATTTAGGGTAGTCTAGAAGAAAGTTAATTTCATAGGGCCTTACCTTACCAGCCATACAAAACAATTACTAATTTCATAGCGACGTGTGGACATATACAAATACGTACTGCATAAACAAATTTATTAGAAATCTGTAAGAAAATTAGGCTCTTGACCTCCCTCTTGAGAGATACGGCGGGCAAAAACAAAGTTTTTGATGCCCAAGGTAGTAGAGTTGTGCTGTTCATGAACGAACTTGTTCAATTGAATAATTCAGTGGTATGAACAAAGTGAGCTTGCTCAGTCCTTTTTCCGTTTGATTAGACAAACACTAAATTTCTTTCTAAATATATTAATACTTCACAAAATATATTAATATCTGCTAAATTGAATTGATATATTTGCCTTAAATTTGCTTTTTATAATAACTTTTTTTAAAATATAATATCTCTCACTATGTTTGAAAAGCTGTTCAATCATTCAGTACACAAATTAAGTGAACAGCTGAACGAAAAGAACGAACTTGTTCATATTTTTGTTCTGAACAAAAATGAATAATAAAATAAAAAATAATGATTATGCCCAACTCTACAAGGTAGTCAACTTTGACACCCTGTATCCAGCCATCTTTTCCTTCAACAGGGTGGCCAACAATTTAATTTTCTTAAAGCTTAGGTTGTCCTCTATGATTTTTACATAAATCGTTTGTAATCGGATTAAAAATGTTTTCTTGCAAGAGGAACCACTAGGCGTCGTTATCAAAGAAAACCAAAGAAGTAGAGGGAGTCAGTCTTCCAGTTTGTTGTGCGTTACTTTGCAGCCACTCTGCATAGTCAAACCGAAAATTAACCGGATATTCGTGAAGGGAAGGATACCTCTCATGCAAATCAATTGTAATTTATTTCATATCTGGATAACTGTATTAGTAAAAATCTTTAATTTTAGTATAAAACAGTTTGTTCTCACACAAAATATTGGTGGGATAGGAGCAAAGGGAAGTGTACCTCTCATACAAAGTATATAATACTTAAAACTAAAAAAAAACAATTGATAGAAACTTATTTGTTTGCTCATATTCATTTAGCATTTTATATAAAATACATCAATTTGATTTAATTTACGGAGATTTTCAATTAAAAAAACCAAAAAGAACAAAAACAAAAATCACAAAATTTAAATCACATCAAATATAAAAAGAAGTACAAATGTTTTTATTTAAGCAAAAATTAAAAAAAACGTACATACACTCAAACAAATAAATCACAATAATTTGATTTAATTAATTTTCAAGTTTTATACGCAATTGCACGCATACTAACGCAAAGTATTTTCATGCTCACACTTACATAAATTTTACTTAGCATCCCTGTTGGAATTTTAGTTAACTTAAATCTAACTTTATGAATACCCAGCAAACCAAAACATTTGAAAATAATATCACATTCGAATGGTGCGCACACATTTCTCGGACAAAACACTCGAGAACGGCTATCGAAGTCGGAAAGAGAAAAAGCTGCTAGAGCCCACTCGTCGCTCAGTTTGTGGCAGCAAATCTTTCGATTTCGATGTTTCGCTGACAGATCAATAGCGAACCAATATCGAAGAAATATCGATACCACAAAAATGCAGGAAAAAGTAATTTTTCAAGATTGTTATCTTTATTTTTTAATATATCAATTTTAATGTAAATGGAATATTTATTTATTTAAAATTGTAACTTAGGCTGCAGTCAATGAGATTCGAGCACGGTACCGCCCGTCTAACAGATTAGCACACATCCACTAGGCTATCGTGGCAAATTTTTTTCTATTCAATTATTGCACACATGAATGTAAATTACACATTCGATAAATTATCGAAAATAGTTCAATGATGCGAACATTCACATTTTATGAAATTTGGCAATTGCGCTTCTTATGGAGACATATTTCGATGCTGCGAACATTCACATTTTATGAAACTTGGCAATTGAGCTTATTGTCGCAACATTATCGACAAAAGCTCGCATTTGCGAACATTCGATTTTTTTTTAGATTCACGAGCATTTATCGAACAAACCTGTTTCGAAAATTCTTCGTTTTAGCGAACCTTCTTTTATTTCGAATCTCAGGTTTAGTGGGTAATCAAAAGCTAACTCATTTTCCATGTTAAGCGCTATTCGCTTTTTCAACGTCATCATTCGTCATCAGAATGAGTCAGTACTCACTCACACAGCATAAGTTCCAGCTAACCACAAGCTAGCTCATTATGAGTGAGCATGTGGCGCATCAAAAAAGATGGTGCTTTGAGTTAGCTATGATTTGACTAATTATCCTGTGGAAATTTTGGCGACAAATGATCCAAAAGTACTAGTCCTATGACTTGAGAAAATGAGACTGTTACCAATAATAAGGAGTAGTGAATGGTGAAAAAATACATATTTAGTTGGTAGGTACCCCGGCTAGTATTGTAGTAAACGGCACACTGAAAAAATTCGATGCACCTGAATCTAAGGCCTATCACATAGTGTCTATATAATAATAATTGTCTCCCTTCAATGAAACTGCCATGCCACTGTTGAATTATACAATTAAATACTTGTAGTATAAATACTTTATTAATTACAAATTTGTTTAATCTAGTAGCTTTTGAATTAATGTATAGTTGAAAGAAAACATTTCTTTTCATTCTGATTGTGACTTTCTGTATTTAAACTTTATTGAATTTAAACAATAAAATTACTTCATACTCTTCATATTTTATCCTAACAAATTTGTGTATTTTATCTGCCACTCAGGAACCTGATCTGTAACTATATTCAGATATTAACTCCAGCTTAACTGGTACTTATAACATTGAAATCTAAGTTCCCCTGTGGTCGAGTGGGTAGTGTACTGGCCTGTCATGCCGGAGGCTGTCGGTTCGACACCGCTTAAAAATACAATACAATTTCTACTTGGATTTGTAACACAGTAATTCTATTTAGCCGGGTGTGACCATTTAAGACACATTTTTTGTTATAAATCAAGAATATAAAATTTTTTACGTTGCGGCTGGCAAGGACATTACGCTTAAAGTCGTTGAATAACGGGTAGACACTGATACAACACGATTTCTGCTCAGAATAGTCGTTAGAAAACTGCGACGGGTGTGACCTTACAAATCTTAGTTTTAAGGAATTATGAATTTCAGTATAAATTCTGTAAAATTTTGATTATAAGGTCCACAATAATTTTGGTATAGATATCTGTTCAAAGTGTTTTTAATTGTATTGTGTATTTACTGTTTGACAAAAAATAATTTTTCTTATAAAAAAACTATTTTTAAAATGAGACGGGTGTGACCGACGGGTGTGACCGATGGGTGTGACCTAGTACGAAAATTTTAAAAATTCGAAGAAATAAAGCTTTTCATTGATTTAATTAATATAAATAATATAAAGATAAACTCAAAAGAAAATAATAAGACATTAAATTATTTGCTATCCGTTTTATTATAGACAGGAGAATACTCTAACTGAATATTTTGTTAAATTCAATAAAAAGCAAACAAAATATATTCTTTTCAGATATAACAGTTTTTATTAATAATGGGAAAAGGAATAAAAGAAAGTCTGAAATAAATATTAAGCACACAAAGAGGGAAAGCAAAATGTTTCTTGCATGATCATTTAAAAGTGCCTCAAATTGATTGAAAAATATTAAATAGTGTGTTTTTTTTCCTATAATTGTAATTCTCTGAAAAACATCAATTGCTAGATTTTTATTAAAAATGAGAATATTATTTTTTCCTTGCATAGGGCCGTTTTACGTGGAATCACTCAACAGTAAAAAAATAAATTAATCGTATTTTGGTTGTATATAATCTATATTATTCTACACCGATTAGGACTCTATGAGATAGTTCAGAGACAAGTTACAAGGTGCATACAATGTATCAATTAACCCCATCTTAGGCCATCCTCATGTAAAAGTGGCTGGTCCGCTTTATAGGAAGTTTTAGAACTCGGACTGGTCCCTACCACCTGGGCACCGGCCACGTGACTTGTTTTGTGTCAGTCCCATTTACTGCAGGTTAATGATAAACATTTTTGAGTAAACTTAAATTGGGAAAACATTTAAATTCTTTTTTAGTGACGAGAATGGGAATCGAACCTTGATCACTTGTTTGTCAGCCATCATGCTTACCTCTTTGCTAACGCACCACAAAAAATATAGATGACACAAAGCAAATTTAAACATAAAGTCTGTACTCGAATCTTCTCCATAAGCTTTGAAATAACTTTTAGCTAACTCAAAATGATACAGAGATAAGTTTATACAAGTTTTTTTTTTTTTTTTTAAAGAGAAGTAACACAATCAGGCATTTAATGCCTACCAGTTAATTAATTAATGTGTTACCTTTTTTTGGGAAAGGGATAGTGTAGAGAGAACAGGTGGTGAAGTGCGGAGAGAGATAGAAAGCCTAATTCATTTACAACCCAGCTATTGCGCCTTTTTTTTGTAGAGCAGTATTGCAAGCACCTCTGGTGTCAAGTAGAGGCATGGAGTTGTTTAAGCTGTGTAGCCATTTTATTAGTCCTTTTACTTCGCCGACGGTTTTGCTACAATACCGACGAAGGAGGGTGCTGTGAAGTGCATTAGGATATGTTAGTATTAATCGCTACCGGTACTGCCAAAGTCATCAGTGCTATGCCTTCATCACTTTAACAGTCCAACAACAACCAACACAATAACACACCAATGCAAATAATAAAAATGCATGATGTTGTTGGCTTGCCTGAAACTAGTATCGAACTCAAGACCTTAGGGTTTGTAGTGTAACGCGCTACCTACTCAGCCAACAGCACACGTTGTTTAAAAACAACTGACTCATCTCTGCATCAGGTTTGAGTTAGCTAAAAGTTAATTTAAAACTTATCGAGAAGAAGTTAGTTGTATAAAAACAACTCCCTAATCTCTGCATCAGTTTTGAGTTAGCTACAACAACTTCGTTCAATACTTATCGGAAAGAAGCCAGTTGTCCAGAAAAAAAACAACTGACTCACGTCTGTATAATTTTTGAGTTAGTCCAGAAGCCAGTTGTAAGTAAGTTAGCAAGAAGTCAACTATTTTTTTTAAGCTAGCTAATAAAAATCCGACAGGGCAGCATATGCATGTGCTTGTATGTGTGTTCATTTCAAGCAAACCTATTCGAATACACAACATTTAAAATTCGAATAAAATTTGAATAAAGAACAAAAAAAAAGAGATATAAATTAATATACGAGTAGTGAACTGAACTGAACAATAAAGAGCCAAAATCAAACTTGTATATTTTATTATCATTTATTATTATTTTATTTGTTGTTTCTTCTTGTTGTTGTTGTTGTTGTTGTTGCTGTTTTCGTTGGTTATATATATATTTTTTTATTCAATTAAGCTCGAGTATACATAATTTTATTATTATTTTTAAGTAGAACACGCTAAAGAAACAGCAACAGAAACAGAGACTGACTTACAGACAAACGAAATTAAATTCATATTCTTATTATTTCATTTATTTATTTATATTTTTATTAAAATATTATTCATAAAAAAACAACATGGATAAATTCCATTTACTTCAACCCAACTATTTATTCCCCCTGGTTGTGCCACAAAACATTTATTATGTGAAAAATAAAACGCAACAACAAAACAGATATTTTTTCTTCTCTTTTTGGGCTTCGAATAACTAGAAATACTTAAATATTTAAGTAATAAAAAAAACATTTTTTTTACTTGTTTCGTTGTTTTTGTATAAAAAGAACTATATTTTAACTAACAATAACAATACTCGTAGATAAAATTTGAACATTCTTGTTTAAATTTATTCATATTTTTATTTTTCTTTATTAATTTTAATTCTTTAATGATTTTGAATTTCGTTAGTTTTGTCTTTTTTTGAACATAAAAAATATTTTACCATTTCTATGAATGTAGAATTTGATTCTTAGTTTAGTTTTTTTTTTAATATCTATTAAGTATTTGATTTTGCTTTACATTTATTATTACAGATTTAAAATATTTATGTGAAGAAGTTCTAATTTATATATGTACATATATGGGGCATTCCATTGATTGCCCCAAATTTGGTGATATGTGTTTGTAGCACCCCTCCTAAAAAGAACCTTTCTGGTAAAATTTCAGATTTCTTGGACTACTCGTTTAAAAGATATTAAATCTTTAACAAAATCACTTTTTATAATTGAGTTATGAATTTTTAGTCGAAATGTATGGCTTAACTTCATTTTCAATTAATTCTTTCGATCAAATTATTTTTTATTTAAGAAAGAAATTCTAGAGCATGTAAATATCGATATATTTTTTTCACTTGCCCATCCCTAGTTTGGTTCCATAGAACTAAGGTTCCTTTTCATCAGGATCATCATATATGCAGATAAACTTGTGAAACCATAAAAACATTTCATTATTTTAAATAAACTTTGGCTTTTAAGACTTCGCAGGATTTGAAAAATTTTGAAATAGTACTAAATTAGTTAGATAGTACTAATTGACTTTCAGATAGTGCTAAAAAAGTACAATTGTACTAACTTTTGCATCCCCGGTAGGGATGGGCAAGTGAAAAAAGTATATATCGATATCGATATATTTTTAAATATCGACCGGCATCGATATATATCGAATAAAAAATATCGATATATCGATATTTTTGCAACAATGATAATTCATACGTAGTCCCCAAAAAATGTTTTTTAAATAAAACAAAAAACTACCTTTCATATAAATAATTCAGCTGGAAAGAGTTAATTTCCAAGATCCTTACTGTTCCACCAATATTTTATGGAACATACATAGGGTATTCACTCGAATAATGTTTGCTCGATTAATCGAATAATTAAAGTCAAATAATGTTCGATCAAACAAAAAATTTCTCTTTCGAGTAAAAATTTGTTCGAGTAATTTTGGTCCATTAATCGAATAACTCGATTAAAATATTTTATGTAAATTTTCTTCTTCTTAATGAGTTTTTGTAGATTTCTTAATAAAAAGTGGAAACATTTTCTTATTTATATGAAATTTGCCATTGAATTCGAACGTTATTTCATACTGATAGTCCGCATGATCAAAAAGTTAAGTAAATAATTTAGTAACAATAATAGGGAGAAGGAAACCAACTTCAAATATCTCTTAAAAAAATTCGGAAATATAAGCACCAAACAAAAATTATTTGAAATAAAGAAGATATTTCGAGAGCAACTAGTTAACTAGATGCTTCGTATTAAAATATAGAATGTAATGTTCGGAATTATAAAAGCCTTAAGGTACGGTCACATTTGGCAAATATTTGCCGAAAAAAACGTAACCTACAGACAAGTTAAAATTGTATTTCTTTTAATTATAATATCTTTTTAGATATGCGTTCGTATTTATTAAAATAATATAAAAATAGCTTTTTGCAGCATAATTAACCTTATTTTGTGATATAAAAAAAAAACAAGTTTAATCAAACTAACTTTGAGCAAAAGTAGTGGTTACGTTTTTTATTCAAATATTTCCCAAGTCTTACAAGTTAATATTTATAACAACAATAGTGCTACCTACGCAAATTCTGATTATTTTTATTCTGCATTGAATACAAGACAGGTCGGAATGTTGTTAAATATTTCCTGGCGCAAAATTTTCTCAAAGCGCAACATTGAATAGTGAAAAAAACTATTTTAAAGAATTTCTTTTGTGTTCATTATTAAAATATATAAAAACGCGAAAAAAATAGTTTCGTTTAATTTTTGTCCACAAAAATGTACAAAAAACCGATTAAATTCAAACTTTTCCGATTAACTCGAATAATTTTTAGCAGTAAAGCTTACTCGAATAACTCGAACGAAATAAAAATTTTACTCGATTGCTCGAGTAATATAAAAATCTCAATTTCGATTAATTGATTAATCGAACAATTGAAAAGTCGATTGAAATGAATAACCTAAACATACATCAACAAAATTATACTCAAAGAATGATCATATTTCGAATAGTCAAAATATTATAAATGAAACAAACGATTCTGTTAGTAATATTCTATTTGATGAAGACTGTGCCGAAATGTTTTTAAAAATTGCACGAAAAACAAAACCAAAGCTAAAAATATCGAATTTGATACTGTCGATATATTTGGAAAAAATATCGATATATCGAAGTTAAAAATATCACCGATATATATATCGATATATTTTTACGAAAATATCGATATATCGATATTTTTGCCCATCCCTACTTCGAAGACTATTCCTACGGGGTAGTTAAATTTTGCGATACATTTTCCCATTTTATTTTCAAGATTCAGATACATACTGAGTACTATATGTACGTACACATACACATATACAGTGGCGAAAGAAATAATAGGGACAATTTATTTTTTAGCAATAACGTCTCATAAGTTTTCTTGAGCTAAAATTTTGTGGAGTGCCAATCCCAATCACCACATTCGAATCCCATAGAGTACCTCCGTGAAGCTATATAACAAAAATAATGTGGGAATGTAAAAACTGACAAATAAATATGTTATGTGGGACACAATTCAGTAAGCTTAGTACTCCAATTCTCCGGATATCGGCGCCAGTCTTCTGAGTTCAATGATGCGACGGTGTCAGCAAGAAGACAAAGAGGAGCTCCTACCAAATATTTAACTAATATTTGGATTATATATTAAAAACTAATTTTGTTCTGTAATATATAAAATGTCCCTATTATTTTTTCCAAGTTTATAATATTTGAATTTCATAAATTTCCGAATGCAGCAGGATTGTAATTTTTTCTTTAGTATTTTTTACATGTACAAATTCAGTGCCTTGCTTTTAATATGTATATGTAATTTTATTTATGCACAAGCATATAAATATTTAAGAAAAATACTAAAAAAATGTGTGTCCCTATTATTTCTTCCGCCACTGTATTTGTTCGTAATTTTTAATATTTTATTTCTTTAACAAGTTGAATGTTCGAATTCCTAGATTTTGTGTACGACCTTTTTTTAAACATTATTCTACTCTTGAGACTGAGTGTGAGTACAATTTTATATTTTTGTTTTTGGCTTAACATTTTCTTCTTGTTATTTAATTCTTACTTCCCAATAAGTTCAGAAACTTGGCGTCATTTTTGTTGTTGTTGTTGGCTTTGTTTCAGTTTTTATATAAAAATATGTACGTTTGTTTCTAAAATACCTGACTCGTTAACTTGACTGTGGTCGTAAGATTCTATGTTTGCAGAGATTGTCATTGCTCGCTCACTTGGTTTGCATGGAGTACGCATGATCACGCGATATCTGGCATAATCTGTAGTGATTTTTTAATGATGCCGCCGATATGATACCGATACTCAAACAAAAAATATCGACGAATACCGATACGGTTAGTAACTTTAAATTGAAGGTAAAATAAACAAAACAGAATTTAAGTAATTTTTTAAATGGTTTTATTTAGGCGCACGGTAGTGCGCCAGGCCAAGTTCCGGTCACACAGTGTGTAATATTACACGAAACCATTTAACTTAGCCTGTTTGTGGAGTTTGTCGCGTTTGTCGCGTTTGTGTCGTCGGGTCAAATCTAGTAATTAAAAAATTTACCCCCTTCCTGTTGAACTATTGATCTGAAATTTTGTAAGCGCCTGTAGCTTTTGTGACAATTTAATATTGTGATTAGAACATTTGGTGGCGCCACGCCCATAAAAAGTGGTATTTAGTTTTAGCCCTTTCCTGTTAACCGATGCATCTGAGATTTAGTGGACGCCTTTACTTACAATTACTCTAAACTTTTGTATTTAAAAAAAGTGGGCGGCGCCATGCCCATAAAAAGTAACATTTACTTTTAGCCTCTTCCTGTTAACCAATTAATCTGAGATTTGGTGGACGCCTTTACTTACAATGACTCTACACTTTTGTATTTAAAAAAGTGGGCGGCGCCACGCCCATAAAAAGTAGAACTCAGTTTTACCCCTTTCCTGTTAACCGATTGATCTGAGATTTGCCGAACATCTTTACTTACAATGACTATACACTATTGTATTTAAAAAAGTGGGCGTTACCACGCCCGTAAAAAGTAGTTCTTCTATTAAGAACAAATTGCACTTTTTAACAAAAGCATGGCGATATTAAGATATTGAATTTTTTGTCTATATCTGCACAACAAT
Source organism: Panzeria rudis (assembly GCA_956483635.1). NCBI lineage: Eukaryota > Metazoa > Arthropoda > Insecta > Diptera > Tachinidae > Panzeria > Panzeria rudis. Next base: position 46,011,205 of record OY101448.1, on the reverse strand, counting down.
GGGGTAGCGAAGCACACCGGGTATTACTAGTTCGTGATAAAATCGTCGAAAACCAGATTAATTTTACATTTTTTGGTAGTGAGCTTTTTGCGTTTTGAAATTTGTATGGAAAACATTTTTGAAAAGTTTTTGCGTTACTTTTGATACCAATTTGAAACGATTAGAAATTAAAGTTTTTACAAAATCTGCCTGTTAAACACATTTTAGGTTTTGAATGATTTCTGGCGTTAAAGTTGAATCTGGAGATTTAGTGTTTTTAAAAAGCTGTAATAGAATTTTGTGGCGAATGTTTTTGTAGAACATTTTAGCTCGCTATAAAGTCGCTGAAGAGGAGTTTTTTTGCCCCTTTTTTAGGAAAGATACAAAAAGACCCATATAAAGAAGAGTTAGAAGGTTGAAATTCTATTTTACATAAAAGTGCCGAACACAACTTATACATATGTTAAACATTAGGTTGACAAGATTTCCTCTGCCGAGTCACTAAAAATATGTGCGAACTTCCCTTAACATTAATCCCAGATGTAAACTATTAGGACGTTAATATCTTTTTGATGCCCTCTGCCAAAATCAGTCGTTAGGAGTTACATTCAGCCACGCAAATTCCAACTAAACTGGCAACGCTGATGTTTAGTGAAAAGTTAGGCTGCCTTCCTAAACGCATGTTGATTTGCAGTTCAACAATGTCACGTATTCCCAAGCGCAACCGTGCAAACTTTGACAAAGTATTGCATTCCTAAAGTCATCTGTTTTGCTGCTGAAATGCAAATAAAAGCAACTAGCGCACTATTTAAATTGGCAATGATTTTTATTGACAATGCATTTGATTTGCAGTGTTGTAAAGTATAATTGCTTGACTTAAACAGTGCTTTGACGTTGCGTTCAGACGTCTAGGAAGGCAGCTTTACTCACTCACCTTCCCATCTTTAGTTGGTTGGTTGGTTTTATTTTCTTATTATTGTTTGTTGGTTGATTGCTTGCTTGCAAGTTTGTTTGAGCTGAAACTTATTCGGTTTTAAAAGCTGAGTGGTATTTTTGAACCCAACGAGGTGTTTTAATTTTAGAAATTTAAATTTAATGCTGTTCCAAAGGAGAGGATGATATATTTGCATCTTGTGAATGTGAGTATGTAAGTATGTGCGTGTGAGCCCAGGAATGAGTTTCTAGTTTTTCATCTTCAACTTTAATAATTTCTAAACACTTTGGATAAGTTTGAAGTGGTTGATTTTGCCATTATTGTTTTTATAACTAAAACTTGTACAGTGGGCGAGTTTTGTTAAATGTTGGTCGTCAGAAAAAAATTGATTTTATATGCTACAATGATAACAATCCTGATAAACATATCAGGGTTTTTACATGCATTGCTTATCGTATTTCAGCGTCTTTCATCCAAACTCAAAAACGGTATGCCAGATTCCGATAAACAGCAGATGTACACAGAAAAAACTAAATTTCATTTTCTGTAAAGGAATTCAATGAAATAGCAAATATTTTGTTAACTCCTCCTAAAATGAGTCCCAGATGTAAACTTTCAAAACGCCGATACGTGTACATATTTTTGGGTGGCATGTACCAGATTCAGCCGTTATTTAAAAAAATGATTTGTTGTACAGCGTAAATACATGAGTAATTCCATTTAGCCGGGTGTGACCATTTTACACACATTTTTTATTATAAATCAAGAATATAAAATTTTTTACTTAAAAAAAGTTGGCGCTCGCAAGGACATTAAGCTTAAAGTCGTTGAATAACGGGTAGACACTGATAGAACACGATTTCTGCTCAGAATAGTCGTAAGAAAACTGCGACGGGTGTGACCTTACAAATCTTAGTTTTAAAGAATAAAGTATAAAGTTTGTAGAATTTTGACTATAAGGTACGCAATAATTTTGGTATAGATATCTGTTCAAAGTGTTTTTAATTGTATTTTGTATATACTGTTTGACAAAAAATTATTTTTTTTATAAAAAAAACTATTTTTATAATGAGACGGGTGTGACCGACCGGTGTGACCAAGTACGAAAATTTAAGAAATTCGAAGAAATAAAACTTTATATTGATTTAATTAATATAAATAATATAAAGATAAACTCAAAAGAAAATAATAAGACATTAAATTATTTGCTATCCGTTTTATTATAGACAGGAGAATACTCTAACTGAATATTTTGTTAAATTCAATAAAAAGCAAACAAAATATATTCTTTTCAGATATAACAGTTTTTATTAATAATGGGAAAAGGAATAAAAGAAAATCTGAAATAAATATTAAACATACAAAGAGGGAGAGCAAAATGTTTCTTGAATGATCATTTAAAAGTGTCTCAAATTGATTAAAAAATAAAAATAGTGTATTTTTTATTTTTTCTATAATCGCCATTCCCTAAAAACATCAATTGAGAGATTTTTATTAAAAATGAGAAAATTATTTTTTCCTTGCATAGGGCCGGATTGCGTGGAATCAAATATATGACAGTTAAAAATTAAAGGGTGTTCTAAATCGAGCAACGAAAAATGTTGAAATACTAATGTAATGTTTTCTCGGGCACCGTTAGAGCTACGGACCTGAAATTTTCACAGAATATGTAAAACTTCGGCCGCTACAACGACAAATATATGACAGTTAAAAATTAAAGGGTGTTCTAAAGCGAGCAACGCAACATATTGAAATACTAATGTAATATACAGACACTTATATATAGACACTTTAGATTTTCAAAGTATGTGCTAATTGGTGTAGTCTGTAGAATAGACTACACCAATTAACACCGATATTTAAAACAATAAAAATTAAAGGGTATTCTATTAGTGATTATAATTTTGACTATGTAATTGAGACAATATGCTGTATCTTGGAAACCGTAAGATGTAAAATCTTGAAATTTTAAAACACGCTAAAACTAAGAAAATCCAAAATTAAAAAAATTTCACAACGAAAAAAACGCTAAAATGAAAAAAGCGCTTAAAGGAAAAAAGCGCCAAAATTAAAAAAAATCGCTAAAACGCAATATATCACCAAAATTAAAAATATCGCCAAAAAACTAAAAACAAAAATCGAAAAAGTCTTCAAAGCGAAAAATCGCTAAAACTAAATAAATCATCAAAAAATGAAAAAATCGCAAAAAAAATGAAAAAATCACAAAAACGAAAAAAACCGCAAAAACCAAAAAAAAAAGCGCCAAAACTAAAAAAAACGCCAAAAACCAAAGAAATCGCTAAAACGAAAAAAGTGTCAAAACAAAAAAATCTTTAAAACTAAAAAACCACAAAAAACCGAAAAAAAAAATCCCCAAAAACCAAAAAAGCGCCCAAACTGAAAAAATCGCCACAACTAAAATAAATCGCTAAAACTAAAAATATCGTCAGAAAGTGAGAACGTTAAATAAATGCCATAACCAAAAAATCGCAAAAACTAAACAAATCGGCAAAAAACAAAAAAAAAAATTGCAAAAAACGAAAAATCGTCAGAAAAAATTAAAAAAAAAATCACAAAAAGCGCCAAAATAAAAAAAACCCAAAAAACAACGAAAAATACTTAAAAAAATAAAAAATTAAAATTAAACAAGAAAGCACGACGAAAAAACTTCCAAAATGACAAACGGGACCAAAACAAAAAGGGATATACATATGTGTATTCGTACGGAACCCTTCGTGTGCGAGCCAAAGTCGCACTTTACTTAATTTATTTTATTTTTTTATTTAGTTCTTTTACTTCGCCGATGGTTCTGCAATACCGACGAAGGGAGGTGCTGTGAAGTGCATTAGGATATGTTAGCATTAATCGCTGCCGGTACTGCCAAAGTGATAAGTGCTATGCCGTCATCACTTTAACAGTCCAACAACAACAACCAACACAATAACACACCAATACACATGAGAAAAATGCATGATGTTGTTGGCTTGCCTAAAAGTAGTCTTGAACTCAAGACCTCAAGTCAAAGTTCCAAAGTCATGTCAAGTACCGTTACGGAAATTCAGCAAAAAAATTTTAGCATAAGTGCATTATGCCTTTAAATTTTCGATTTGTTTACATTTCTTTTATTTGTTTACATTAACCGTCACAAACATGCGCTGTCCTATAGGAAATTTATTAAAACTAATAACTTTGCACTACAATCCTATGTAGCCTATATTAAGACTCTATTTCGATTTAAACTGGGGATGTAACGATACGCCGTTTTGCCGATCCGATACCGATACCGATACGCATATTAAAATTGAGTTTAAGTCTAGATTACCAAAACTCAAGCAGGGCAATTTCTTATTATGCAAAGTTACAGTGTAAGAGACTATTAACATTTAAAATTGAATAAACCCAGAATAAAAAAATTTTAGGGATGTAACGATACGCCGTTTTGCCGATCCGATACCGATACCGATACTTAAAAATAAATATCGCCGATACCGATTCCGATACCGATACGAATATTGAAATTGACTTAAAGTTTAGATTAACAAAACTCAAGTGCAATTTTTTTATTATACAAAATTACAGTGTAAGAGATTATTAATATTTAAAATTGATATTAACCCAGTATAAAAAATTGCGAGTATTTTTTAAGGACCTACATTTTCTTTGCTTCCAAAAAATCTATATTAAAAATATGCAGATAACACAGTGCAACAGTCCAAAAAACAAACGGACTTGACAGTATAGATTCGATTGTACTACCACGGGGTAGTAAAACCCTATACTTAGCTTGGCGAATTTGGTGACCAATTTCGTTTTATGCACCTCCAAAGTTTTGGAAAATCAGCGGGCCCTCAAAAAAAGGTGTCATCAACTTTTGGCCAACAGAAAATTCAAACTCGATGATACGGCTTAACTATATATGGCAATAATGTAGCTAAGAGTTCGCTAAACAGATTTTATTACCATTTTATACCAAAAAATTTTTTTTGTGCACCTTTTTTGAAAAATTAAGGGAAACAAATTTTTTTTCACTTTTTCCAGAATAACTTACAGGGACTCGTAATTTTTTATTAACAATATTTGGCAAAGTTATAGCTACGGTAAAGCTGAACAACTTTTGTAAACATGTCAATACAATCTGAATGTATCTGGGCACCCTAAACAGCCCAGAAAAACTAATTTCTACCTTAAAAGTTTTCGTTTTTTACGAGTTAGGCTATATTTTTATTGCATTTTTTTGGTTTCCTTGTTATTGTTCCACTTCTTATGTTGCTGATTTTAGTATTTACTATTTTTTATTGTTTGTTGTTGTTTTGCCAAATAATGGTAATGAAAAATTTGGAGTCCCTACAAGTTATACTGAAAAAAGTGAATAAAATAATTTTTTTTTCAAAAAAAGTACAGGAACATATTATTTTTCTGGGCACAAAATCTTAGTGAAACACTACAAAGAAGTATGCACTTGAATATACTGTTTTCAACAAAAAAAATTTTTTTTGCATAAAAAATAGTGAAAAGCTGAAATTTTTAAGGTAAAAAGTGGTCTGTGTGAGCTATTAGATTGCCTAGATACGTGCAGATTGTATTGATGTTCACAAAAGTTGTTCAGCTCTACCGTAACTATAAGTTTGCCAAATATTGTTAGTTAAAAATTACAAGTCCCTGTAAATTATTCTGAATAAAGTGAAAAAACATTTTTTCCTTAATTTTGTGAACAAAAAGTTAACGAAAAATTTTTTTTGCCATGAAATATTTAAAAAAATCTGTTAAACAGACTCTTAGCTACATTATTGCCATATACAGTTAAGCGGTATTATAAAGTTTGAATTAGCTGTTGGCCAAATACTGATGACACCGTTTTTTGTGGCCCCACTGATTTTTAGAAAATTTGGAGGTCCATAAAAAAAATTGGTCACCAAATTCGCCAAACTGAGTAAAGGGTTTTACTACGCCATTGTAGGACAATCGAACCTGTACTGTCCAGTTCTTGTGTTTTTCCAAAAGTCTTTATTTATCGCATAGTGTAATTAGTAGAAAAGCAAGAAAAAAATTTTAATTCCTTTATAATTTTAAAAAATTCTCGCCATACTCGCATTAAAAAAATTGTGAAAATGGGTAATTTTTTATCCTTTTTTCTTGAGGAAAAATCATTATAGAACACCGAAAAAGAAATTTGTCCGAGCATCGCTTCCAATTCGGTGATTGGTAATCGAAAAACAGAACTTCTTGCAATGGCAAGGATATGTAACACTAATTAAAAATGATCCAAATTTGCAATACTTCCGGATCGCGAATTCTACATTTTCATGACTACTTTGGAGTGTCTTTTTTTTTTGCTGGAATAAGATTTAAAAAACAACGAATTGAATTTGAATTCATGGTAAAATTAACAAAAAATAAATAATTTTTTTACAAAATAATAGTATAAAATATTATTAATTTTTAAAATTGATATTGATAAGATTTAAAAAATAAGGAAATGAGTTTAGTTCATGGTAAAATTAACAAAAAATAAATAATTTGTCAGAAAAAAACTCTGAAAAAATGTTTAAAAGTATCGTCGTATCGACATTAAAATATCGCCGATACCGATGTATCGGAAAATCTGTAATATCGCCGATATATCGGTATCGGTATCGGTATTCGTTACATCCCTAAAAATTTTAAGTAGTTTTCAAGGAACTACATTGCCATTGCTTCAACAGAATCTTTATATAAAATATGCAGATAATTAGTAGAAAAGCAAGTAAAAGTTTATTTAAGTTACATATATAAAAATTCGTAGTTCCTTTATAATTTAAAAAAAAAACTCGAAATGCTTTTTAAAAAATCGATTTTTTAAAAGACATTTATCAACTAATACTCTTCTAAATAATTGTTAAAATTCTTCTAAAAGTTTGCATTTATTCACTTAAATTTACATGAAAACACAGTTTTGTGTTTAAATTCGTATAAAAAGAAACAAGGTGCGAAAATGGGTAAATTTTTCATCCTTTTTCCTTGATGAAAAGTCATTATAGAACATCGAAAAATAAATTTTTCCTGACATCGCTTCCAATTAGGTGATTGGTAATCGGAAGAGAACTTCTTGCAATGACAAGGATATGTAAAATTAATTAGAAATTATCCAAATTTGCAATACTGCCGGATCGCGAATTCGACATTTTCATGACTTTTTTGAAGTGTTTTTTTGTTTTCTGGGAATAAGATTTAAAAAACAACAAATTGAATTCGATTCATGGTAAAATTAACAAGAAATCAATTGTTTTTTACAAAATAATAGCGTAAAATATTATTAATATTTAAAATTGATATTAATAAGATTCAAAAAAAACAACGAATTGAATTTAGTTCATGGTAAAATAAACAAAAATAAATTATTTGTTAAAAAATAACCTGTGAAAAAATTTAAAAAGTATCGTAGTATCGAAAATATCGCCGATACCGATGTATCGGAAAATCTCAAGTATCGCCGATATATCGGTATCGGTTACATCCCTAATTTAAGCCAAGGATAATTAAAAAATAGTTCTCCTGTAAAATTTACTTTTTGGCGCTTAAGCTGTTTTGGCGGTTATGGCGCGGTTCGATTACTCGACAAATATTCACTGAATATATTTTTTTAATAAACATTTAAAAATTTTGCTTGTTCGAAATTAAAAAATTATTAGTTCTTAGAATATTCTTAGATGTTGTCATTTAATATCAAAATTTGTAAGACTGCTTAAGTCTGAAAGCCATTTCCGGTAAACTAAATATTCATTTAGCAATCTCCCTTCCCTCTGCATGTAGTCTGTCATATTCCATTTGTAATTTAATAAAAAATAAAAAAATAACTTTGAATTGAAATTTTAATTCAATTTTTCCAAAAATCAAACTTAACTTAAACGAGCACGCCACACATACACATACACATAGCACGTAAGAACCCAGCAAACACAAAATAAAACGTTCAATTCACTAAGTGTAAGCAAGTACGAAATTAACTGTAATAAAAATATGCAGATAATTTGGAGAAAAGCGAGTAAAAATTTATTTTATTCATAAAAAAATTTGTAATGTCGTTATAGTTTTAGAAAATACTCATGATGCTTTTTAAAAAATCCATATTTTAACCGTAGAACGTATAATCAAAAAATACCACACAAACATATAACCAGGGTACCCGTGTACCCCCTTATGATTTTTAATAATTTTCAGCTTCACAGAAAAACATATTTAATTTTAAATAGCGTTAATGTATATTTAAAAGTTCTTAGTAGAACTTTCAAGATCAAATATTTGAACAGCTTCTTGTTCGCAAATTTTTTCATATAAAAACTATTGGTTACACGGGTACCCCGGTTATGTGTTTGCGTAGGTGTCATCTTTGGAATCTTATTGCTATGTAGCCACTGAACCGAATTTCATAAATATTTAATAATTTTCAGCTTCACAGAAAAAAAATATTTAATTTTAAATGCCCGTTAATGTATATTTAAAAATTCTTAGTAAAAATTTAATGAAAAAATCTTTGAACAGCTCATTTTTTCATATAAGGCTTACAAGATATACTGTGCCGAGTCAGTGTAACTATGCACAAAAGGAGGGCAAATTTAATTCCCCCTAAAGTGAGTCCCAGATGTAAACTTTCAAAATGCCATTGCGGGCAGGAGACTTTAACTCCCGCTGAAATAAGTCGCAGGTGTAAATTTTCAAACCTCAGAAAATATTTTGATTTTCTTGTGCAGTGTTATCTACACAAGTCATTCTGAAACGTTTGAAATTTGAGAAAAAGTTAAAATCAAATGAATATGTTTGCTGGGCTAGTAACTAATCAACAAACACATTCTCATAAAGTAAAAAATGTAACTATTGAATTTTTCTTTCTTTTTCTTTTTCATTCTTAAGTATGTGTGTGTTCGTGCGTTCGTTTGTTTATTTGTTTGTTTTTGGGGATTGATTAAATTATAATTTATATTTATTTATTTTTCATATTAATAAACTTTTTATTTGTTCTGCTACTTATTTTTCAAAAAAGAAAACACACACACACATTTATGTACATAAACTTTAAATAAATATTTCATTATAATTTTGTATTATAAAAACGTAAGTAAAGAAAGAAGTGTATGGATACTTAAAAACAAATATTTTTGTTGTACATATTCGATAGTTTATTCTATAGTTTCATATATTATTTCAATTTATTTTGCTGCTCGCTCATGTTGTTTGTGGTTTTTATTTGAACCACTCCCTACTTAATGAAGAAAAAAAAAACTAAATAATTTACATTTTTAGTTTGAAATTTTATACTTTGTTGTAAATATTTTAAATAAATTTTATTGGTCTTGCTGTTTTCTTTCGTACAAATATTGTATGTTTGTCTATAGTTTTAAGTTATATTTATTTATTCAATTTTGAGAATATCAACTCTTCTGTGCCAAATCAGCGTTTAAGCAAAAAAAAAAAAATTCAGATGTATGAAATGAAATACAAAAGTTTTCATTTGTTGTGGGTCAAGTATATCCATATGCTAGACTTCAACCATATTTTTGAAAAGTTACAAAAGTTACAAAACCTCTCACCTTATGCACAAACTTTCAAAATTAAAATTTTGAGAATCCCAAATTTTTCAATTACAAAAGAAAGTTTGTACATCAGGTAAGAGGTTTTGTAACTTTTCTACTTATGATGATTTGGTGAAGGTTTGAATGCAGGCATATAGAAAAACTTAAACCACAACAAATGAAAACTTTGTTAAATGAAATAAAATACTTTACCTAAAATCGAAATTTTTCTTTTGCAAAAAAGTTTCGCATTTTCGAACTGAGCTGTTCCACAATGGTTCCAATTGAAAAAAAGCTTAATAAATCTGTATCTTTGAAACTTGCATTCCGATGGCAAAACGATGTATGTAGAAATCATAGAGGAGGACCTAAGCTTTAAGACTAACGAAACTTGGACTATCCTGTTGAAATGCACGGTGAGCTATAGGGTGTCAAAATTGACTACCTTGGGATGGAAAAACTTTGTTGGGTTTCATAACTTTTACAAATGTTATCAGATTTTAATGAATTTAAACTCGTTTTAAAGCTTACGAATAAATAATGATAACACATTTTATTTCATTAGGATATCTTTCATATTTTTAAAGACATTTGACTTTGAATTTAAAAATGAAAGCAGTTTGAAGCAAATTTTTTATTATATCATACATTAAATGCATCATAATTTCGGAACCACTGGAAATATTCCTCTAATGTTTTTTGGTGAAATGGAAGTTGCACAAAATTTAACTAGCATACCGAGTTTGGTTCGATTCGGAGGGGTTCAGTCCCAAAATCTTAATTTTTTCGCTGGTTTTATATGGAATAAGTGCATATTTTATATATTTAAAAACTCAAATATTTATGCACAAACTCTAAAGAGATAAATGTGAACTATTACGAAAACTAAAATCAGACTGCTAAAAGTCGTAAGACATAGATGAGAAAATATGCAGACTATTCTGCTAAAAGTCTTAAAGGAAATTAAATTGCCTTCGGATAATGTTAAGATTAGTGTAATATTAATCCCAGAAACGTCGTACCAGAAAACTGCCGGCTATTCTGTCAAATGTCTGAGGGAGTTTTAGACAAGTTGGGTGATTGTCTGGTGGTAAAGTCTCAGATTTTATCTGACGTTACAACTGTCGGCAAAAAATACTTTCTGGGTACTTTTATATAAACCTCGACCTTATTTAACTCTCGATCAAAAAAGAAGGGTGTTATAAGTTTGTAGAGTGTGTATGTGTGTCTGTCTGCATCATCGTAGAGCCCAAACGGATGGACCGATTTGGATTTACTTTCTTTATTTGAAAGATGACTTGATCGCGAGTATTCTTAGTGGTGAGTGGAGAAAATCGGTCCAGGCGTTCAGAAATTATCACATCTTTTTTTTCGCTTTATACACTAGAATCTGTGTGTCTGTGGCACTGTAGATACCAAACAGCTGGATCGATTTTGTTTGAAAGGTGACTTAATCTAAAATCTTTTAATCTATGTTTGAAGAAAATCGGTCTAGCCGTTTTGAAGTTATCATCAATTTTTTTGGGGTTTTTTTTTTAAATTTTCAATTGAATGTTATCTCTGTAGTATGAGCGCTAACTTGTTAATAGTTGTCTCTTATTAATGTAACAAGTATTCCAGTATTGCCCAAAAATTAATATATTGTACTAAAACAAACAAAGTTAAATTGATTTAAGTGTTTATCGAAAAATTTATCTTTATGTTATTTATATTAATTAAATCAATAAAAAGTTTTATTCCTTCGAATTTTTTAAATTTTCGTACTAGGTCACACCCGTCGGTCACACCCGTCTCATTTAAAAAATTTTTTTTTTTTTAAAAGAAAAAATATTTTTTGTCACACAGTAAACACACAATACAATTAAAAACACTTTGAACAGATATCTATACCAAAATTATTGTGTACCTTATAGTAAAAATTTTACAGAATTTATACTGAAAGTAATAATTCCTAAGATTTGTAAGGTCACACCCGTCGCAGCTTCCTGAAGACCATTCTGAGCAGAAATCGTGTTCTATCAGTGTCTACCCGTTATTCATCGACTTTAAGCTTAATGTCCTTGAGAGCCGCAACGTTTGTTTTAAGTAAAAACTTTTATATTCTTGATTTATAACAAAAAATGTGTGTAAAATGGTCACACCCGGCCAAATGGAATTACTCATGTGCGAATCGTTTCTGTCTCATAGCTTTTCCAAGGCGAATTCAGTACCAGGTAGCCTTATCATCACAGATGATCATCAGCTGATTACACCCCATCAGTCAAACTCTATATAAAAAAGAGAAAAACTTTAACCCGAACTGTCAACGTACAAATAAAAATAGTCCTACACCTACTTTGTATGTGTGTTGTTGTAATGATAAGGCCACTTGATATTAATTCGCTTACTTGGAGGTTACACGTTCAAGTTTTGTTTCAATTTTTGTTTCAAGTTTCAATACATTCACACTTTTTTACTAACACACTCACATAATTGGAAATTGACTACCAACTTGATTTCAATTTTGCTTTCAAGATTTGTTTCAATTTTTCGTTCAATTTTAACAGCTGATCTCTATTATTGTAAGTAAATTACAGAAAGACTCGGCTATAACTAACTTTGTGCAAACAGCAAAAAAAAAACCGCTCTATGACAAGTTCGTAATAAGCGTAGTTCGATACAAACGAGGACTCGTTAACTACGAATTCGCTATTACGAATTATTTTTGTATGAAAATGGCAACCGAAACGTCGGCACTTTAGACTTAGATCGTTACAACCGACAATTCGTTATAACCGGGTTTTACTGTTTCGTTGTTGATTCCTTGACGACGGCATCTTGAAAACAAAATTGACTATCAAGTTGCTTACAGCCTACGTCATAGCGTCAATTTAAAGTAGTTTTAACAAGCAATACGTGTGATCAACTTGAAAGCAATTTCTTGAACGTGTAACTGCAGAGTTAGAGCTTTTCAATGTGACAAAAACGATCAGCACATGCAACTACATCAACGTTACGGTCGGCTAAATCTGCCTTAACGATAACTAAATGTGTATGCAAAGTTTTATAGGAATCTGTTAAGTAGAAGTTTTTTAGTCAAGAGCTTAATGTGTGTGTCCCAAAGTTTCATAAGCATCGGTTGAGTAGAAGTAGTTGAAAAGGAATGCCTATTTACTTGTATGGACGTCACCCTGCCCACTTTTCAACGGGACCAATCTGGAAGTACATCCTTTTAAGTAAAGAAAAAAATATGAAATCGGTTTATAAATGGCGGAGTTTTGAGGAAAAATACATTAAAAAAATACATGACGAATTGATATTCTTCCTCCTTTTGTTCAAGTCGGTTCGAAATAACACAATGTACGATTAAAAGTTAACGTAACGGCAAGTAAAGTAAACATTTACTTGGGAAACATTATAAAATACTTTTTTCTAATGTATTCAAGCTTCCTATACAAACAATTATGTATGTATGTATGTTGTTCGAAAAGTAAGGTCACCTTGTTAGATACGTGTTGGTTTTTACAATCGATTTCCATTATATATCTGGGGCCCGTTTCTCAAAACTACAAGTTACAAATCTACAAGAGAAAAAAAAACGCACAAAAAAACAACACTTTTATAAATTTTATTGTTGTTTGGTGTGTATTTTACTTGTAGTGATTGTTTTTAATCTAAAACTACTTAATTTTGATTAGATAAATATTTCAAATATAAGTTTGAATTATATTTCCTCAACATATGATTTTTATTTCAGATCGAACGTAACGATACCCTGCCCCAACAAGTGTGTATAACATGTGCGAAAAACACAATATCCGCTTGTCTCTTCAAAAAGAAATGCGAAGATGCTGACAATTTTTTTAGACAACAACTATTAATACGTAAAATTGAAAGCAAATCAGATCAAAAAGATATAGTCGAATCAGAAGATGATGGTGAGGGGGACAATGAATTGCGAAATGGGCGACATCATGGAGGCTCTTCACATAAAAGTGACGAGGAACATGAATTTACTGCTGTACAAAATTATAAACAACATCTGCACCAACAAATAAATGGTGGTGGTCATAGTCTAGAGAATGGATACAGTGAGTATCATGAATATGATCATAATGATCAGAATGTTGTAGAAGATGATGGTGAAATAAAAAGTGCCAATGGGCAAAAGCCCGCTTTTGATTTTAACTCTATACGATTGATGCATGAGTACATGCAACAACATTTAAGTAAATTAAATGGCATCCAACGTAATAGAGCAAGTGATGCTGAGGCTGGTGAGGCTACAGGTAGTGATACTGAACCAGACGACGACGATGAAGATGGTCCATTGCCATTGATACCAGAAATTGAATTAATAACACCATCGGAAGATGGTGGCGCAGGCGCAGGCGCAGGCGCTTGTATTACGAATGGTACAACATCAGCGGTAGATGCAAATTCTGGTATGGCCCAAATGCGTGGCTATCAATGTCCGCATTGTTTTCAAATTTTCGAAATGAAACAAGTCTTAAAAGCGCACATGCAAAGCGTACATGGTACATCGGGCCCTGTGTACGAGTGTACAAACTGTAAAAAGACCTATTTTTATAAGCGTTTCCTTGAGAAACATGTACGTCGGGGAAGATGCGTTAAAAAACGACGCAATCAAACGTAAGCCCTCTTGAATGATTTTTGTAAATTTTACTTAATTAATAAAGTTTTAATATTTTGAATATTTAAAAGGCGACCCATGCAATGTTCGGACTGTAATGTTTTATTTCCAACAGGCCATCATTTAGGTTGGCATAAACGTACTGGTTGTCCCTCAAAAACAGCGAAAATGTAGGTTTTACATTAAATTAAATTATCAACATTTTGCATTAATAAGCTTTCTATTTTATCTTAGGCCTCTGCAACAGTTATTCAAACAAAATATTGTGCAATATAATAATTTTCCCAGACGAATTGGCATACGAAAACCAGAAAATGCAATTTATCTGCATAATCGAAAGTAAGTATCTAGAAGATAAAAGTATTTTTATATACTTGTGTAATTCGCTTTATTTATATTAAGCGTGTTAAACTTCAGAAGATACATATCGAGCACTAGCCGATAAAATAACGTAACTAGCAAAAAACTAATTTTACAGGAGAAGTCTTTTTTTTAATTTTTATTTTCAAAATGTTCAGAATTTTTAAATGAAAATGTAATTGTAGCCTCATAATGGTGTTGTGCAAATTATAATAAGTTTTAAATTAAACTATAATATCTTAAGAAATATTATCCTACACACAGACAAATTTCATATCAAAATTCTCGAAAACGAGGTAAATTAAAAATTTTTCGGTTGTGATTTTGCTTCATAGGTGTTTCATGTTCATTGAACATGATTTTACAATAACTTTCAAAGAATATTTTTCCTTTTGCAGTGACTGTGTATCATGTTGATTCAATATTCCAATACAGTTAAATCATAATGAAGTTGTTACTGAAATGATACGAAGAATCATGTTGAATCAAAGTTATTTTAAGTCGAAGCAATGTGCATTTGATATTGAAACAATACCAAGAATTATGTTAAATCAAAATTATTTCAAGTTTAAGCAACGTGAATATGATATTTGGACATCACAAACAATCATGTTGAATTAAAGTTATATCAAGTTGAAACAACATGATTTTAATGTAAATATTTTATTTATTATTTTACTTACGTGATGTGTACTAGCATAGGTATCAGAAAATTTTGCATTGTAGTTGGCTGCCCCAGATTTGAACACCGGCCACTTGGTTGGTAGTCAACGCGCAACATGATTCAATTGATTACACTATGCAACAAAATTAAACTTTTGTCATAACCGTTAAGCACCAAAAAATTTTTTTTTAAATGTTAAAGTCCCCTATCTACAAAAGCAGTCGAAATTTAAAACTCTATGGATACGTTTTTAGGGTTCCGTAAACAAAAAGTGTAAAGGAACCCTATTGTTTTCGCTAATCTGTCCGTCTGTCCGTCTGTCTGTCTGTCAGTCACAGGCTGTTTTCTCGGGAACCGTAAGAGCTACGGATAGGAAATTTTTACAAAATATGTAAAACTTTGGCCGCTACAACAGCAAATATATGACAGCTAAAAATTAAAGGGTGTTCTAAAGCGAGCAACGAAACATGTTTAAATACTAATGTAGTATACAGACTCTTATATATAGACACTTTAAATTTTCAAAGTTAGCGTTAATTGGTGTAGTCTGTAGAATAGACTATATTTAAAACAATAAAACCGATATTTAAAACAATAAAAATTAAAGGGTATTCTATCAGTTAATGTCATTTTGACTATGTAATTTAGACAATATGCTCTATCTTGGAAACCGTAAGTGGTAAAATCTTGAAATTTAAAAAGCTAAAACTAAAAAAATTCAAAATAAAAAAATGTCAAAACGAAAAAAAACGTTAAAATGAAAAAAAGCGCTTAAAGGAAAAAGCACCAAAATTAAAAAAATCGCTAAGACGCAAAATATCACCAAAACTAAAAAGATCGCAAAAAAACTAAAAAAACGCCAAAAACCTAAAAAATCGTCAAAGCGACAAAAAGCACTACAGCATAAAACAAATCGCTAAAACTAAATATATTATCAAAAACGAAAAAGTCGCCCAAACTGAAAAAATCACCAAAATGAAATAAAGCGCAAAAACAAAAAATAAAAGCGCCAAAACAAAACAAAAAAAACCGAGAAAAAATCCCCTAAACCGAAAAAGGGCCAAACTGAAAAAAGCGGCAAACTGAAATAAATCGCTCAAACTAAAAATATCGTCAGAAAGCGAAAAAACGTTTGAACAAAAAAAAAAAAAAAACCAAAAAAACCAAAAAAAAACAAAAATCGCAAAAAAAAATTGCAAAAATAAAAAATTACCTTTATAATAAAATTACCTTTAAGCCGTTGTAACATTATTTTTTTATATACTCTATAGTTTCGAAATTATTCAGACCGCAATGATGAAAAATATATTTTTTGGGAAATTGGAAAATTTTTATTTTGTAAAAATTATAAAAAAAATCAAAAATGGCAAAAACTTAAAATTTTTATTAACTCATCATAAGGCCACAACTACTACAAATAAAATAAGCAGTTTTATTTGTAATTAAATTGCATTACCCCTTCCCAAGTTATGATGAAAGCGGTGTAGCAGTCTCTTGAAAAGTCCAAAGTTTTGAAAAAAAAAATTATAAAAAACGTAGCCATAGAATTTTAAATTTTGACTGTTTTTGTAGTTAGGGACCATAACACATCAAAAAAATTGTTTTGATTAAAGGTCATGACAAAAGTTTCATTTTGTTGCATAGTGTTATTGAAATTGAATTAACAACATACACTAAAATATCAACTCAAGTTTGTACTTCAAAATATTTAAAAGTTTTGTGAACTCTATCAAATAGTATTATATTGCAAAACGTTTCATCGATCAATGGTTTGTATTCAAAAAATGTATTGAGTGTTATCCATATTTTTTTTTATTTTAATTAAAAATTTTTTTAGTGAATAACTAAGGAATGTTGAAACTCATCGCAGAATATATATCTGAATTGTTTTAAATTTCAAATATAGTTTGCGTTCTGGAAAAAAAATTGAATTCGTAAAAAAATGTATTGAGCGTTACGTTCTCACGTATTTTAGCGTATTTTTTTAAGAGAAACTCCCTTTTACGGAAATGTACCACTTAAGGAAAAGTATTTTATTTTTTTAAGAAAAATAAGATTTTATTATAATAAAAATGTGTGCATTTCCAGAATAATCATGGCTAACAATAAACGCAAAGGTCGTACTCGTATAAAATTGGATGCCAAGAAAATTGCGTTGGCTAAACAATTGATACTTCGGGAAGCCACTACCACAGTAATCGCCAATGAACTGAATATTTCGCGAACATTTGCCTGGCGTTTACGCAAAAGCCTTGTCAATGGCGTTAGTTTACACGAACGTGTAATTGATCCGCCAGAAGACGAAGAAGAGGATAACGACAACAATCCTGGCCAAACGTTAGATGAGATTGGTGGTGAATCGCATATTGTTGAAAAACTCGAAAACCAACTAAACCATCAACCTTTTACGGAGCATATTAAACGAGAGCGAGCAACTACCGATGAGGAGGCGGACGAGGACAACACAAATAATGTAGAAACAGATGAGGAAGATCACACTCACTCCCACCGGCAACAGCAGCAGCAGCAGCAGCTGCAGCAGCAACTAATAATAGATGCACATCACATTGAACAGCAGCTAATTAGACAAAATAATAATAATTTAAGTGTCGCAACTTCAGTTATACAACGAACAAATGAGTTAAAACTAAACAATGTTCAACAAGAGGAACAGCAAAAACAAAAAATTTTAACTTCAACAACAACAACAACAGCAGCAACAACAAAAGCCATATTAGAACAACATAAATTGCACAATACAATATCTGTAGTACAACAAAAAAGACTTATGGAAATTAATAAAAATGCTCATCTACATAAAAATAATACAACTGCTACCGATTCTGAAAGTGAAAATGATGATGCTGATTCAAATCATCATTATCAACAGCACGAACATGAACACGAACAACAAAATCAATCACACCATGAGACTGAACATGTAAATAGTCAACAACAGCAACGACAACAACAAATACAATCATCCCTATACTTACAAAAATCAACTTCTTTGAAAGATCCAGAAGATGCTCAAACGAGTCTCATAGACAATGGCGGCAAAAAAGTATCGCTTATAAATCAATTATCACCAGCTGTTGCGGCTGCAATGTAAGTTTAACAGAGATATTTTTCAATATACAAACATACAATATATAGTGAAATTATTTTATATTCCGATTTAGTCATCAACTACCTGTTAATCTATCAATACGTCCGATTGCTTCAATGCAGAATAATGAAATGTAAGTAAACAATTTATATGCACATTGGTAAATAAAATTCATTTACGGCAATTTTCACAATGTACGATTAAAAGTTAACGTGGACTTTAATGGCAAGTTTTGGATGCCGAAATTGCCGTTAAAGTCCAGGTTAACTTTTGGACAATCATATTGCTATTTGGTTCGAGACTTGTAACGATACTAGTCTCAAAAATGACAAAATTTACATATTTATGCCGACTTTAAACGACATGTATTTTACATCTTACTTGTCAAATTTCCCATTCCCACAGCAAAAGTTATACATGCCGTGTGAAACATATGAAACATTCTCAGATAACATTTACAGAAGCAAAGTCATATGAAAAATTTTCAATTAGAGGGTGTTCTATTTTCATCTGACAAAGCATATGACATCAGCTGTTTTGAATTAACAACTGTTTTTTTTTACCAAAATCTAGAAAATTATTTTCAGTGAAAAAACCGGTTAATGGACGCAGAAAAACCGGCATGCCGAATTATTCGAAACCGCTTTATTTTCAAAAAAGCAAAAAAAAAAACCGGTTAACCGGATTTCGGTTCCGGTTCCGGTTTCGGTTTTTGCATACTCTAGTTTTACAACATTAACTATCGTCGTTCTATTTGAATGTTTATTATATGAATGAATGTTGTTGGCTTTGTGTGCAGCCAAACAAATGAATGTACTCTTGCTAGGCTTTAGTTTCCAGTCAGGCAGTTGAACATCATTTACTTTTAATGAATTCATGTTGTCACTCTTAGAGTTGTTTTTACGCTTTTTCATTTGATACTCGTAGATATTCACTATTTTTCTCTATGTCTTCCCTCTATTCTACAGGGGTGGATACAGGGGGGGAGGAAAATGGGCTATCTCATTTATATTGAGTTTCTAAAAGTAATTTTGCTATAAATACTATTTTGTGAATGTCGAACTTAAGCAAAAATAATAAAATTTTTGGATTTAAACCATACAGTTCGACTAAAATTCATAACTTAATTATTGAAACAAGTTATTTTCAGAGTAATTCCCTTTGCATTTCTGTCTGCATACCGTTTTTCATTTAGTTTTAACGTTTTTTGGATCTCTATCCTGGTTAAATTAGTTTATGTCTGCTTTAAAACCTACAACAATAACAAAACACCGAAATCAGATATTAGAAACTGCCACAACAACATCCATATAAATAGACAAGTCACGAATTACAATTTTTTTACATATTTCATTTTTTCACAATAAAATTTTAAGCAAATGGTCTAATATAATTGAACTATTTGAGACATAAATTACATATTATGATTGAAATACAATTTGTTATTTTCGAAAAATGCTTGCAACATAAAAAAGTTTTTATATTTTGCAGATATATGTATTTGTCTGCATTTCATTGGTGCTTTAACAAATCGTCAGTATATTTGAATCATATTTTTGAAAAGTTTCAAACCTCTTTCTTAGCTTTTGTACAAACTTTCCATAGAGTGTTAATTAATTAATATTAAAAAAAAAGTCACAAATGACAAACAACTTGTAGACATACTTTTAAAATGGAAAACAAATTCTTTTCTTTTGAATTTGCTCTATTTTATGCAAAAAATTTCCATAGAGTTTTAATTAATTATACGAATCACCATTTTATTGATTTATTTGATAATAATATTTAATAATAAAAAGAAAAGTCACGAATGACAAACAACTCGTAGACATACTCTTAAAATAAAAAACAAAATTATAGGTTTACTTTTATTTACGTTTATGTATTTTTGAATTTGTTTTAGGTTTTTGTTTGCGTAAAACTATTTCGTAAAGCAAAAAGAAAAAAATTCCTATGAAATGGGAGTGAGATATAATTTTTATAGGCAGAAAAAAAAAACAAATTACGGTTATGTTCTGTAAATCGGTTCGATTTGAAATTGTACGATTTTAGAAAACTAGTTCCGCTATTAGAAACATTTTTTTCAAACTTTTTTAAAATTTTTCCATTATATAGAGCCTCCCTCAAATATCATGTCTGAAAGAAAATGATCGCATATGTTTTTAAAAACGTCTGCAGGCCCATTATTAATATTGGAAATCGTCTGATTTCAAATCGAATCGGCTTAGAGAACAGGGCCGATTTGATTTCGTATAAGATGATGTACATTCATATGTATGTTGAAAGTTAGTATTTCGGCTCAAGGTCAAAACAATCATATGGTTGTATATGGTTGAAAATAACCATATGTATGGCTCTAAATAACCACATATATGGTTCTAAATAAAAATATATTTGGCCCACTCGTACCAGGTGGCCTCGACAACCCATGTAATAATTTCCACCTATTTTTGGCGATTGTATTTTTGATATCCCTCAGATGCCAAAATACCTTGTTGACAAAATTGGACTCGGAAAATGCTTTTTATGATGTCAAAAAATTTACTGAAAAATGTTTCGCGAAACTGATAGCCTGGGCTGTCGAGGACACCTGGTATGAAAAATACCTTCTTATGATGCCAAAAATTTACCTAAAGATGTGTCAAAAAGACTTTTGACATCTGAGGGAAATCAAAATACAAGGGACGAAAATAATAACCTGCGCTGTCGAGGCCGCCTGCTATGAATTCGCCTTGCCTTAATTCCAACCATGATACAAAAATACGATTATTGACGTGGCATGACGGAAAATCATTCCAAACCCCGTCGGAAGAAAAACACAACACTCATACATTTTACACTTATCTTCAATTGCAGATCATCGAACAACGAAGCTCGCTCTAAAAAGAAGCCACGCAAACCGAATGTCTTTATAGACGATGAGAAATATGCAATGGCAAAAATTTTGGTTGCACAAAATGCCTCAACTATGGAAATTGCAAAGGCGCTGAATGTCTCCCAAATGACTGCTTGGAAATTAAGAGATGCCATAATTAAAGGAATACCACTGTCGTATCGCAATAGACGCGATATACGTATGACGATGATGAGACACGATGAGGATGTTGCCAGTGTATTGAGCGAGGGTAGTGATACGAGACGTGAAAGTGAAACAGAACGGCAGCAACAAGCTGTGCTCGTGCAACAGCAATTGGATCATCAGCAGAAATTACAGCAACAACATTTGCAACAGCAACAACAAATACAACAATTATTGCAAAGACAACAGCAGCTGCAACAGCAGCAACAGCAGTTGGAGTTGCAAAAACAACAAAGGCAACAGGAAAGAGAACGTGAACTACAACAACAACAACAACATCAACTCATAAAACAGCAGCAGCAGCAGCAGCAACAGCAAAACAAGCAATTGCAACAACAGCAAAAAACGCAAAAAATCCAACCACCAGAACAAAAACCATCGAATCCGAGACGGCGTCTAAAGGCAGCAGAACGTGAAGTTCGAGACAAAGAAATCACGAGAGAAATTTTGGAATTAATTAAAGAAGATAACAACATACAATACTGGAAGGTGTCGGCGCGATTAGCTGAAAAGGGTTACGCCATATCTCCCTCTTCAGTGTGTCAGAAATTAAAATCAATGGGTATACATAGACGCTGGAAGCCCGGTGATAAACCTCCTTTAATAGATATGGAACAACTTAAGGGCGGTGCCAACAATATAGCAGCTTTAGCAACTGCGGCAGCTAATGCACAAAATGCATCATCTTCAGCAGATGAAGGCTTTGAACAGCAATTTGACATGGGTGGCGCTCATTTCTTAAGTGCCTTCACACGTTAACGGTATGAACCTGATAATCTTTGAAAATAATTATGAAGGTAATGAATGAATGAATGAATGAATGATAGGTAATACATACGAGTAGTATCCAAGTAGAAGTTAAATAAAAGCAACTTTTAGTAGTAAAACTTGTAGTAGAATTAGTAGAAATATTATATTAAACTAGAAAAGCTCTTACGCCCAAAATGTTTCAGCTGAAGTTAAGGTAACATTTTTGATAAGCATTTTTTTATTTATTATTATGTATAATTTTTTTTTGTACTTTAACCATTTTCCAGCTAGCTCTACGACTTTGGGCGTAAAAACTTGAGAACTAGATATGTAGTATAATCAGGTATGTGATGGAAATCGATTTCGATAACGAAACAATTTTAAAAGGTGTGTTCAATAATATTTCTTTACCAAAAAGAATTTTATCACAAAAATTATACAAAATTGGATGAAAAGTGTATTAGAAAGGGGCCTTTAAAATTGCTTCGTTTTCAAAATCGATTTCCATCAAATACCTGATTTATTTAAAATGGTGACCATAGCAGAGTATAAACATGTTATAGATTTTTTAATAAAGTTTTGTACACAATTAAAGTTGATTATTTTCAAAATCCCACGTAAATGTTGAAGTACTTGAGAAATAAGAGGCGTAATTGCACTACATTGCCGTGGTAATAAAGCCATATGGCCTTATTTCGCAACTAATTGAGAAATAAGACAATTTCGATTTATGAGGCCTTAGAAGGATATTAGAAAAATTATCCAAACCTCGTAAGAAATGTCTGAAAACAATGAGCCAGCCATATAATATACACAGAAAAAATTATTCCTAAACAATTTTCAATTAAAATTCAGTTATTCAAAAATTAAAACCAGTTGTAATTAATTTTGTAATTGAATCAATCAATCAATTGAATCAATAATCTCACGAGTAGATCGAATAAAAAATTTACTAACAAATTTTACGCATATTGAGCACTACAACAACTGCAGTTTTAGTAATCGAAATCGTATTTTAATTTTTTCTGTGTACATGGGATTGGACGTCAAAAAAATAAAATTTGGATACCCCACCCCGAATCGATGGGTATTTATAAAAAACTATCCAAAAAAATTCAGGTCGCACGCCTACCGACATTTGAGCAAATGCTCCTTTTCTGTCTTATATCTATTAACTTAATAAATATAGCATTCACAAAAAATTTTTAATAAAATAAACTGCAATATCCAAAAAGCCCATAGCAATAAAATTTCAAAATGATTACAATAATTTATAAATTTCGGTAAACTTTTTCGTTCCCTTAAAATGAAAGCTTTTTTTTCAGTTATTTGGGTCAGGGATGGCTAAATTGGTACAATTGTACCATTTTTGGTACAAATCGAACATTAAAAGTACAATGGTACACCAACTACTTATTTAGTACTAATTAATAATTTTTCCAATTTAAAATTTTGTGAAGTATTGGGAACAAAGTTTGATTTAAAAAGAGGAATATTTAAAGCGATGAGATAAGACCAGCTCACAAAACGTAGCCTCTGCGATTTAAAGTTCTTGCAGGTCACGATACATATTAAAGTCTGAAAAAAAAATTTTTATAAATTTATTTGCATTGTAGTAAATGCGAATACTTCGGAACTTTATTGGGAATATATTCTTCTACCTTCCATATAAGTACACTTTCCTGTTTGCCGCAGATAGTACTATATGAGCATTTTCGTACGAAAGTCCACTTTTTGTCACGTGCGACACCAAGAAATTGTTTTTTTTTTAAGGAAACGTAAGTTGGTTTTTACTTCTTTATATATTTGTATAAGTAAAAAAAAGTTAGTAAAAATCCAACTAATTACATGGTTCTGAAATACAAGCCTAATTGATTGATGTCGCACGTGACCAAAAAGTGGACTTTCCTGTGGGAATGCCCATACACTTTGTATGTATAGAAAACTGATATATTTGCTATACTCAATACATGTTTCTGGTTTAAAAAATCTGTTTTGGCACAATTAGGTCCAAAAAAGTACAATTTTGGAAAAAGGTGGTACAATTTTATAAAATCTCGTATGCCATCCCTGATTTGGGTCGCTGAACGCGAATCTGCAATACATTTTTTTTTGAAATTTAGTTCCTTATGGCGCGCTATCCATATAACAAATATTCATTGCTTGGGGGTAAAACAAAAATTTTTTGAAAATGAAAAAATACTGGTCACAAATACTGGCCGCGAATATTGGTCACAAATACATATCCTAATGGTGTTTCCGCAATTTTCTAGGGAAGTGCCGGGGAACTTCTGGCAGCTTTGGTAATCTCCAATATGGTTTGTGTCTTTACTAAATGGTTTTTGGCATAGCTAAGTGGGTCGTGGTGGTGCTACATGAAGGTGTCTGCTAATTATATCAATTCTTGTAAATGATATGGAATTTGTTGACATGACACAACATATCATAACAAAATGGTGTTTCCGTTGCGTATTTTTAGATTTTCACAGTTGCCGTAATCTTCCGGGGAAGTGTCGGGAAACTCCTGCGATTTGGGGATTTTCGGCCTAGTTTTTAGCAATCTCCAATATTGTTTGTGTCTTTGCCCAATGGTTTCTGACTTACCTAAGTGGTTCGTGGCAGTGATAGCTTAAGATGTCTCTGCTAACTATCCTGCCCTAATATTACAAATGCGTAAGTCAGTTGGTTTGTTTGTTTGTTGCGCTTTAACGACTAAACCAAAGAGCAAATTTTGATGAAATTTACAACATATATAGATCTAAGTCTAGAAGGATACATAGGTTATATGTTTCTTAAAAACTGAGAGCACGATGGGAAGTAGGGGGAGTTTTCTGCCTCTCAGAAACTATCTAACCGATTTTGATGAAATATAATTAAAAAAATAGGACCACGAGGGGAGGTAAAGGGAATTTTTTACCGCTTTGAAACTATCAAATTCAAAACATAGATAGACCTGGGTCTAGAAAATCACATAGGTTATACATGTTTTCAAAAATAGAAGCAAGAGGAGGGGTAAGGGGCAATTTCTGCCTCTACCAAACTATATGACCGATTCTAAAGAAATTTAAATCATGGATAGATCTGTGTCTAGAAGAACACATAGATGATATATTTGTTCAATAGTAGGACCACGAGGGGACTAAAGGGTGATTTCTGCCCTTCCGAAACTATCTAATCAATTTTAATGAAATTTACAACATGGATAGATCTGATTCTGGAAGATATATGTTTTTTCAAAATTGTGACGACGTCGTGTGGTTGGGTAAGGGACAATTTCTGCCTCTCTTAAACTATCCAACCAATTTTGATGAAATTTAAAATATTATTAGATCTGAGTCTGGAAGGACACAAACGCTATAAATTATTTTCAAAAATAAGCCCACTAGATGGGTTAAGGGGTAATTTCTAATGTAAGTATAACGTAAGGAACTGAGTTTCAACCCGGTGTCCCACAACACCGTGCTTTCTTTTTTATCAGCTCTAGTTTTCGAGATATACCGGTATGCCCAAATTGAAATCACTTGCGCGTGTAACTGGAGACGTGTCCGCCCTATTCAGTAACAAAGAAAAACCAAAACTTTATCTTTAAGTCGTGCGAATACTCTTTCTTAATCTGCTCATTAGTTTCAGAGAAGTCCTAAAAGTTTTAGGTAAAAAATAAAAAAAAATTTTAAAAAGTTCTCTCACTAAATTGCGAACAAAACTAAAAGTTGTGCAACAATTTCAACGAAGAAGGTCTCATTTCCTTTGGAATAAATTAAGCTACATAATTAATGAACAAAAATGACATCGTTCGTCTATTTTTATTTTTTTATGAATTTTTAAAAAGAAAAATTTTTAAATGTTTTTTTCAAATTTTTAGTTTTCACGCTAAAACTTTTACGATTTCTGAAGCTAACAGGCGGATTCGAAAACAATGCCCAGCATAAAGATAATTTTGTTGCCGAGTTTTGGTTTTTCTTTTTTACTGCATACAGTAAACCTTTCTCCAGTTATGCTAATATGTACATATATGACGTGCAAGTGCCTTCCTTTTTGACATAATGAAATATCTCGAAAGCTAGAGAGCAGATTCGCGTTCCGCGGCCCAAATAACTAAAGAAACAACTATCATATCAAGTAGGGTATTCACTCGAATAATGTTTGCTCGAATAATCGAATAATTAAAGTCAAATAATGTTCGATCAAACAAAAAATTTCAATTTCGAGTAAAAATTTATTCGAGTAATTTAGGTCGATTAATCGAATAACTCGATTAAAAAATTTTATGTAAATTTTCTGTTTTTCAATGAGTTTTTGTAGATTTCTAATAGTCCGCATGATCAAAAAATTAAGTACATAATGGGCCTGATTGTGTAAGGAGCTGGCGTAAACGCCTATGTCGTTTTTTGTAATAGATTAAAGCAACACACAACCCGTGTTATTAAATCTACTACAAAAAACGAGTTAGGCGTTTACGCCAACGCCTTACACAATCAGGCCCAATATAAAGGGTCCGCCAGATAACTTTTTTTTTTGAAAATGCTACTACTGAATATTTTCTCAAATTTCTTTTTTTATTTGATAGTACAATCCTTCCGGTTAATAATGAAAAATAATTTCATTCAAATGGCTGCCTCGGCTGGCCATGCAGTAGCCTACACGATCGGTCCAATTTTTAAGCACATTATCGATTATGTGCAGCTGTATTTCACCAATGGCTTCACGAATATTGTCCTTTAAAGCGTCAATTGTCTCTGGCTTGTCGGCGTAACACTTATCTTTGACGGCACCCCACAAATAATAGTCCAACGGTGTCAAATCGCAGCTCCGAGGTGGCCAAACGACATCAGCTCTGCGGCTGATAATGCGATCTTCAAAAACAGGGCGCAAAACATCGAGCGTAGCTTCGGCTGTGTGGCACGTAGCGCCGTCCTGTTGAAACCAAATGTTGCCAATATCCTCCTCTTCAATTTTTGTGAACAAAAATTCGTTCTACATGGCCCAATAACGATCGCCATTGACTGTAACGGCCACTCCTTGCTCATTTTCGAAGAAAAATGGCCCAATTATGCCTCTGGACCAAAATCCGCACCAAACAGTGACTCTGTGTCCCAAATGCGACAATTTTGCTTGTTTAAATACCCGCCAAGATCAAAATGAGCTTCATCTGAAAATATGATTTTTTGGCAAAATCGGCATCTTCTGTAAGTCGATCGCAGGCCCACTTAGCGAAGCAATGTTCAAGCGTATACACAACCATATTCGTTCAGCGGAAGGATAAAACTAATTATCTGTCAAATCAGACATGAGCTAAGTGTTACCATTCACGAAATAAGCACTAATAGGGAGAAAGAAACCAACTTCAAATGTCTTTTAAAAAAATTCGGAAATATAAACATCAAACAAAAATTATTTGAAATAAAGAAGATATTTCGAGAACAACTATATATAACTGAAAAAATTCCATGCTACATATGCACGAAAACGCTCGTACATATTACGAAATATTTCGTGATTTCGCACCACGAAATTCTTTCGTAAAATGTACGAAATGTACGAAAATAATCAAAAAATAACTATTAAAAAAAGTATGGCTCAACCGGGGCACGAACTCGCAATCTTTATATTTCAAGTCATGTACTCTACCCACTAAGCCACTTTCTACTTATTTTATAAGAGCTAAAAACTAGTTTTATTTTCATACATCTGAAAAACACGTCAATTTATAAAAAAATTATTTTAATTTATTTTTTTATTTCAAATACATTTTTTAACAAGGAAACATGTTTACGAAAGGTATTCGTTACTTTCGTAAATTCCAAAAAATATTGGCCAAATGTTTTTTCGTATTATATACGAAAGTTTCGTATATTTTACGAAAAAAGTCACAACGAAATTTTTTTTCGTAAAATGTTGCATGGATTATTTTCAGTGTAGTGAACTAGATGTTTTGTATTAAAATATCCAATGTGATGTTCGGAATTATAAAAGCCTTAAGGTACGGTCACACTTGGCAAATATTTTCCGAAAAAAAACGTAGCCCACAGACAAGTTAAAATTGTATTTCCATTAATTACAATATTTTTTTAAATATGGGTTCGCATTTATTAAAAATAATGTAAAAATAGCTTTTTGCAGCATAATTAACCTTATTTTGCGATATAAAAAAAACAAGTTAAATCAGAGTTAGCAAAAGCTCAGAGTTAGCAAAAGTAGTGGCTACGATTTTTTGGTCAAATATTTCCTAAGTGTAACCGGACCTTTATTGTTACAAGTTAATATTTATAACAAGAATAAAGCTATGGCAATTCCGAGTATTTTTATTCTGCATTGAATGCAAGACAGGTCGGAATATTATTAAATATTTCCTGGCGCAAAAATTTCTCAAAGCGCAACATTTGAAACATTAGTGAAACATTTGAAACATTTGAAACATTAGTGAAACATTAGAGGATCAGTTTATGATCTAATTTATGTAGAAATGTTGTGTTTTCTTTTGTTTTTATTATTAAAATATATGAAAACTCAAAAAAACTTGTTTTCTTTTCTTTTTGTCCACAAAAATGTACAAAAAACCGATTAAACTGAAACATTTTCCGATTAACTCGAATCATTTTTTGCAGTAAAGCTTACTCGAATAACTCGAACGAAATAAACGTTTTACTCGATTGCTCGAGTAATTTAAGAACCTCAATTTCGATTAATTGATTATTCGAACAATTGAAAAGTCGATTAAAATGAATACCCTAATATCAAGGGAACGAAAAAGTTTACCGAACATTTTAAAATTATGAGTTTTGTTTGGATTTAATAGTTATTGGCTGATTTCTCTATTGTTGGTTATTTTGTGAAATATGCGATTTAGATAAAAGTCGGAAGGCAAGAGGCGTTGGAAACTTTACAGACAAGAAAGAAGAAATTTTTTTTGTGAATACTATATTTATTAAGTTATGAGATGTAAAAGACAGAAAAGAGCATTGCTCATACTTCGGTGGACGTGCGACACCTGAAATTTTTTTTAGGATAGTTATTTATAAATACCCATCGATTTGGGTTATGAGACTTAAAGATATAAAAAATTTATTTTTAGGACCACTCTAGTGTACGTGCAATAATTTTCCTATAGTGAAATTGAAAAACAACGGTGAAATACAAAAACAAAATCAAAAAACAAATAAGCTTATTAAATTTATTGAATTATGTGACTTTCCTACAACAACACCAATTCAAGGCAGAGAACAAAACCGTTGTATTGGTATTATCTTTGTAAAAGCTAAAACTAAAAACACACGTGCATGTTTTCTCTTTTTTTTAAGCTTTAAGCTAATGCGCATGGATTCGTTACAACTTTAGCTTATAGCTCTCAAAATACTGAACCTATTTTAACAAAATATAGATTGTGTACATCTGTCAGTAAATATCAATAAATTCAAAAAATAAATATGAATAAAACAAGTAAAATTTAAGTCATCATTAAAAATATAAAAAACTTTAACGCTAGAAAATATAACACTTTATGTTTTCTGTATTTAAAAATTAAAATAACACTGCTCGACAGCCAAAACAAAACTGCTGCCTACAAATTTTGACTGAAAAT
Source organism: Panzeria rudis (assembly GCA_956483635.1). Taxonomy (NCBI): domain Eukaryota; kingdom Metazoa; phylum Arthropoda; class Insecta; order Diptera; family Tachinidae; genus Panzeria; species Panzeria rudis. The sequence continues at coordinate 45,981,572 of OY101448.1, read as the reverse complement.
TCCTAAGTCCCCGTCCAGACTTGCAATTTTTGTTGCAGAAATTCATTCTTTAGTTTATTGGTGAGAGTGGTGAGAAGATTGGGGAGGGAGGGGTATACAGTTTCATGTGCTCTACAATTCTCTTTTGCTTTGAAATACGCACTGTCAATTTGAAGCTGACTGTAGGTGTATTTGACGTTTTCTTTTATTTTATTTCTTCAGTTGTATGAAAAACATAAAGTATAACGAAAAATACAACAATTGCAAAACTAGAATTTCATAGTGTGGACACTAATGCAATTTTACAGCAGAATTTTTAAAAACTTCAGCAACAAAAATTGCAAGTCTGGACAGATACTAATTTACAGTTTTTGAGATATTGCAATTAATATTTTTAATTGTCGATCAAAATATAAAGGATGTTATAATTTCAAAGTTTGTCTGTCTGTGACATCGTAGCTCCTAAACGGATGGACTGGTTTTGATTTAAGTTTTTTTTTGTTTGAAAAGTGACTAGATCGATAAAACTTTTATCGAGTAATTTTGTTCGTTCGAATAATTTTGTTCGTTCGAATAATGAGGCATTCCACACCAAAAACGAACACACATTGTGCTTAAGCCTTTTTCGGCTTTTCTGCAGAAACACCCAGGGTCTTGGCAGGAATCGAACCTGCGACCCCCGGCTAATAGTCTAGCACACTATCCACTACACTTCGGTGGTACCAAATCGGACGGTTTAAAAAAAATTGTCTTGTTCTAAGTGCGATTTTGTTGCCGTGGGGAAATTTTTATTTAAACCAATACTAATATAAAATGTTCTACACTAAAAATAAAACATGCCACATTTTAGGAAAAAAATTTCGTAGTTACTTTGTTCGTAGAATATACGAAACTTTCATACATATTACGACAGAAAAAAATAGGCAATATTTTTTTAATTTACGAAAATAACTTAAACCTTTCGTAAACATTTTTCCTTGTTTCCTTGTTTGAAATAACAAAAAGAAATTTAAATATTTTTTTATAAATTGACATATTTTTCAGGTGTAAGTAAATAAAACAACATTTTAGCTCTTATAAAATAAGTAGAAAGTGTCTCAGTGGGTAGAATACTTGCCTTGAAATATGAAGATTGCGAGTTCGTGCCTCGTTTGAGCCAAACATTTTTTTTCACTTTTAGTTTCTTAATTATTTTCTTACATATCGTATATTTTACGAAAGAATGTCGTGGTGCGAAATTACGAAATTTTTCGTAATATCTACGAGCGTTTTCGTATATATGTTGCATGGATTTAGGTTTTTTGACAGCAAAACTTATCAAGAATCTTTTCTGTTGTTTGGTATTTCGAAAATATATTTTTTTTTAAACAAAACGAAAAACCTAAAAATAGAATTAGCATTCCATCTTATAGGATATTTTTATTTAGAGAGTGATAAGGCCTTCTAGAAGCAGGAGTAAGAACTCCTTTAAGAAGACTTGAAGTGAGAAGGCTTTTTTAGTTTTACCGATGGATATATTTAAACATATATACACTGAAAATAATCCATGCAACATTTTAGGAAAAAAAACTTTCGTAGTTACTTTTTTTTCGTAGAATAGACGAAACTTTCGTACATATTACGAAAAAAATTTAGTCAATCGTTTTTTCAATTTACGAAAGTAACGAAAACCTTTCGTAAAAATTTTTCCTTGTTAAAAAATATATATGAAATAAAAAATAAAGAATAATAAATAAATTTTACATATTTTTCATGTGTAAGTAAACAAAACAAATTTTAAGCTCTCATAAAATAAGTAGAAAGTAGAAAGCTCAGTGGGTAGAATACTTGGCTGGAAATATGAAGATTGCGAGTTCGTGCCCCGGTTAAGCCAACTTTTTTTTAACTTATATTTTTCAACTATTTTCGTAAATTTCGTATATTTTACGCAAGAATTTCGTGTTGCGAAATCATGAATTATTTCGTAATATATACGAGCGTTTTCGTTCATATGTTGCATGTATTTTTTTCGGTTAATGCATGTATTAGTGGAAACTTAAATTGATTATAACTCCATTTATGCTGAACCTATATTATTAAAATACGGGTTATCCAAATCTGTAAAGAAATACCTTTAAAAGGGTGTATTTTTGTCTAAATCGATTTATAATGTGAATGTAAAAGGAATGACAAAAATGTCTAATAACACTATGCAACATGAAAAACGCCAAGGTGTACTACTATATATTTTTTGAGGTTTTATGGTCGGTCCCCTAATAAAAAAACAGTCGAAATTTCAAATTCTACAGAGAATTTTTTATTTTTTTTTTATAAAATTTGGGATTTTTGAAGAGGATCTTATCATAACTTAATAAGGTATTGTTTAATTTTATTACAAAAACCACTGAAAATCTTAAAAGAAAATTATCTTTAACTCATCTAACACTATTTTTTAATATACTCACTAGTATCGAAATTATTCAGACCGAACCGATGAGAAATATATTTTTTTATGCGAAAACGAAATTTTTTAATTTGTTTTTAAATTTATAAAAAATCGAAAATGGCAAAATGTTACCATTTTTATTAGTTGATCATAAAGCCACATATACTCCAAATAACATAAGTTTTATTTCATGATAAATATTGATTTTATTCACAATAAAGAGAAATTACCTGATTTTTGCAAAAAATCGAGTGTTGAAGACGCTTGTAACATAACTTGGAAAAGGTCTGTCCAATTTTATTACAATAACCACAAAAAACTTTAAAACTTTAAAATATATTTTAAAATCCATTTTGTTTTTAAAATTTTGCATTATTGGCAATTTTATGAAAAAATAGAGGGTTTCGTTATTCGATTTTGTATAGTAAAAAAATAGCGAAAAAATGAATTAAGTAAATTTTTAACAAATGATATGATTAAGTTTCATTCATTGCGACATCTAAATTAAAGAATAAAAACGTTTACTGTACATTGCGATTCCTGTGATGTTAGCAATTTTTTCTGAAATTTTGTTATTCTTTACAATATTTGTGATTTCTTCGATATATTTAGCAATTTTTCGTAAATATGCGGCCTTGGCGGTCTCCAATCAATGTTAGAGTTTGTTTCCGATGTTGCAACTTACTCGCGAATTTTCTTAATATTCGGGATAGGACCGACTTTTTGCAAGTTGGTAGGCTATTTACAGTTTACACTACTTTTGAACGATATTAGACTTTGTTATCATGCCGCTGTTAGCAAGTTTTTGCGAATTTTCGCCATTTTCGCGATTTTTTTCCGAACTTCCTTGCACTTTTAGAGATTTTTAATCAATATTATGGCTTGTTTAAAGTCTTGCAATTTTTCGCGAAATTCGCGATAGGCGTATTTTTTAAGTTTATAGTTTTCTTACATTTTTGGCGCATATTTGTTATAAATAAAGAATATAAAATTCTTTACCTAAAAAAAGGTTGTGACTAGCAAGGCCATTAAGCTTAAAGTCGTTGAATAACGGGTAGACACTGAAAGAACACAATTCCTGTTCAGAATGGTCGTCAGAAAGCTGCGACGGGTGTGACCTTACAAGTCTTAGTTTTAGAGAATTATGACTTTCAGCATAAATTCTGTAAAATTTTTACTATAACGTACACAATAATTTTTGTATAGCTGTCTGTTTAAAGTGTTTTTAGCTATAGTACGTATTTACTGTTTCACAAAAAAATCAGTTTTCTTAACAAAAAAACTACTTTTAAATGTGACGGGTGTGACCGACGGGTGTGACCTAATACGAAAATTTATAAAATACGAAGAAATAAAACTTTTTATTGATTTCATTAATATAAATAATAAAACAATAAATCTTAAGAAAATAATAGCACATTAAATTATTTGCTATCCGTTCTATTATAGACAGCAGAATACTCAGCAGAATACTGAGTATTTTTTTTTTTTAATTCAATAAAAAGCGAAAAAGTATATTCCTTTCAGAGATAAGTTTTTTTTTTATTAATAATGAGAAAGGCAGGAAAAGAAAATCTGAAATAAATATTAAACATACAAAGAGGGATACCAAAATGCTTCGTGGATGATCATTTAAAAGTGCCTCAAACTGTTAAAAAATATTAAATAATGTATTTATTATTTTTTTCTATAATTTTCATCCTCTAAAAACATCAATTGAGAGATTTTTATTAAAAATAAGAAAATTAGTTTTTCCTTGTTTAGGACCGTTTTACGTAGAATCACTCTTCTGCAACAATTTTTCGTGAACAATTCGTGTAAATATTTTTCATATGGACTTTTGACAGCACTTCGCATGAAATGGCGAACAGAGTACCATGCTATAGATGCGGCTTATTTTACGCAATACTTTGCCATCAAAAAGTGATTTTCCTCAAAATCAAATATAGAGGCTTTTGAATATATGTAGTCCGTCGATATTATTTTTAGGCAAAATTGGATATATGTTTTTAATTTATAGAAAGTCGAAAATGGTAAAAACTTGAAATTTTTATTGACTAGTCATGAAGCCACATATGGTTACTCTAATATAGAAACGCCCTAACTCATTATTTTTTTCAAATCGCATTCTTTTTTGCTATTTCGATAGTTGAACTTCTAATGTCCCGAAATAGGCAAAAAAAATCGATTTGAAAAATATAACGAATCAGGGCGTTTCTATATTAAGGTATTGATATGCTTCAAAATTATATAAGGATTATTTCGTTAAAATAGATAGGTAAATAATGATTTTATTCATAATAAAGTGAAATCATCTTAATTTTGCTAAAATTGCGAGTATTTACTCTGTACAACAAAATCAATCATAATGGTAGTATTGACTCGGCAGAGGATATTTTATAGGCCTTACGTTTGACGTCTAATATGTCTTCAGCACTTTGATGTAAGACATCATGGTAAGCATATTCGTAGAACATTTTAACCCTCTAGCTCTTCGTGGTTTGGATCTTTTTGGCCCCTAAATATATAAGGGGCAAAAAAATCCCCTTTAGCGCCGTTATAGCGCGCTG